>OU015746.1:98553403-98586040 GCA_907169655.1 Acomys percivali | reverse complement strand
GAGGAAGCAGCATTGAGACTTGAGCCTGGTATTTCGTAAGCATCACCTCAGTGTTTGGTGACTTTTCTCGAGGCCATCAACAAGGTACTGGTGACACGCGACAGTTTGTTTATGGTGACCGTGAGAGGATTTGATCCAGGATGGGCAGATTTATGCATGACCTTTTCTTTCCAAAACTTCCTTTTACGATTTTTTTATTTGTGGTGCTGGGGATGGGCCTGGGACCTGACACAGGTTGGGCGACTGTTCTACCACTGTGCTGTATGTAGTCCAGCTCTTTCTGGGCTTTTACTTTTGAGACAGATCTTGCTAAGTTTCCTAGGCTGGACTTATTGCTCAAGCAGGCCTTGAACTTGCCATCTTCCTGCCTCTGCCTGAGTAGCTGTGACTGCCAGCCTAAAGCCACTGCATTATAGTGTTGCTGTTGTGGTGCACAGACAATTCCACCACCGTATCTCCTTGTTTAGAGAGAGCAACTCTGATATCAGACAGATTCACAAGCTTTGCAGCCAGCAAAGCGCTCACAAAAGCCTTTATGTCACACACTGAGAGCAGAGCCCGTCTCTGAGGTGGCTAGACACTGACTAGAGCAGGTAACCTGTCTAAGGAGGTGGGTGAGGAGACTTGGAAGCACAGGACCCATCAGCTTTGGGGCCTGGCTTTAGCCATTTACTGCCATACCATCCGGGGCAGTTATGTGTGACCTTGGGCTTGGTTTGCCTGTCTGTAAAATGAGAATAGCAACTCCACCAACTTAGGAGCACTAGGGAGTCTAGAAGAGGAATGGATGGGAAGGGCTGTCCCTCTACAATCCAGCAAGAACTCACAGATCTGAAAAGGTCTGTCTTGTCTCTACTGCCTCCCCTCTGCTATGCTCTTGCTCCCTGGCTCCTGGACTCAAGCCTTCGTTCCGAGATAAGCGTTTTGACATTGGCAGATACAAACTCAAATCTGAGGTTCAGATCCTTCCTCCTAGAGATTCTGCATGTGGATAAGCCTAGAAGGCTGAGCATGTACACTGGGGGCTGCGGGGGGCGGGCGGGGGGAGGTAAGGCAGAAGGAAGCAGACGTTCCTGAGGAGCTGGCTCCAGCCCTGGGAAGCTGCTGTGGGTTCCAGTGGCCTCTGCACCCCGCCCCTTCATCCATCCATACTGCATGGCTGCAGAAAGCTTACCAGAAATTTCCGCTTCTGCTTCCAGTGGCTGCCCTGGGCGTTGGTGGCCACGTGGGCCTCGGTGACCGTCTTGATGAGCTCCCATTCCTCATCCGTGGGCTCCGGCTTGTGCCCAATTGATTTCTGCAGCTCCTCCCGCCGCCGCTTTTCCCGGTTCTCCTCTATCAGCTTCCGCTTGGCGAGCCTCTTGCTGTCATCCAGCACCACTGAGAGACAGGACAGTGAGAGGGGCTCACAGTAACCCAGAGCTTGCAGCGGACTGTAGGTTCCGAGCCTTGGGTCGCACTGGGCACGTTCTCCCTTCCCCAGCCAGCTACCTCTCACTACCTACTGTCCAGTATGAGCCAAGCTCAGCGCCCAGACTGATGAGCTTCCAAAATAGAGCTTTGAAGGGAACCTGGGCAACCAGGAACCCAGCTCTCCAGAAGGCAGTGGCTGAGGTCAGACTGAAAAACTGCACTGGCTGGGAAATCCACTGGGCAGTGGCTGCATTCACTCCTCGGGCTCCAGGTAAGGGGGGCTCCAGGTAAGGGGGTCTCCTAGGGTAGTGACGAGAGGGAGAGTGTCCTTCCTGTCTCCTACAGGGCAGGTGTGATGTGGCTGTGACTCTCCTGAGCCTCACAGGTATGCCTTTGCAAGTCTTTGTACCTGGTCTATCCTCCATGGTGGATAAAGAACCTTGGGTTGGCATCTAGAAGGATGCGGGTTTGAACCCTGACACTGCCCCTTGTGAGCTGTGTGATTTCTAAGCAAGTTTGTTAGGCTCTCTGAGCTCTCATGTCCCCCTTATGGTGTGGGACCAATAATACCCATGGACAAGGGATTCACTATGGCAACAAACTGCAAGTGTTCGGGAATTGCGGTCATGTTTTACCATTTGTGCCCAAAGGGACATGAAACCTATCTTTCTGTGGTTAGCTTCCAAATGAGACCATTTCACTAGCCTTGTAGTGAGACTGAAAGACTCAGGCTTTATTTTACTTAAAAATTATTATTATTACTATCTCTCTCTCTCTGTGTGGGTGTGTTGTGTGTATGTGTGTGTGTAGGTGCACATATATCGTGGCACGTTTGTGAGGGTCACAGGATAACTATGGAGTTGGTATTCTCCCTTGGCCGTGTAGGTTCTAAATACCAACAAGCCTTTACCTGCCACACACCATCTTTCCATCTTGTTATTTTACCTAAAAAAAAAAGTGTGTGTGTGTTTGTGTGTGTGTATGTGTGTGTGTGTGTGTGTGTGTGTGCACGCGCAGTGGGGAAGTGAACCTTGGAGAACACATGCGGAGGCCAGAGAAGTATGCCAGGTGTTTTCCTCAGTCGCTCATTCCTTTTGGAGACAGGGTCTCTCACTGAACCTGAAGTTGCAGTTTAGGCTAAGCTCCTGGCCAATGAGTTCCTGGAATGTACAGGTCTCCAGCGCCAACACTGTGGTTACAGCACATGTGACCATGACCAGCTTTCTGGGGTTTGAACTCAGGCCTTCTTGCTCTCACAGCAAGCACTCCTCCCCTGAGCCACCTGCCTATGCCCACGGCTCAGGTTTAGATGACCTCAGATAGTAGCTAGTCCATCGAAGGATCAGAGATCAAGACTTGCCTAAAGTCACATCAAGTTCATGGTAGAGCCAGAGGAGGACCCAGGCCTCCAGCCGTCAGTTCCTACCACCCACTGTCTTTGCTGCTGCCAAGGGCAGGGCAGACATAGCAAGAGGAGATGTGAGCTGCCCACGTAACTCACAGCAATCCCAGATTATCTTGTCAGGACGGAATCACTAACGCCAGGTGAGGTCTTCAAATGTGGGAAAATAGGGAAGGTCTTGTGTGGTAACTTTGGTTCACTTCCTGAAGGCTCATAATGGTGAAACCCAATTGCCAAAGGCTCCCAGCATGCTACCCTATCCATTTGATGTGCTTTACAGACTGAATCCTAGCCCTAGGCTGTAAGGAAGGTGGGGATTTCTCCGGCAGGAGTCTTGAAGTTTAGGAAACTAGTCAGTGGGAGATCTGTGCTTGAGCAGAGGTTTCTCTTTCTGTTCTTTTTTCTTCTTGTTATTTACTTACTTGTTGAATTTCTTTTGTGTATGTGTATGTGTATGTGTGTGTGTGTGTGTGTGTATGTATGCATGTGTGTGTACGTATGTGTGTGTGTGTGAGAGAGAGAGAGATGTGCATACTCACAGCACTGTCTTCCTTCTGTCACTGGGCTGCCAGGACTGACTTTAGGCTGCCAGGCAGGTGGCAGGTGGCTCTACCTGCTGACTATCTGGCTGTCCCTGAGCAGATGTTTTCTGCTGGAGCTTTTGAACTGTCTCACAAGCAAATAAAAGACCTCAAAATTGTTTTTTATTTTTATTTATTTAATTTAATTTTTTTGTTTGTTTTTCAACACAGGGTTTCTCTGTGTAGCCTTGGCTGTTCTGGACTTGCCTTGTAGGCCAGGCTCACCTCAAACTCACAGAGATCCACTGCCTTGCAAGGGCTGGGATTTAAGGTATGCACGCCACCATGGCTGGCAACCTCAAAATCTTTATCCACATGGTTTAGATGGACTTTAAGCTTTTTATAACCCATAACGGCTCACATCTTCAACTTAATGACATAGCTATTTAAGTAACAGTGGTTTGGGTAGTGACATGTAGGTATCTGGTTTTGAGATAATCATATTCACATACTGGTCAGAAATGGGTCCAAATCAATAGTATTTCCAGGTTGACACCCTAGCAGATCTCTTAAAATTCTCCACAACATTTTCTTCTATGAGGAAATCATAGATTTAAAAAAAAATTCTCTCAGGGACAGCATTATTTATGGCAGCAATATAAACTAGGATTGTTTCTTCTTGTATCAGGAATATTCTCATTGCTGACACATGGTTGCTGTGGAAATCATTGTTACTGATTCCTGGCAGAGAGAGGCTGCACATTCTGAATGGCATGGTTCTTCGCTTTATGATTAATCCAGGGGACTGGTGTGAATCCCTGGCTCAGGGTTGAAAGGACAGACCCCTGGGGCTAATCTGCCCTTAGGAAACTGGGTAGTGTAGTTTCAGTTAATTTTTTTTTCCTTAAAATACACCATGCTATCAACAGTGGGATGATTCATATGGGAACATTCAATTTTGAATTCTTAAAAAATTCTTGAACTTGTTTTCTGCCAGGACCCCATATCCAAAAATGTCCACCAAATTAATTTATTTCTATTTTTGAAAACCTAAGGACTGCTCAATAGCCTCTCAGCATGGGGGTCCTGTGTGTGAGAAGTGGCCATGCCACATGGAAGAGCACTCTCATTCATGTTGCACCATGAGACAGGCTTGCTCACAGGCTCCTCTACCCTCCAAGCACACACAGGGATGACCCAGCTACCCTTCCTCACATCCTCTGGCTGTTTGAAAGTTGGGAATTTATAAGACAGGAAGAAGAGAACCAATGGGTCCCACTTTCCCTACGGCAAGGCTGGGTGCAGGGAGGCAGGGTGTGTGGGAGAGCCAGACTCCATCAGCAAACGTTCCTTCTTTCTTTGTTGATCTTGAATCAAACCCTTCCCCCAGTCAACACTTCATAACATCAAGCAAATGAAGAGCATCTACTTACAGTCTGTTGCCATGCCAACATAGATGCATTTCTTAAAGCGGCATTCCTGGCACTGGTTGCGAGTGACTTTGTCTATGATGCATTTTCCTTCATATTTACAGGAATAAGATGGATGGAGACTTTTCTGAATGGTTCTTCTAAAGAAACCCTAAATGAGAAAAACCCAAGACAACAGGTTCATATTTTCTGAAACTAAATGACGCTGGAAGTTTGTGTCTACCAAAGAATACGAGCAATTGTTCTGGCCCTTAGCCTGGGCTGTGGTCTCCAAATGTATACCCTCAGAGAGAGGATGGTGGATCCAAGTGAATCCATGGAGTTCAGGGAGGTTTCACAGAGCTACAGTGTCTACACCACTATGGCATCTAGTCAAGGGCAATATGGTATTTGCTTTTACTTTTTATACCTTGAATGCTATAACCTTAATTCATATGTTATCATAACTATGCTGCTAAGTAAATGAAGAGCGTTATCACTTTATCCTGAAATGTAAGAGCAAGATACTTGATTGGCAGTTTTCTTAGTTAAGGGATAAGATACAACTGAAGGAATATTTCTTCAAGAAACCTATTACTGTGTACAATAAATATATATACACAGCAAGAACATTTTAAATTGTTTGGTGACTAAATATATGTTTTTATTTCACTTAGAGATTTCATTTAACTCTTGTTTGACTCTTAAGATGGCCATGACCTATACTCAAAGGGTGTTCCATCTTGACACAAGGACAATGCTTGCTCGATTATGTTTATTGTGGCTTTATTTGTAATAGCCAGAAACTGGAAACAACCCAGATGTCCCTCAACTAAAGAATGGATAAAGAAACCGTGGTACATTCACACAATGGAGTATTACTCAGTGGTTAAAAAATATGAAATTTATAGGCAAATGGAAGAAACTAGAAAAAAAAATCATCCCAAGTGAGGTAACCCTGACCCAGAAAAGCAAATATTGTATGAACTCACTTATAAGTGGATGTTAGCTGTTAAGTAAAGGATAATAATGCTACAGCCCACAGCTGCAGAGGGTTAGGTAAAGAGGAGGGCTCTAGGGGTGTGTGTGTGTGTGTGTGTGTGTGTGTGTGTGTGTACACACCTGTGAGGGCGCATGGACCTCCCTGAGAAGGGGAAATAGAACAGATTTTGCTGGTGGACTGGAGGTGGAAGGGGTGGTATGGGGACCTAGGGGTGTGAAGGGAAAGAATGCAAGAAGAGAGAGCTGGAATTGGGGAGCATTTGGGGGGCAATGTGGAAACCTAGTGCTGTGGAAACTTCTTGGAATCTAAGGGTGACCCTAGTGAGGATTCCCAGTCATAGAGGACGCAGAGTCTGAGCTGGCCATGTTTTGCAGCCAGGCAAGGCATCCAGTGGCAGGACTGAGTTATATTTGGTTGAGCTGTTGGCTGAGGGGGTCCCGAGGGGATAGCTAAACAACCCAGGCTAATACTGGGTCAGAGGGTTACTCTCCGAAAACTGACGGTGGGGGTCCCACTGCTGAGGGCAGCATCCACACAGCTCACTGTCTCTTTGGTGTGAGAAGAACTCTGTAGGCTACAGGAAGAGAAACCTGGACAGCAACCCAGCCACAAAACCCTCCACCTACAATCTGTCCTGCCTTCAGGATCTGCTGGGACAATGGGGGCACAGAACTTGTGGGAGTGGCCAACCAATGTTTAGTTTAACCTGAGGCCCACTCCATGCCCTACACTGCCTGGATGGCAGGAACCAGAGAATAGCTAGCTCAGAGTCTTAGGGTAGAAATGAACATGATGAGAAAACAAACAAACAAACAATGAAATGATTCCTAATGATACTCAGCTGTACTTATAGGTTGGTGCCTTTTCCAGGTGTCATCAGCAGATGGGAGTGGATACAGAGACTCAGCCAAACATTATGGAGAGAATGAGAGAGAGAGAGAGAGAGAGAGAGAGAGAGAGAGAGAGAGAGAGAGAGAGAGAGAGAGAGAGAGAGAGACAGACAGACAGACAGACAGACAGACAGACAGACAGACAGACTGACTGACTGACTGACTGACTGACTGACTGACTCTACATTGGAGGTCTTCATTGGGTCCCTCCCCTAGGAAATCAGGGAACCCTGTGGGAAAGGGGGAGGGAATATTGTAGGAGTCAGAGGAGATGAAGGACACCAGAAGAATATGGCCACCTAATTGACTAAGCGGGGCTCCCAGGGGCTCCCAGAGGGTGGAGCGGTAAGCACGGGGCCTGCCCCAGCTTCTCTTTGTCTCTATTGTGGCTGTCGTGCTGGTGTTTGTGTGGGACTCCTTACTGTGGGAGTGGGTGTATTGATGGCTCTTTGCCTGCTCTTGAGATGTTTTTCCTCCTAGTGAGCTGTCTTGTCCAGCCTCAGTACGAGGTCTTTTGCTTTGTCTTATTGTGTCTTGTTTTGTTCCATTTGGCAGTTGTCTCTTGGAGGCCCGCTCTTTTCTCAAGAGGAAGCTGGGGAAAGGGGATCTGAGTGAGAGGGAAGCTAGGAGGGGCAGAGAGAGGGGAAATTGTGGTCAGGATGTATTGAATTAGAGAAGAGCCTATTTAAAAAAAAAAATCAAACAAGAAGGAGAAGAAGAAGAAAAGAGGAGGAGGAGGAGGAGGAGGGAAAAAAAAGATTGCCATGACTAACTCCCTCGGCCTCTCAAACAACAGGACTTGAACAGAAAACTCAAGCTTGGGGCTTTTATGTCTAAAGCCTTTTCCTCCAGTATCACCAGGCTTCCTCTTTTCTGAAGAATGCTAGTTGATCCTACACTTGGCTGACTTACATAACTTACTCAAGATTCATTCATTTATTAATCTTGATGCAGGGTCTTGCTATATAGCTGAGGCTGGCCTGTAAAGGGACGGTCTACATATTCTAGGCTGGGTTTGATCCCATCACTCTTTTCTCTCTCCTTCTCAGGTGCCAGGATTTAGGAATTATCCACCACATCGGGCCTGTCTGGACATGATTCCTAGGTCCTGGCCACTGTACTTGGAATGACTGGAACTAACGAGGGCAGTGAGCTCTTCCTGTGAGGGGCACGGACAGTGCTACTGATGCAGTCTGCATCCCTTTGCCCCACAACCTTACAAGGAAGGCACTATTATTGTCACCACTGTAGGGATTACAAAACTATGCCTCAGATGGGTTCAATCTGCTGCCCCAGATTACATGGTCACTTGGCTTACAGCGCAGGAGTGCCGCTCCATGTTACGTAGTCTCCTGAAACAGAGCATGTCTATGTATTGCTATGTGATTAGGGCTTGCTTGGAACCTTCCATATAGCCCCGGATGTCCTTTAACTTACAACCTTCCTGGCCTAGCACCTCAGATGCTGGGATTCCAGATTTCAAATGTAGTCCACAATATGCATACACACTCCAAATGTTATTTCCTAACTGATCACCTGACATAAAATGAAATGGTTTTGTTATATTATTTATATAAGCAGATATTATAAAATTTTTCTTCTCACTCATCCCTAACTAAAACGTTCATCAAATCCAACAAACATGTTTAAAAAGAGTTCTTAAACTCAAAGGAGGCCTCTCATTCTTTTGGAGAAATATCAGCTGCCCTAGGTTTTGTCCACTTTTGTTATATCACTTCTTTTTTGGCTTGGACAAAACATGCGTTCATGGTTGTGCACACATGCCCTTTAGCATAGCCCTCACTTAGACAAAGCTATGTGATTTTAAGGCATATGATCTTTTTTTTCAAAATCACATTCTAACAGGAAAACTCATTGCATCCGGGTTTTGTGTTAAACATGTGTGCATGCCTCTGAGTGACATGGATATGTTGTTATAGGGCTAGGAGCCACATAAAAGCAACCCTTTGAGACAGCAGCCATGTTTCCCAGGTGCAAAATGGGTGAATCTGCCCAGAAGGTATGTCACAGCATGACTCTAAATGAAATGCAAGTTTCCACATGCCTTTCTCTCCCTCAACTGTGACTCTCTGTCCTAGGAGGCTGAGGGGACAAAAGGAAGCCAGTCATTTCTGACAAGATAGATAGTACACACCGGGAAGGGGCAGCACAATGCCGCCTTCTGGAGGAAGCTAGTCAGGGAGGCTATGGGCAGCTCCCGGGGAGGGACGCGGGGAGACCCTTTGCTCCCTTACACTGGGTGCCTAGGAAGACCACCCCAAGGCCAGGGCAAGCAGGGATGTACTCAAAAGAGGGTAGATCATGTATCTCCACAAAGGTCTTTAATGGAGTGAGAGAACTTCTTTGCTTTTTAAGGAACAATGGCAGGGGCTTGCTGTGCTGATCCTTGTATCACCTTTTCTGGGCTTTGGATCAGATGACTTTGGATCAAATGCCTTCTATGCTACTGCAGTATTCTAATCTACTACGGCAGGGCCCCTTTTGACACACGAAGAGGGAACACAACGCTAGGTAAATGTAAGGATGGCAGGTCTCTTAATTTTGGAAAGCCATGGAAATTAATTACTGGAGAGAAAGATAAGACATCTACTTGAAAAATCATTTTAGGGGTTAGGGGGTATAGCCCAGGAATATGGTATATGCTGAGCACTTATGAAGCTCTGAGTTCAATCCCCAGCACCAAAACCAATTCACCTGTCAAAAGAGGCTCACAGGGAGTAAATAAAGATGTTTCACTGATGTGTATATGAGCAGAGAACTTGCAATTATAACCTACACCAGACATGCTTTTGCACTCACAGAAGAGCCAGACTCATTTCTTAATGGTCCCACAGGGTATGAGGACCTCTATGTAGCCAGATGTGGTGGCACACACCTCTATTCCCAGCACTCTGAATGGATCTCTGAGTTTGAGGTACAAAGTGAGTTCCAGGACAGCCAGGGCTACCTAGATAAACCCTATCACAACCACCACCACCACCACCACCACAACCAGACACAGATATAGACACACAAACACAGACATAGATACATACACAGACACACACACACACACACTGAGACACACATATACACACATAGGCAGACACACAAAGATACACTGACACACATACACACACACAGCCTCTATGTTACTCTCCATCCTACTTAGCTTTAACTCCTTTCTTGATATAGAGTCAACTAAAGGAGTTGGAATGGTGAGATTGCCCAGATGATTTTGCCCTGTGAGTGTGTCTGTGAGGCATTGTCTTAGTCTTTATTGATGTGGGGGGGGGGGGCAGGGGGCTTAGCTCACTGTGGTGGTGTTACTGGCCAGTTAGGCAGTCGTGGGCTGTGTGAGAAAGCTAGCTGAGCATGGACAAGCCAGCAAGTAGCCTTCTTCCATGTTTCTGCTTCAAGTTCTTGCCCTGACTCCTTGATGGTCTTTAATGGTCTGTAGCCTGCACACGTAAGCCAAGTAAATCCCTTTTTGTTAGTTTTTTCACAGCAAAAGCATTAAACTAGAGCATCACTCCGGTCAGTATTTAGAGGGAATATGGTCTTAGGTCATCTTAGGTCTCTCTTTGAAAGCAGTTTGCTGGAGGGCAATGTCAACCTTCTTTCTACAAAATACAAAGTGTGCAACAAGTTACACATCACAGCAGAGTTAAAAACTCCAACATCTTTCTATTGCTAGGGTAACAGAGATTCTGCCCACATACACTGTAGGTTTGAATAAACCCTGAGGTATGGCCTTTTCATCTCTTGACACTCTTGAAAATGATGTTACATTTGAAAAACTCTTTCCCCCTTTTCCCAAGTTGCTTCTTTGTTATACTAGGAAATCTTGAAAACCTCTTGTCCCTCGAGGGTTCCTTTCTGGGTCTGTGATGGCAGTAACCTACAAACAGGATCTGATCTGATACACAGGCACAGAGGCACCCAGGTGGTGCCATGTGATGCTTCTTAGTTTTTAAAAACAATTTATTTTAAAGTATGTGCGTGCGTGTGCGTGCGTGTGCATGCGTGCATGCATGTGTGTGTTTAACCCACATGGGCAGGTGCCCTTAGAGATCAGAAAAGGACTTTGGATGCCCTGGAGCTGGAGTCATAGGTATGGGTCCTGGGAACTCAGGTACTCTGGTAGCGGAGGAATTGCTCTCAATCACCCAGCCATCTCTCCAGCTCCTGTGTAATGTTTCCTCTAAGAAAATCTCAGCTGAACCAGGTCTCTCAATACCTAGTGGTTTGGAGAGAGGCTGGCTGACTTTAGTGAGGTATGCTAGGGGTGGAAAGCTCAAGTCTCCCTTTGTTGGGGAAGTTGCTGGGAATGTACTTTGTCATAGACACAGTCTTTATAATCACTGTAGGGATTTAAGAGTTACATTGACTTTTCATTATATTTTCTCTTAATTCAAATTTTATCTTAATGATATTGTTGTAAAAGCACTGTAATGTTGTATAACCAGGGGGATGAAGTTTTATGCCTTGAGAGCAATTTAGAAAAAAGACAAGACAAGACAAAACAAACAAAAGGCTAGTTTCAATAACTGACCTTTGGAAATGGGAGAATGAACCGAAAGATAAATAATTTTACTATTTCCTTTCCCCCACCCCAGTACCAGGGATTGGTTGGACATGACAGAACTCTGATATTATACAGTATCCTCAGCATATCTTATTTTTTATTTTTATTTTTGTGACAGGGTCTCACTAAGTTGTCCAGGCTGGCCTCCAACTCACTCAGTAGCCCAGGATAGCGTGGACCTTGCTGTTTCTTAAGTAGCTGGAATTACAGGCCGGAAGCAACAGGCCTAGCGAGCCTTATTCCTTTCAAATGAGGCAAGGAAGGCCTACTTTCCAGAGCTAGACTGCAAATCTCCTGATTAATAGACAGCCCGGACTTGTGACCAGCTTTTAACCTCCATAAGACCTTATCTTCAAAGAAGTAACGTAACTTTTGGCCCAGTCTTATCATCTGCAAATTCCATATCAAAAGGATCTTGGGGAAGGATAGTCCCTTGCTTTATACACATTCTAGCTGGTGGAGATGCAGATGGGGATCCAGGACCTCAGAGAGGCCTCAGCATGCTGTCCTCGTAGAGCTGCAGCAGTGCTGCTGAGGTGTGTGTGCAAGAAGTGAGGGAGGTGGAGCCCACCTTGGCATGAAGGGGCTTAAAGGCAAGGACAGAAAGAAAGCCAGGGAGGGTGGGGGTGGGGTGGGGGAGGAGATGGAAGAGGTGGGGAAGGGAAGGAGGGTGGAGAAGAAAGGTGGAGGAGGTGGGGAAGAGGAAATGTTTTTGTTTATAACTTTAATACAAGCTTTACTATAAACTTTACAGGAATACAAAGCCACTTCCTGGTTTTTAAAACATCCCCATTTTCCCAGTGTCAACAGTATGGGTACCACAGAGGGCTGAGCTCCTTGTATTTATTTTCTGACCTAGGTTGGTTGATGCACCAAAAGATCTCTCCCACAATGCTTATCTTCATTTTGTTGACTAAGGCTGTGAGTAGGCTGACGAGGGCTTCCTTTGGAGATGTGAACAGCCCGGTGTGTTTTTGTTAAGAAATCTCCTGAAGAAAGGTTTGTAGAGCACAAAATTACCTGATGGCATTCTGACTCCATTTATTACAGGCTCTGCAGAAAGCCACTTTGAATAAATGATGGAAAATAATTGAGTTTAGGTTGCTTCAAAGATTCTGCCTAATGGAAGCCTCGGAAGTGGGCATAGCCATGCCGATTCACAGCAGAAAAGGACCGTGGGGCAAACTCTGTCTCCTCAGACATCGCACATAAAATGAGAGGAGAAACCATGAAGCATTGGATTGATTGTATATTAAAAAAACCAAAAGCATATGCTTTATTTGTTTGTTTGTTTTTGGTTTTTCGAGACAGGTTTTCTTTGTGTAGTCTTGGCTATCCTAGACTCACTTTGTAGACTAGGCTGTCCTTGAACTCACAGTGATTTGCCTGCCTCTGCCTCCCGAGTACTGGGATTAAAGGCATGCGCCATCACTCCCGGCTGGCAAAATTTAATTTAGTTATTCATGATTTAGGAAAAGAAAAAGAAAAAGAAGAATTCAGTTCTTGAGGCCACGAATGTTGGAATTTGTTCTTTTTTTTTTTCACACTGATTTCTACTGGCACTCCGGGAGTGTTGTGGTTTGTTCTGGGGATCCTGGTACTTACCTTACAGCCTTCACAGGTGATGCAGCGGTAGTGGTACCCTGTGGCTTTGTCCCCACACACTACACAGAGCTCATCCTTGTCTAGATAGCTGGGGATATACCCTGCAAAGGACAAAAGAGGAAGGTGAGGAAACAGCACCATGTTAAAGCAAAGATGCAGAAGCTGAGGTTGCCCAACCAGAGATGAGATTGATTTGCTCATCAGTGGTAACTGTAGGAAACACTCAACGGAGCCAACCAGCATCCAGTGTAACAGCAGCCTCTCGTAAACATGGGGTTGAGGATGGAGATGGGAATCCTGCTTGCCGTATGGGAGCCCCTGAGTCATGGGGAGAGGCAGACACTGAAGGCAGCAACTGCACAGGCATGGGATACTCCCCTTCACAAAGCTTATTTTAGAACTTATAGTTATGACCCCATCCTTTCACAAGTCAAGATGCCAGGAAACGAAGTAGCCTTGTTTGCTACAGTATCCAAGTATGACCCAGACCAAGGCAATGGCTTTAAGTCCTTGAATCTCCCTTAGGGTCACACAGGAAGTACAAAAACAGAGACTGAAATCCTGAAATCCGGCACTTCTAATATCTGGTGTGAGAGCATGAGAGGAATGAACAAGGCCATATGGAGCAGGTTGGTGAATGGAGGATACACAGCCTAACATTGCCGGTCGAAAAACAGAATACAGGTTCTGTTGACTAAGGAAAGAAAACTTAGCCACAGTGACCTCCTTTGGTGCTGTGTTGGTGGATCAAACTCCCTGAGCTCAGAAAGCTCAGTTTAAAAATAACCTCAGAAGCAGCCTTCTTCCTGCCCGTGCCTGTTGCTTTCTGTTCATGTGGAGTCCATGGTCACACACCCGCACACGTGCCAAAGACACAAGAGCCTTTAGATAAGCTCAAAATATTGACAACAAGCACAAAAAGTGCACGGTTTGTTGGTCTGTGCAGGTGAAAGGGTCGTGGAGCTTAGGCAGGCCTTGGGCTCAGGGGCCCTTTCTCAGTTTCAACCAAGATCACTGAGGTTGAGAGGCTGGTAACTTAATGTATATTTTCATCCACCTTTTGCGACAGCAGGTCACAGAAGGCTCACTTTTTAAAAGCAGAAAAGGCTCAAAGAAAACAGAGGCAAACTAATGCTTTCATTATTCCTCAGGAATAGCCTCGCTTCCATGTTAACCTAGGAAAACGTTAGTGCTTCACTGCAGACTGAGGGCTTGAGAGCGAGCTGCTGGGGCCGGATTCGGATCTTAGTCACAGCAGCTTTTCTTACGTTGCCTTGCCTGCAGCAAGTGATGACTCAGCTGTTGGACCAAGGTTTCCAAGCATTTTTATTATTATTAATTTTTTATTTTAAAATTTTCATGTTTTAAAAAGATAAAAAGCCTTAATTTTATGTGTATATATCTGTGGGGCTAGCATGTGCACGTTTGTTAGTGCCTGTAGAGGCCGGAAGAGAGAACTGGTTCCCCTAGTACTGGAGATACAAGCAATTGTGCTGCTTAGTGGCTGCTGGGAACTAAATGCTGGGGTTCTTAGTGGCTAAGCTATTTCTCCAGACCCTCATCAGGCATTAAAAAAAAAAAAAAAGAACCCAGAGCAGGGACAAAAGGAGGGACTGTTTTGTCTTTAGTCACTCACTTATTGATGGCTCTAGCCAGAACTTACTTAGTATACACTGTATGCTAAGCACTATGGGAGGCATACCGAATATACAACAAATAAAACAGAGTTTCCTGCATTGGGAAGCCAGTAAGTAACTAGTTCTGTTTCCCTAGCTTGGTTCATTTCTCAGTGAGAGAAGGAAGGAAAGGTGAAGGCAAGACCATGAAAAGATCCTAACATCACTGCCAAGAACTGAACGTGGAAACCACACCAAGATGCCAGCCATACTTAGTAGGAAGGTGTAATGGTTAACCCTCAGTGTCAACTTGACTAGGTTTAGCATAACACAGGAGCCACACCTCTGGGCATGTCTATAAGGGTGCTTCATGAAGCTCAGGTGGGAAGAGCCACTCTGAACATGGGTTGAAGAATATGAAAAGGGGGGAGGGTCCGCAGTCTCAGTATCACTCCTCTTTCTTGGCTTCCTGGTAAACAGAATGACCGCGTGTCTCATGATCCTGCAGTCATACCTTCTCTACCACTCTATAGACCGAGCGTTCCTCAAACTGTGAGCTCCAGGAAGCCCTTGCTCCTGTAAGCGGCTTTTGTCCGGTACTTGGTCCCATCAACAGAAAAGTAACTAATAGAGATTTTTTTTTTTTTTTTTTTTAAACAGGAATGGCACACAGAGGGGAATGTGCTCACGAGGGTGCCGCCACACACAAACAGCTGGCCATAAAGCACAGAGTAACTTGTAAACAACAAATGAACCAAAAGTATCAACACAAATGTCTTCCTCGCAAAGGTAGGTAGAAAAGCCACTGACGCCAGGAGAAGTACACTGTGTCCTCTTCCATGCAGTTAAGCCAACAGAGCAGAGGCATCTGAGTTCTTGGTGTCAGGGAGAAGAGGTGCAGGAACCAACTGTAGCAGTGGACTAGGGCTTGTGAAACATGCCTGCCTGCCTAAGGCCATGGTGTCTGGGGACGTGATTCAGAGCTGGGGAGATGCAGGGAATTCCTCTTTCCCTCTTAGCTTTCTTTTGGCCTCACCACACCTGCTGGCCTTATCTTTGCCATTGGCAGGAGGACACTGAAGATTATCACCACCTTTTATTGAGGTGCTCCTTTGACCTTGGGGGTTCTTGTGAGTTCTGGAATCCAGCTGTACTGGTTTCTTTTCTGTTGCTATGATAAAAATACCTGGACAAGAAGCAACTCAGGGAAAGGAGGTTTCCTTTTTTTTTTTTTTTTTTTTTTTTTAAACAGTTCCAGAGCGGTAGCGTTCACCATGACAACGGAAGGCATGGCAGTAGGAGCAGGAAGCAGGCTGGTGACGTGTATCCAGGAAGTACACAAAAGGCGAACTGGAAGAGTGATTGAGGCTATAAGGTCCACAGCCCTTGCCCAGTGACACTCCCTTAGCAGGGTTCCACCTCCTGCCGGTTCCACAGCCTTTCCAAACAGCGCCATCAACTGGGGACCAAGTGTTCAATTATATGAGCCTGTGGGGGACAGTTTTCATTCAAACCCCCACACCAGTGCTAACTCAGTCAGGGAGCAGAACAGGCTCTTCACGCATTCGGATATAAGGGAGAAATGCTTTACCTTTCCCTGAGGTTATTTCCTGGTGGGTGGAGTGGATTAAGTGCTGCTTATTAATCAGCCAACTTTCTACAGAAGTAGCTACTTGAGTTGGTAACAGTTGCTTACATGGTCATATGAGTGCACCCCAATCATCATTTTCTTTTCTCTGTAATATTAACTGAACAATCTTATTTATCTAAGGCGGTCAGCACAAGGAATGGCATGCCAATCGTCGTGCTTCAGTCCACTGTTCACCAGTGGAGACGGTGTCCTATACTTAGTGAGCCATATGCTACCAGTGTGGCCGAATAAGAAAAGCGAACAGACATTAGCTTTGCTGTCAAATACGGACACTGGTGGGTGACATAATGTTGGTGTTGGATATCTAGATGGGATGTGATATGTGTCCTGAATTGTTCACTTGAGGAACTGCATACAATCATCCCAGGGCAGCATCAGAAAGGTTACTGGACGCTACCACAACTAAGGCCTAGGATGATCCATGAGACTTCCAAGGATGGCCTTTCCCAACTCCTACCTGCTGGTATGAATTACTTTTCAGACTAATAAGCTATGCTGTCATGTTATCCAGCATATATGCATATCTGCTTTTGCTCTTAGCTGCACATCTTAGGCTTTTTTGTTTGAGTATGTGATGCTGAGCTTGCAAAACAGATACTCTATAGCCAAGTTACACCCTCAGCTCCTCAAGCAAATGTGTAAGAAAGCAAGCTGCATTTGTCCAAAAGGACTTGGAAAATTTTGTTTTCAGTTAATATTTGGCTCACTTTAATTGCTAAATATTATCTTTAGCATAAAAATGTGTTGATATAGTAAAATATTACTTTTTAAGAATTTTTTTTTAGTAACAACCTTACTAAGATATAATTCAAAGATAACAAAACTCAATGGCTTTTGATATAGTCACAGAGTTGTGTAACTACCACCACTTATTAATCTTAGAGCATTTTAATTAAGCCTAGTAAGTGTCTTGAAGTGCCACCCTATCATTCCTCCCATCTTTCCCCTCCCTTTTGCCCCAGGCCACCCGAATCTACTCTCTGTTTCTACATATTTGTCAACCATTGACATTTCAAACAAATGGGATGAAATTGTAGATGGACTTTGGTGACTGGCTTTTCCCTTGGCAAAATATTTTCAAGGTTCATTCTGTTGTAGGTAACAGTGATTAGACAAAAAGATTCTGAGAGGACTTTGGGTATAGAAAACAAGGATTTTGTGCTGTCTTCCTGGTGTGTATTCCTTGCGGTGATAAAACCAGAGTCCTGGCCAGGTTAATTCTCTTGAGTGAATCATGCAGTATGACAGGTTGTTGGAGAACCCCTGGCACTTCCTGTCACCTTAGCAGACACACAGCGAGTAAGTGATATAAGACAGATTAATCTTGACAACAGATCTAAAGTTGAAGCTGCCGCTTGTGAAGAAAGGGCTACATGGTTGTAGATACCTTTCAAGCCCAACTGGTCTACCTCAGAGTAGATAACTTGCCTGGCCGGACCAGCCCTGGTGTGTACAAGAAGCCTCAGGCTGTCATGGGGGATTGTCAGAGAGGAGATGTCCCCAGAGGTGACATATGCAAATCAGGCTGAGCTGGACTCTAAGTTACTCCACAGTGTGGGAAGCAATGGTTTTCAGGCTGTGCTGTGTGCCCTGGGAGACTCCATCTTAGAAACAACTTTTGGCTGCACTCTGAAAGCAAGTGCAGAGGTAGGGTGACTGTGCATTACATTTGAGTCTAGACACAACTACCTATGCAGCACGACCCACAAGGCATAAACTGATACACAGTTTTTTCTTAAAAGTAAACATACCACCCATAAACTCATTAAGATTTACAGAGAACATATGGGCATATGAGCATATTAAAGCCACATCAAGAAAATGTGGCCTGACGGCTTCTCAAATACAGCAGACTGACAGGAGGGTGACATCTTCACTTGGACCCCATACAGAGGACACCTAACACTTGCACGTCCATGGCCCCATCAACCTGACCTGCCATCTTCATGTGAGCATCATACTTAGTATGTCCATCAAGGGACTGGTAGGCAAAGAACTCCCAAGCATCCACAAGGCTTTGGCTCAGTTTGGTCCTCACTGCTTGATGTGGTCCACTGGTACTGTAGTCTGTCTGTCTAGATCTGATCTTCCGCCTCACCTCCAAGGTCCTGCACCTTGCCTAAGCAGTCCTGTCTATGCATCTGGAATCCAGCAGCTCCCCAAACAGGTCTAACAGGTTATGTAACTGCCTGCAGGGACTCTGTTTGCATCCGTGCCTCTGCCTCCACCAAGGCCCCTTGGACTCTGTGGCCTCTTTAATTCCTTGTAGACACTCTGTACCCTACATATATCCACACAAATAGCTATAGTCACTGTGTTATGTGTGATCTGAGAATTGATATTAGCCATTAAGCTTAGAGTAACAGAACATGTGCTCGTCTCAGTACCTTCTGACATTGTGGAAAGACACATGTTTCTGTCATAGAGACACCACACTGTACTGTCCACCTGATGAGCCACCACTTCAAGTTTCTCAGGTAACAACTGAAGGGGATCAGCTGCTGACTCCAGGACACAACTGATTCATACTGCAGAACTAAGATCTCAGTAGCAAGAGCTGGGTAGGCAGAGACAGAGAGAGAGAGAGAGAGACGGCATTTTAATAGCTCAGAGAAGCCAGGTTATTGCTGCACTTAGCCATTTTTTTTCCAGTTCGACACTGAGCTTGCACAGTTCATCCCACGGCTCAGACTCTTTTAATTTAAGCCCATTTCCTGCGCAACACATGGTCTCATGTCATTTCTTTATACAGTCAAAAGCCTTGCAAATGGCTTAGCTTTTCCTAGCATGCTAATCCTGATTCCTTTTACATTTAATTCTTGGTATTAGGAACCAAGCTTTGCATCCTGTTAATCTTTAACCCTTGGATAAACACCACATCAATTAATTAAAACACCCATCTATCCATCTGTTCCTTTGTTCAGCAAACTGTGGAACTACTACATGTGCATTACTGAGCAAAACCTGAGTCAGCACTCAGGTTAGAGGCCCCTTTAGATTGTGCTCTGTGATGCTCCCCCCATCCCTTGCAGAACTGCCACAGAGGCTCCCGCTTTACAGATTCTTTTCTCAGGGCAGCTTCAATTACCCCATGCCACTCTCCAGGGTCACTGAGTATCCTGTCACTTAACCATCCAGCTGGCCAGCCGATGGTGATGGCACCCACAGACACTTAAGTCTAAGGCTCAACCTTTTATGTCTTGGGAATAGAGTAAAAGAAGTATTGGCAGGCCAGGCAGAAGTTAACCCAGGAAAGGAGAAAGGGGTACCCCAAAGGAGTCTCTGGGCCTCTTTCCAGCTCCTAGAGTAGAGTGGGAAGAGTGGCACAGAGGCTTTGAATTATTTCTTTAACTTGGGACTAGGCTTTGCTATCTCTCTCTCTCTCTCTCTCTCTCTCTCTCTCTCTCTCTCTCTCTCTCTCTCTCTCTCTCACACACACACACACACACCCTTGTTTTTTCTTCGGCAGTACTTGGCTTCTTGTAAGCACTATGTAACATCATACCACTGAGTTATGTCTCCAGCGCACCCCCTCCACACCCCCTTTTTTCTGTCACAAGCCAGCACACTAATATGTTCGGGCTTTCACCAAATGTACTCTGCAGTCCAGGCTTAAACTTAACAAGTCTCCTGCCTCAGCCTCAAGAGTGCGGGTTTGACAGGCTTAGCTATTACAGCTCAGCATGCAAGAATTCCCGGCTGGCCTCCTTTCTATTTCTTATAGCTTCCGAGTCTTAGTGGGCAGTGTAGCCTTTCAATCCACAGTAAGAGGAGAGATGAGGAGGGAAGTTACTAAGGAAGGAAAACAGGGTGCCATGACGAGCCTCACCCAGAAGCATAACTGAAAGGACACATGCAGTCTGCAGGGCTCGGCTCACAGCACTAAAAGAAACAAAGCCCACACATACAACTGAGATATAAAATATATAGACTCCAGACTTCTGGCTTCATATGAAATAGCTTAGAGGTCTCACAATACAGTCCAGGTTCTCAGTACAGCAGGCAGCCCAGTTCCCCAAGAAGAAGCATCCTGCCCAGTTGCCCACAGGCCACACCGCTTCCCCACGCACCTCAGCTGTGGTGTACAGACTTGGCTGTAGCTTAACTGTGAGGTCACCTTGCTTTAAAAGTAAAGAAACATTTCACAGATTTTTAATCTTCATCAAAATTAGAAGGGCAGAAGTAGTCCAAGAAAAATGGAGACATCAGAGATAGTTTATCACGTAGCATCTAAAATGGTTTGTCTTTGTTGAAAAATCTTAAACTGCGTAGATGTGAAATGAAATAGCACTGCCTGCCTCTTGTTAGTATCTCAGAAACACTCACCAGATCACTGTGTGTTCGTAAGACATGGGGTATTGAGCAGGAGAGCCTTACAGCAGCAGGGTGAGGAGAGAGAAGACAGGGATACCAGAGGCCTTGGTTTAGCTTGAGAGCCACTTCCTGGCTTTGGGCTCCACTCTTGCACCCACAATTGTTTCTTTCCCTGCACACTTTAGAAAGATAGGTGCTGTTTCAATTCAGAAATCCTATGCAGAGTAAGATTGAAAAGCATAGCCTTAAAAATGTGGGCCACTGTGGCCTGGAGAGATGGCTCAGTGTGTAGGAACAGTACAGAGTAGGCTGTCACAGCTGGGGTGGTGTGGGTGTATGCCTCGCCATCCAGAGGCCCTACTAACCTTCCTGCAGGACACAGGACAGCAAGCAGCCCCAGCATAGAACTCTCTGGGCATGGATGTCAACAGTGCCGATGCTGGGAAATTTGCTTAAAAAGGCGATTTATCCAAATGACTCAGAATTATTTTATTTTCAGTTTAACAATTTTAAGCAGCTTTCAAAGTAACAGGTTACTTTTCACATATGCTTAGCCTCCGCTGACCATCCCTGCACTCAGTCCTCTACCCTAGGCCCTCCGCACTGTCTGCAGCCTTCCACCCTCAGCATTCTCCTTCCTGCTTTAATTTCCCACATGCTCCCCGCTCCCAGGCTCCCCTAAAACCACTTTCTCCCTTTCATGGGCCCCTCTTATAGCTTTTTGACCTTTACCCACACTCACTCCCACATGAATAAGAAAATAGGCTGTAGGATCCACGTAGGAGAGAAAACGCACGGCATTGGTCATTCTGATCCTGAGCTACTTTACCTAATACAATATTGTCTGATTCTATCCATTTTCCTATGCATTTTTAATTTAATTTTTATTTATGTCTAAATAAAATTCCATTTTGGCTGATTCTGTGTAAAACAGAGGCCCTTTGGCTCTGAAGGGAGGAAAAGAGAGCGGTGCAGGGGACCAGAAGGCCAGCTGGGGGAAAGATGCCAGTGGCCTGTGAATTGAGTTGGTGCCTGAAGTGCTGTGGCTGGCAAGGGGTGAGGCTGGAAGACCCCTTTGTTGATTTGGGGTGAGACTGATGTGGCAGAGAGAGACCCGTGAAGAGTCTGGCTATGATTACTGGCACAGAGGACATGAGCAGAAGCACACAGCCTGGGTCTAAGTTGGACTCCATGTGGCAGGGCAGCCTGTCGGAACCTGCCTTACTTAACAGGTTATGAGATGAACATGAAGGCCAGGGGAAGCTGCGTGGAGGGCACAGGAAATCTCCAGAGAGCAGCCGGAAGCGGAATGCGGCAGAGCCGTGGGAAGGCCATCACATTGGGATGGATCTACAGATGACAAGGGGAAGCACCGTGGGTGGACAGCTGGAACGTGTCGCCGCTCAGGACAGCCCCAGGGGGGCAAACCAAAAGCAGGCAGTGCTGTGAGAACTGAGCAGACTGTGGTACCAAAGAACTATGTGACACAGCAGGTTTCTCTGGGCTCTAGAGAGCAAATGCAGACACTCACTGAGCTGAGTGGGTGTTAAAAGCTAGGCCAGCCAGGTGGAAGATAGAGTATGGCCTAGGGCTGAATGCACTCGGAGGCTGGGACTAGGAAGAGGGTACTGGCATGGGTTCGGAAAGAGATATATGTGGACCTATGTTTAAGAAATTAGCAGCAGCCCGTTTCTTCCTAAGATGGCCAGGCATCTGGCTTCAGTTGCTTATGGTCCCTTTGGGGAGATAGGGCCAGGACACTTGGGAGATGGCTGAAGGACACGCATCTGTCAGACCTTTGATTCTTAGCAAAGAGAAAGGAAGGTTTGCTCATCCATTTGTCTGCCCAGGACGTTGCACGGAGCTGACTCCTGGTTCTGTGCGGAGCTCTGCGTTCGGAACAGCAAATGCAATCTGTATTTTCAAACACTAGTGGTATTATTCTCTCACGGGATATTGGCTGCTGCTGGCCTGTGGGCAGCATTGCCAGTTTAAAAGGTGACGCTTAACACGAGTGACCTCACAGTGCCAGGAGCCACTTAAAGATGGCACGTGGAGAGATGTGGCTAAAGTTTGTTTGTTTGTTTTTATTAGTTTCTTGGGGAAACCTTTCACATGAGAGTTTTAAAAAGTTTATCTAGAAAGGAGGGCATACAGCGAGAGGAAAAATGAAGGAGAGGAAAAGGGGAAGGAGAGAGGACGAAGAAAACAAGGGGGAAAGTATGAGGTAGAGAAATGCCAGCTTACATTCAAGTTCACGGCTGGGAGTGATGGCGCCAGGGAAGGTGTGGGTCTTCTGTGGGTTGGTTTCTGGTCCAGCCTGCTTTGCATGAGGGTGCTCAAAATGATTCTGTGATTTAACAGGATCTGTTAGGCAACTTTTGGTGGGTGGCACAGATGAGAGCATCTTTATCCTCAACTTCAGCTCCCGAACTTTAAAAGAGGTCTAAGGAATTCTAATTAGAGATTCTGTTTCTTGAGGTGCAACTTCTACATCCAATTCTCTGGAAAAAGACCGGCTAATCTCCATTTCTTAAGTGACAAGGAGTCGATTGAACACTACAATAGATGGAATCCTGTCACCGGAGGAGGCCAGAGGCCAGAAAGCTCAGCTTTACCCGGCACGGCTGCGTCAGTTGAGCCTGTCTCCCTAAAGGGTTGAAATGATGTGACAAGCACGAGCCAAAGTAAACTCCACAGACAAACGCCCCCTGCTCAACACCAGGGAATTAGTGTTCATCTGTACTGGGGCCCTACTCAGCTGCATCCCCTCCGGCACCTTTTGAACACACAGTTCCGGTACAGATGGTGTGGACATGGTCAGTCAAAGAGCCTGCCTAGAGCTGTTGAGGCAGACTTCTGGGAAGCATTCTGTTTAAAAGGAGGGGGAAGCTGACAGGAGAAGCTGCCTTCCCAGTGGCCAAAGGCAAGCAGGGAGGAGCCTGGCACCAATCAGGATTTCTGATGAAAATGACCAGCCCAAACATAGAGGAAAAGACAAACATGTCAGCTTTTAACTATCTCCAAACCACAGGCACAGAAGAGAAGTCACAGATCCTCACTGTCCTTTCTCTACCTTTTTTTTTTTTTCCCCTTCCAGAACAGGTGAAGCCAGAAGTTGGCCTGGTCAAAGTGACACATTTGAACAGAACGACTGTGTCATGTGAGTGACTAAATGCGGCTCGTGCCTGCACGTGATCAGTTGGTTCCTATTTATTTGTTCCTACATTTTAAGAAGTAAAACTTGTTTCCACACAGTCTGTGGCGCGTGACTGTAAGGCTGAGGCAGAAGGATAACAAGTTTGAGGCTAGCTTGAGAGGTATGTAACAGGACCTAAGCTTGGAAAAAGTTTTCCGACTCTGTGGGGAAACTAGAGTGATCCTACAGCAACCGTGCAGCTGTCCAGGTGCATCTTACACGGCCCCTCCCCTTATTGGTGTAAGTTCATTGGAAATGGGATTCGGCGAGCAAAGCCTGACTCCTTCCCTCATGCTCTCACTGCTTCAGGATTTGATAAGGTTTTTTTTTTTCCTTCTTGGCTAAAATGCAAAATCCCAAACAACACAAAGGAAATGACACATGGGTCTAAAGTTTCCCTCGCTGCAGGGCTGACCTCTCCGCGACTCCCCTCCCCCCACCCCCGCCACTGCCACTCTACAGTGTTCCTCTCATCATCCACGTCTTAGAGGAGGAGGAGGAGGATGTGGACGCTTGACACACTGGAAAGCTCCAATTAAAGACTAAAAATTAACTCACTTAAGAAAAGTAAAGAAAAGAGCTTGTGATATGGGCCCGCAGGTAAAAGCGCTGGCTGCCAAGCCCGGTGTGACTTGAGTTCAATTCCAGGAACCCAAGTGGTGGAAGGAAAGAACCAAGTCCTGCAAGTTATCCTTTGGCCTCCATGTGCGTTGCCCCCGATAAATAAGTTAAAAAAAAAAAAGAATAACAAATGTAAACTCTTCTAGAACCCATGCCTTCACTCCCACTTCCCTCTCCTTGCATAAAAACTGAATAAAGTTGACACTTTAAAAAAGAAAAAAAAAAAAAGTTGAGTTAGTGCATCCCACCGAAGAGTTATAGTCCTATGATGCCAGCAACAAACACAAGTTATGACTTTCATGAAAACAGACAGAAATCCAGTTCGAAAATAAGGCCCCCCCGCCCCCCGTTGGACACCTGTGTACAGTCTTAACTTTGTCTTAATAAGACACTACTTATCTTCCAACTCCGAAAAAAATCAATAGTGGATCAATATGGATAAACATGCTGGCTGTGACCTTTTGTCCTAAGACACAGTTAGCAACTGGGTTTAGTGCTGCTGGGATTTGCTCAGAGACCTGTAACAGTAAATAACGATTCATTTAAGAATATTTGTCTGCTTTGATTTAGTGAGTCTGGCAGGTGGCCGTGGCCTTTCAATGACATATGGCTTTGAGAAATTACATCAATAAATGCATACGATGCATCTTTTCTTCCAATTCATGCATCAAGTTAATTAGTAAAGAATCCCCAGTTTCATATTTTATAAGCAAATATTCCACAGTGCTGGGTGAAGAGAATATAGTGAAAAGACAAAGGGAAAATGAACCCAAAATCTTTTGTAAAAATTTTTATAGAATTACGGATTACCTAAACAGCAAGACAGAGACCAGAGATTTCTTGGGATCCAACAACCCAGGACAGTGATAGGCCTGTCCTGTCAAGATCAACAAGGCAATGACAAGTTCTTCATTTCCAAGGTCAGGCACTTGAATAGGGAGTGAGCATGCCAGTCTCCCCACTCGGGAACAGTGCTCGCCTTCCTGGTGTGCTGCTTGTAATGGGTGGGAGGTTCAGATGTCCTTCTGGATGATGTGAACCTAACTAAAAAGCCAGAGCTCTGTGCATGCTGCTTCCCAGACACCCTTAATGTTTCATACTCAAAGTTGTAGGACTAAGATTCTCACAGGCAAACTTGAGTGGGGGGCTGAGCTCAGTCTGGAAATTTTGTTTTCATAGCTGGCTATTTTAATAATAGTCACTTTCTTTAGTGGCACAGCCATGGGGACTAGTCGGGAAGGGGAGGCTCAGAGGGAGAAGAAGGGCAAATATGAGTGAGACTGCCAACAAACAAAAACAACAACAACAACAAACATTAAAACATAAACTACAAAAGGTCAAATGTTAATGTTTATAAAAACTGTAATTAAGTATATTATGTCTTAAGATTAGCTTCACATAAAAGCTTGCCTTTGGAGATGGAAAGGCATCATGGTCTTGCAAATTACAGAACCCCATTAATTTGGTTCCCTGCACGGACCTTACATGTCATACACAGAGTAAACAGGCTCCTGGCATATGGGTTATAGCATTGAACTCCCTGGAAATTGCTGCCGAGTGCTCTGTGAGGCTCCTGTTTGCCTCCTTGATCTTTTGGTAATAGAAGAAATGCCTTACTGAGAGGAAATTAAGTGCTATGCTTATTAAAACGAATAGATAAAATTTCTTTTAATATTGTATATTAAAAAAAAATCTCACTTGCTTTTATATAATGACTTCATTCTTCAAGGCTGTAGATCTATTAAATTTCAGGGGGCAATGTCTAGGTAAAGTGTGTCCCTTTCTGTTTGACTTTGACATTCTACCAGTGTGACACAGTTATAAATAGCTTCTCCACATAAATCAGTAAATACATCAAAATGAACATTTGCAAATCATAACATATTAACATTGCAGTGTCAATGAGAAAGCCTTCAGCCATTTAACTAGCTAATTAGAATAAACTTTCAGTAGGAAGTGTCAAGAAAAGAGTCAGGTGAATTTTTAGTCTGAATTGGGGGTCTGCCTCCCATGCTATCCCACCAAGGGAGTCCTTTGACACACTTTCTTTATCAGATAAGCCAATAACACTCACTTCGAACAGTACTCATGACACGCACGACCCTGACAACCAGCCATCTCTCGTTGTCATAAGAAGAAAGCAAGTCTTGGTAATTTCCTGTGTTCAAAAGACCCCTTCACTCATTTAGCACCATTTCCTACTGCTGTTTCTAATTTCAAATCTCCAGTGCTCAAATGCAAAGATCCAAAGAAGCAGATGGAATAAAAGTTTAGAACGAAACGGAAGCAAACAGAAGCCAAAGAGTCCCTACCTTTTTTTTGTGAGTGCGGTGGCGACAGCACTTGAGGAAAAGGCTTTTCTTCAGGGAGATATGCAGGCTGGCTGTACTGACTGAGGGCCATGTCCAATTCAGAGTTCTTGCTCTTAAACAGGTTTCCAGGGTAACTACAGGTATAAGGCTGATTCACTGCCCAGGCCTGTTCCACATATATGCTGTTACCGGGCACAGCTTGGACATCACGACCACTGTAAGCTGGACTGTCTTCCAGATACGTGAGATAGTCAGTGACCTGCATGTAGCAGTTGCTGCTGGCAGCTGGGCACACCTCATGTACTTCTGGCATACAGTAGTTCATTTTGCTACCTGGGTTCAGTTTCTACTTTACATATACACACGCTCTACGCATGCACCTGCCAACCCCTACACCTCAGAGCAGGGCATATACGCCAAGAGCATACATCCATACACATGGAACAAGGAGACGAGATGAATAACCACCACCGGACCAGCAACCCAGACTGCCTGTCTCACTTCAGCGTAGCACCTGATGTGCTAAAGCCTGGCTTGGATGCTGCATTTTTGAGCTCTGCTGCTATTGCTGTTGCTGCTGCTGCTGCTGCTGCTGCTGCTGCTGCTGCTGCTGCTGCTGCTGCTGCAGTGTGGTGAAGAGCAGTCTTAGGACTACAAAGGTCTTAAGCTGTGTAGGCAGCTAATTCCTGGGGCAGGCAGGTAGAAATGGCCTCTACTCGGCTAGGACAGTGGCAGCGAAAAGGGGCCTGTTCTGCTGAGGTCAGAAAGTTCGTTTTAGACACAGGTTTTAACCCCTTTCAACATAATTAGAAAATGATTACTCATTAATGCCCTTATGGTTGAAAACTTAAGCATGAAAATATTACAAAGACATATTAGAAGAGAGCCTTGGGCACAGAGACAATCCTAAAATCAATAATCTATTTACTAGTGTGAACCAGAGAAAAGCCACTAGTAATGAGCCTGGCAACTGGCTCTGGGATGCTAATCTAGTGCAAATGTTAGTGTGTGATTCCATCAGTGAGAATCGGCACCTGGCTTGCAATAGCCTGATCTGGCCCTCTCCCAGTCATACTGGGTCTCATTGGCCGTATTTCTGAACGCTGCTGGGGGGTCCTGCGTCCTGATATGTTCCTTGCAGCTGGTGAGTTTCTGCACTGTCAACACTGTCTGTACAAGACCTAAAACGTAACTAAACTTCTTTTTATCCTCTGCTTGCGAGGGCATGGAGTGTGTGCCTGTACTCCACGTGAGAGACGTCCCCATGCACCAGCAGCTGTCCAGTCCTCTGTGTGCCCAGCCACGCCCTGATCAGTAGCTCCTGGGAAATCTTGGGGGCATGGTTGACTTTCAAATCTGCCTTTGAAATTATTTTCCAGCTTTAATGTCATTTAAGTAGTATTTATATACTTGACATTTAAAAAATCGTGACCCAAGAGGGAAAATGCGTTTTTGTTTTTTTGTTTTTGTTTTTGTTTTTTTTTTGGTAAAATTGCAATGTCTTTAAATAAAGAAGTTAAATCCTGGGTCAGAGCATCGGTGCTTGCTGAGAGGATGAGGAACAGTCTTCTTGCACGTGTGTGTGATGTGTGCACATGTTCTGGACCGTGGCATCCAGCTGTGGGTCTCCTTCCTTTCTTCCAGAGACTCAGGCAGGAGCCATAGGCAGTGATGCTTATGCCCGGAGTATGACCCTTCTGGCATTTCTCTCCTGAAGACCCCAGTTCATGGTGATAAGATATGTTCTTCCAGTCATAAACTACGGCATGGGATTGAGTGACAGGGTCGCACACAGTAGGAAGAAGGAAGGGAGATTATATTACCACTCAACAAACAGAGCATGCATGGGGCAGATACAGACAAGGCTGAAGTCCTAGGTCATGGTCCCTGGCACTAGAGAAGCTTGGCACAGGTGCCTTAAATGTATCAAGCTAGTTGGGCCACAGCAGCACCGCTTGTGAGTGGTGACATTTGTAAAGGGCCATTGACTTAGCTGGTAAGTGAAAGATGATTTTTTTTTTTTTTTTTTTTTTTGTGAAAGATGATTTAAAGTGGGAGAAGAAACACAGGCCTACTTGGCCAGATGGGTTGAAAGTAGACCCCTTGGAAAACCACTAACTCATCCATAAAACACACAATAAGTAGAAGAACGCTCTCCAGTCTGGTCCGGTGTGCTTGGACCTGAGAAATGAACTGCTATAATCTTCAACTGCAAAGACCTGGGAAATGAACTGCCATAATCCTCAACTGCAAAGACCTGGGAAATGAACTGCCATAATCCTCAACTGCAAAGAGCTACAGTTTCCATGAGGAACCAGGAGCACAGCTAGTGACATTAATAGTGTCTGTATATGCTGATCCCTCCAAAACAAATACGAGATTTATTTGCAAGCGTTTCTAGGAGCACATGCACATGCCATTACCGTTAGCATGTTCCTGCCCAACGTCAAAACATTTCATCAGAAGCAACGACTATTTTCAGCAAACTCCAAGAAAGAGGACCCAAGCCTTATGTTTGCTGTCTGATTCCATTCATTTATCTCAAATTTCCCATGTGAAATCTTAGAATTAGCCTTTCATGCAGCCACTTTCTTTCCCAGCAGCACCGTGTGTTACGGCCTCTTCTACTTGGAGGTGTGCAGCAGAGCTCCGATTTTGGGGTTGTATCCAGCACATTGTCAGCCTCCCTCTCTGTTTTACAGACAGCACAGATCCAAGCCAACTTGTACTTTCCACTGCCAACAATGTTCTTCCAAAGTCACATCCAGAAGCCTCCAAGTGTCAATGAAAGACCCGTGTGATCCTTCTCTGCAGTGGGATGGATGCGGGGGTGGGGGGAGAAAACAGCTCCAGCAAACTGCCCCCGCCTCACTTCTTTCTAAACAATCTGGTTTCCCACTGAAAGCCACATGCATTTTGATTGCATTTTAAAATGGCTGCATTCTCTTTGCGACCATTGACTAGGAAGAGGCTCATCTCCTTATCCATTTTTTATTTTTTATTTTTATTTTTAAGACAGTGTTCTCGGTGTGGACTTGGCTGTCCTGGACTTGCTTTGTAGACCAGGCTGGCCTTGAACTCACAGAGATCCACCCACGTCTGCCTCCTCAAGTGCTGGGATTATAGGTGCCCAGTTCCTCATCTATATTTTAAAACCATTATTATCATTGTTGTTGTTGTTGTTGTTATTAATTTAGTAAACAGGTTTTGTTGTGCTATCCTCTTTACATACGTCACACTGTGTTCTTATTCACACTTAGTGTCCTTCATCAACCCCCCCCCCCCACTTCCTGGTTCCTTTGCTTCTGTTTTCATGCCACAAGTATATTCCTCTCTCACCCTCATTTTAGGCCTCTTCCTGCCCTCTTTTTCCTTCCATGCCACCCCACACATTATTTTTAATTACGTGTATCTGTGTGTATGTGAGTGCTGGTGCCGGCCCTTGGGGGTCAGAGCATCGGATTCTCCTGGAGCTGGAGTTTCAGCTGAGTGTTGTGACGCACCAGGAGAGGGCACTGGGAATTGCACTGAGGTCCTCTGCAAGAGCAGTATGTACTTTCCACCACCTGGCCACCTCCCCAGCCCTGTAGTGTAACTTGTATGTTTTATAAGGATTAGGACTAGGCTCTTGTGAATGCTTTTCTCACAACAGGCAGGGATACTTATAAAGATGCTGGTGACTCTAAATGCTTGGGGCAGAGCTACACATTGAACAGGAACCAATGGCTCCAGCTACCAGTGATGGAATGGGTTTGCCTGTCTATGAGGTGACACTGCAGTCTGCCCAAGCCATGTGTTATGATTCAAGGTGACGCTTTACTGGAGATTCCTAAACTAGCAATGGGCTAGCTAGTCAGTCACTTGAGAAACGTAAGTGTCTGATAAACTGGGGAGAGCCTTATCAATCACTAGAAGTATGTCAGTCCATGGTGATTGCTTTTCAAATACACTTGCATATGGAACTCAACAGTGAAATGTTTAAACTTGGACACTCACATGTCTCTGCAGATAATCGGATTCCATCAACAATGGCGAAACCTTACCATCAAGAATTTTGAAACAGGGTCTCACTGCAAATCACTGGCTGGTCTCTAGCTCATAATCTTCCTGCCTTGGTCTCCTGAGGGCTGGGATTCCAGCATGTGAGCCTTGAGGTCCCTAAAGTGCTCCAGGCTACTCACACTGGGAGCAGAGTTGGAGTCCTTCTGCATGTAGCCATGCATAGGGCATCCTGTCATCTTTCTCCCTCTTCAACTTCATGATGAACTTCTGTTAGTTCCTAAAACGCTGCCCCCCACCCCAAAGCTGGCATTGCATCCTTTGAGTTCCCAGGCATGGTGAAGAGACAGCTCAAGGGGACACACCAAGAAAGAACAAAGTTAAACAAAGTGTAACGTATTTGATGTGTGGGCGTTAAGGAGCACCTGCCTCATGGACCACAGACAGAGGAGGGTACCTATGAGCTGGCCTTGGGTAGAAGAGGCAGGCTATAAGCTGACCAGGGACAGAAGAGGACATCTGAGCACCATTGGCAGAAGAGGCCACCTGTGATTTGGCCAGGGGTGGAAAGAGGCCACCCATGAGCTGGCTTCTTAAAAGGTGTGTAGGTCCTTCAAATAAGCCGACTGCACAGAAGGCCTCACAGCTAAACTTACAATGGCATGTTCTGAAAATGGATGAACCAAACTAAGGCAACCTATTTGTCAGGGGCTCCTGCCTTCTGCTTTAAGGACAGATTTTTCAGCAGTAGTGGTAGATACTCCAAATATTTGTGCATATGGCTCCTGGGGAAATAAAAACACGTGCCAGTCTCCCTTGTGCCTAGATGTTTCTCAAATTCTGGCCAATGGGTTGTGATAAAGTGGTACAAACCATTTCTAGGAAACCCAAAGCACAGCATGAAAGAAAACAGGTGCATATAACGTTTATTCCTTTGTCTAGTATAACGTCTTTCAACAATGTGTAAGTGATGAATGGAGTCTTAGCTACCACTTTGGTCACTGAGGATGGTGGGTAAATGACAGGAGAGCATCTAGGTTGTTCAAGTCCACAACACTGCCCCATTGCCCTATACAGACAACGTCTGGGATTTTTTTTTCCTCACAAGAGAAATAGACTTATTGCTGTCATAGTTTATTTGTTCACAATAGAGGCATAAGTATTTTTTGCCTTATTTTAGAGTTTAGGAAACTTACTAAAGTGAAAGCAAACAGTGTCGGATGCAGTCAGAAGCCAAGGCCTACACATGACAATAATGACTGTCATGAATCAGCTCTTCTCCTAGTCCCACAGAGTGGTGACAGGACCAGTCTCACCCTCCAAGTATGGAAAGATCAGAAGGTGAGAGTTGGGTGGGCATCTATTGTGTTTACTACATTTTTTTTACTATATTTTCTGAGCACACTTAACTTGTTCTGTGATGTTTAGAATATTCTGGCACATGGCTTTTGAAATTTAGGACTCCAAGGTGGGCATAATGGCCTGTGCCTACAGTTCCAGCCTCTGGGAGGCTGAGGCATGACCAGTGGTTTCTACTCCAAGAGATCAAGACCAGCCTGGGAATGCAGACCCCTGGAAACACAGAGCAGGCCAGAACCAGGGCTGCTTTGATGCCACTGGTCTTTCTCCTGCAGGCAAGGCTTTTACCTTCCTAAGTGGGCTTGGCACATTAGATGTGAAGAATTACTGAGGAGGAAGGGACTGAGCTCAGGCATGGTCTACCTGTCTTACTTCAGGATTTCCAAGTTACAGAAAGTCTGAGCCATTCGAAGAAAGGCTCTTAGTTCCTCAGCCCTAGTTTAATCAGCACGACCCACACTGCTTTGATAGCCACACTGTTATCAGTGCTCAATGAACACTAGGTCCACAGTGGTCAAATGCTTTGCCGTGGCTCTGTCCAATAATGTCCCCTGAGAGATGGCTTGAAGAAGAAGCAACAGAGAGCTTCAGTGGTCAAGTTAGTGTGGGAAAACAAGGCTCTGTGTGTTTCCTTCTTGGAGATTCACATGTGAAAACCTACTAGGCTGTGGCAGCATTTTACACACAGACACACACACACACACACACACACACACACACACACACACACACACA
>OU015746.1:98518774-98553393 GCA_907169655.1 Acomys percivali | reverse complement strand
ACACACACACACACACACACACACACACACACACACACACACACACACAGACACACACAGTGATCTGATGTCTGTTAGAGATGCTCCAAACCTAGACTCATGCTCTGCTGGGCTGTATGCTGGGGTTGGAGCCAAATGTGCGGAAACAGGTATTACCTGGAAGTAGTGTGCACTTCTGAAATTACATGTGAGAGAACATAGAGAGGACCAAGGAGGAGAGCTCCTGGCCTGAAGGGGATGTACCTAAGGGTCCCCAAGACTAGGCTGTGCCTTTGGGATCTCAGACTAAGTCTGTTTTGGCATGAAAAAGCTCACAGCTATTTCCTTTAGAACATATTGTCCTGTGAATTTGTTTCTCTCTCTCTTTCTCTCTCTCTCTCTCTCTCTCTCTCTCTCTCTCTCTCTCTCTCCCTCCCCCATCCCTCCCTCCCTCGCTCCCCACCTCTCTCTCCTGCTCTTGGTGTTCAATAAAAGCTTTTTGATAACTCTATCTTGTTACAACTTCACAAAAGGGTAGCAAGGGGTGGCTGGCTCACAATCCTTCACGAAACAAAATGTACATTTAAGAAAATGCTCATGAGAGAGTGACAGAGTGGCTAACTTCTGGAGAGGGAATGTGTTGATGAAGCCCAGAGGAACACTGAAATGGGAACAAGACACTCTGGGGCCACACGGATGTGAGCGGCCTGGCTGGGGGAACAGCAAAGGAGGAATGAGGCAGGTTGCTGGGAGGGGGGCATTCTGTGCCCTTCTCCATCCTGTCTTAGATGTTCAGACTGTCCTACTTCCTGAAGGTAGAATGATGACCTTAGCATGACCCTAGTGCAGTCATGCTAAGGCCCCTTCACCTCCTTTGCTGTGGCCTTTCACAGGGGAGTCAGTAAAAGAAAGCAGCCTTTGAGCTTTCGAGAGGAGTGAATACCAGATGCCAAAGCTCTTTGATGTTGAATGGTGGCTCCTGGACCAGCAAGCAGCATCTTTAGATGTTTCTTAGAAATGCAAAACTGAGCTCTGGCCTGGTGGACCCCAAATGCTATGGGTGCCCGTGTAAGCCCTATTCCATCCTGATGCTGGCTAAAGTTTGAGAGCCCCAAACAGCAGGTGTCCTCAAAGGTGGTCCTGTCCCCTTCTGCAGCCTCACTGGCTGCTCTGTTGAGCCCAAGATTCTCAGAGCTTCTTTTGTGTGGTCCATTTTTCTTTTTTTTCCTGCTCCTGGCTGATGCGCTGGCATTGCGGTTTGTGTGAAAGTCATTGGACCTAATTAATCTAGGGACAAAAAAAAAAAAATCACACTTCCCCTGGCCAACTCAGCTCAGTTTTCCTGGCCTTCAACTTGGTTTTAAGAGATCTGGTCTGTCCAATAAGACAAAACTGAGAGAACAAACCGTCATTGTCTCTCAGTAAGGCTCTGTTAAGGAGAAATGGCTTCCAGCATCTTCCATTTTTTTTTTAAAACACAATGTAACTGTGTGGATACTTGGCTTGTACCAGCCTCCCACAGCTACCACTCAAGGGTGACTGAGACATTTCCCTACCATCCTGTCTTTTCTCATGGGTTTCCTGTGTCTGATTAGTTCTTTTTAGCTTTCTCCAAAGGATGGTCTGCTCCTTCTGCTAGCCTTTCGTTTGAGGGAGGTGCTGCAGGGTTTACTCTTAGTCCATGCTGACCCAGAGTGTACTATGTAGTCCAGGCTAGCCTCAAACCCATGATGATTTTCCCACCTTAGCCTCTCAAGTGATTTCAGGTGTGAACCACAACACCTGGCTCTTTGCTTGGCTTTTGAAATTTGTGAGCTTCTGGAGTCTTCCTTCATGACCTTCTGACTACTTAAATCCTCAGCTGGTGACGCCATCAATGCCTTCAGCTCTAACTACTATCCTGAGAGCTGGAATGATCTATATGTGCTCATCAGGCCTGCTGCCCAGCCATTCCTCAAGCACCTCTTCCTTGACATCTCCAAGAGATCTCACACACCAAGACCATATCTCTGTGTGCTTCTATATGGCTCGATATTTATTTAACCTTCACAGGGATCCCTTAGTGCATCATTGAGTGTGCATATATTTTTTAGTAGATAAAAAGTAATCAACTGTATGAAGTGGCACAGCAAGCAAGTTGCAGACTCAGGGTTCTAACTCAGATCTTCTTGAGGAGAAGCTGTGTGCTGGGACTTTTCCTGATATCTTCATTTCTTATCAGCATTGCTATAACATTGCCACAAAGGGTGCTAGCTGTTCTCTGCTGCCCCCATCTCAACTAAATGTGTCACTGCTCCTCAAAAAGCTGAAAACAGATCTACCACAAGATCCAGCTATACCATGTTTGGGCATATACTCAGAGGACTCTACATTCTACCTAAAGAGATATTCATATTCACTGCAACTCTATGATAGGCAGATAGAATTAGCCTAGATGTCCTGGTGACCGATGGGTGAAAATGTGGTACATCTACACAGTGAAATATTATTCAGCTGTTAAGAAAAACGGACTTAAGACATTTTCAGGGAAATAGATGGGTCCGGAAACACTCATCCTGAGTGAGGTAACCTAGAGCCAGAAAGACAAACAGTGCATGTCTTCACTTACCTGTGGACTTAAACTTTAGATGTATGTGTGTTTCTTTAACAATTATCACAGAGGTTAGTTAGCAAGTAAGGGACCAGGGGAAGGGAGGGGCTCTTTCGAGAAAGAGGAAATAGAATATAGTCTTACAAAGGGATAAAGGGGAAAGTAGAATGGAAGGATTGATAGGGAGAGGAGACAGGGTAAAGAGGGGAATCGGAGAGGAACAAGTAACAGTAACCATCTTTGAAGAGCCACATGGACGCCTACTACTGCAGACATTTCCTAAAACACATACACATACAGAAAAAATTTAAATGGAGTTACGATACTCCGACTATACATCTTATAAAACTATACACTGCCAGGAATGGGTTACATATTTTTGAGTCGTTCAACAAAGGGGTCCCGTAGAAATGACTCCCCCAAACATTACAAGCTATTGCCAGTGCTGTTGGTTACCCACCACAACCTGACAGTAAGGCTCTACTGGTAAAAACACCACTTACTTATGTCATTGAACACAGAATAATGAAGCTGGTGCCCAACGTGAAGCTTCATCCATACTGATTAGTGCTCATGGTGCTAGAAGATACTAGGCATGGCATTGGAAAAGTAATCATCACTTTCACAAACTCTGCAATCCATAACAGTGACCTGCCCATAAGATGAACTGATGCAATAGTGGCATAAGTGTTATGGGAATAACCAATGACTTTTTGGTTGGATTTAAGGCCTCATTCCTGACAATGCCAAAGTGGCTAAGGATCTGAGACGAGATAGGTCATAGGCCCTATGTGAAAAACTACTTTTATTGCTCTACTAAATGAAAATAGCAATAAAATGACTCTAAAACATCTATTGCTATACCCATAGACCAGTGCATTGCTTAATCCACATCAGAGAAGCCTAAAGTAATATTGTTGTACCAGGGTTGTAGTCACCCGTCCTGTTTGGTTCTCTTTCCCTTTTCTTTAGTCTCCTTCTCCTCCCAAATAGTTTTCCCTCTATTTGATGTATGTATGTATGTATGTATGTATGTATGTATATATGTATATATGTTCATATATTTATTTACATATGAGTCTAGGTTCCACATATGAGAGAAAATGTGACTTTTTTCTTTCTAGGTCTTGGCTATTTCACTGACCATGATGATTATGATTCTCAGTTTCCATTTTCCTATAAATGTCATAATTTTATTATTCTTTATGGCTGAATAAAACTCCATTGTGTATAGATGTCACATTTTCTTGAGTACTCCACTTATCTCCCTTATAGAAGAATGCATTACATTCACATATGAAATTTTCAAAGTTAAATTAATTAAAAAATGAAAAAAGGTATAAATGGTCAAGGAAAACATCTGATATTGACTTCTGGTCTCCATTTGTGTATACACACACACACACACACACACACACACACACACACACATGAACAGGAAGCAGGATTTGCATACTGAATACTTCAAGTGTCAAGTAAGTGAAAAGTAAAATGAAATTTGTTCTTTTTTTCTATAGATTTAAATGGAATTGATATTTTAATGGCACAAAACCTATAAAAGTTGAACACCCTGGGCTGTAGTTTAGTGGCAGAGTACTTGTCTGGCACATATGATGCTTTGGGCTCATTGTCTAGCATGCAAGTTGTTCTGAGAGTAAACCCTAGCACATAAAAATTTAAGACATCCAAAAAACACACATAAAAAATTATGAATAACCTCAGGGTACCATGTGAGGTTTTGATCCATGCACCACTATCACTATTTGACATATGTATCTTGTTTAAGAAACTAATGGTTTTTTTAAAAAACAACACAAGAATGTTCTTCATTCTCACTGAATGTCAGAAAGCCAGTAGAATTTTCATCATTTCCCAGTGTTCAAAAGACTTACTTCTGGCTGATAGCCCATACTGCATGTGTGTCTCCATTAGCTGGAACAGCCCTGAAGACTTAGCAGACACGCAAGCTAGAATTTTTGGGTAAAAAATCAAGACAATTTCACAGTGCCTGGTGTTGACAACAGGCATGTTATGAAGCCACAATAAATCAGACACAACTCTGAAGCACTTTACAGACTCCAGCTTGCTGGGGAACGGAGAACGGGCTACAGTTGAAGCAGTATTTGAAGAGGGAATGGTAGAGAATTTATTGGGTGAGTTTTTTAAAATATAGGAACACCAATGTAGACATATTAAAGTAATACAATTTATACTATAAATATATCCAATTTTCATTTGTCAGTGAGACCTTGTAGTGAGAGACCGGTGACCCATAACAACTAAATGAAGCATGTAACCCTGCGCCCTTGGCTAGCAAGCAGGGCTGGAATAGAGGACGACTGGAGGAGGCAGTCTATTAAACGCTGCAGACGCAGGTCCTCTCTCCAGCTTAGTCACATGTCCCTTCATGGAGTGGGAAGAGGGAAGGGTGTGACATCTGAATAAAGTCTGTCAATTGAAAGTAGTTTGCACTAGAGCCAAATTTCCTGATCTTGTAATTACATCACGATCACCTAAGAGAATTCCTGTTGTTTCAGGAGAAGCGTTTCATTAAAGAGGTATGAATTTTTTTTTTTAACTTTCCGTAAGTGGTTCTGTGAAATAATAATGCTAGGTAACATACAAACAGTACTTTCAGCCACACACACACACACAAAGACAAAGTGAATGGGGTGGAATGGTAGCTGTAGGTTCAAATTGTATGGGTAAGGCCACGGTTACCATAAAGAAGATAACAAAAGCAACCCAGGGAGATTTTCAAGAAATCATGCAACTTAAATTAAAGGACAAATTGAGGGGGAATGTGCACAAGAATCAGCTTTTATATCTTAAAAAATGGCACTGCTCTGAAAGACAGAAAACCAATTCCCAAAGTAGTAGACAATATATACCCAATATAACAGTAAGTGAAAACAAATGACTTTTGATTTGTTGGAGAAAACCATGGGTCAGCTTAGTGAGGTGACACTCTGCTTTTGGTAGTGAGCTTTTGACTGATTGTGACCACTTTTCTCCCAGTTCTTTGTTGGGGGAAAAAAGACACAGGTACAGAATGGACCCTCCAAAGAAAGTTAGGATTGAGTATCAGACCTATGAGCATCAGGACAAGAGCAAGGCACTGTACCGCCAGACTGCTCATGAATATTAAGTGAGATGAGTCCATATCAGATATCTGTCTCCATAGAAACCTATCTGGTTGAAAGTGCTACAGAGATTAACATGTATTTTTCCCTTTTCTAAAGGGCAGTGGATCCTACCTACATGAATTTTGACCTTTACTTTTATATCTGAGGCTTATTATAAGGAGTTCTTTGCAGAGCTAGTCAAACAAGGAGCCCAGTAAATACCTCTTCATTAGTGCTAAGGTTTAACTTAAAATAGTTATGGCCTTTAGAGCTACATATTGTGGGACAACTGTGAGGAATTGGGGGTGAAACCTGCCATTCATAGAATATTGCCATCTAGACGAACAAGCCATCAGCACGCACATGATATTCTGAGTCAAATGCCAAGTGACTTAATAACAGAGCTGTTTGAGTTAGGCAGTCCGGGTTTCAGCCTAGTGCTGCATTTTAAGAGGCAGTGATGTTTAATAAAGTCAATCTCCTTGCATACGTATATACTGACAGATGGCCCAGGGACAGGCCTCTGCCAAAGCTCATAATCCTGGGTCAGGACAATGCCTTGGAGAATGAGTGACCTTGGCCATGGGCTTCCTGACTGTCATCTTATTTCCAAGCTCATCTAGTTTGGGGTTTCTGGCACCCTGAGCAGGCTTGTGTCAAGTAGGCAAAATACATCTGGACCTGAAAGGGTCATCTGTAAATACAGCTCTTCATCAGAACCAGCCACAAACAGTCACAGGAGTCAAGGGCCGTCCTGAAGACAAGACAATCCACCAGTCATTTGTGGTACCACCTTTGGTTATGATCTCTACGTCTCTGGGATATTCTAACCCAAACATCTGTCCAGAAGCATCTGGTGACACCTTCAGGGAGGGGGGGTTATTATGGGGTATACACATACTTTCAGAAACTTCCAACAGAACAGAAAGTTGGGGCTGGAGAGCCTGAAGGTTTCTGGGTCACTGGAGAGAAGTGTCCAGAGGGAAATAAGGTCACTGAAAGAGATGGCATGAGACCCTTGATTTTCTAGTTCAGGTTGAACTGGGTTCTCTGTCTGCACAGAGATCACAGGTTGGAGTTTTCTGGCCAGTGCTGATTTAACATATTCAGCCCTGTTTTCCTACAAGTGGAAATGTGGTTTCAGTATTGACAAAATTACCTTAACAGTGATATGTTGATTCTTGCACTTTATTTGCCATCAATTAATCTCTATGCTCTTTGTTGAAGAAAGGGATTTTATTTATCCAGATGCTAAGTGGCTGGCTTCAAAGCCAGGAACCAATACATGATTGGATGGCCCCACACTTCCCAAGTATTGGTTGGGTGCTGTGGAAGCTGGGGATTTACAGGCTCTCTTTACAGCCTGTGATCAGTATGCCATTCATACATTTATCTAAATTTGACTGGAATGCCATTGTAGTTTCAATCTATGTCAGAAATGGCAGGTGACGCATGTCTTCAGAATGCTTTGTGACAATTAGTCATGCATTTGTCTCTGACTTTGAGAACTACCTGGAGAATGTGTCAAGGGCTATGGCTTATGTTCTTCTACCCATAGCAGAGCTGGCTCAAGTCAGTGTGGCTTTAGTAGCTATTCTCCCTTGAGCATTTGGCGTTCCTAACACCTACACTGTTTCTCATAGTCTTTCTGAGCCTTGTCAGAGGGGTAAAACTTTCATCTACTGATCAGTCTCCATTACACCATTCAAGAGCTTATTTTTATCAAAAACTCTCCACTTTTCAGATAATAAAATGGAGATCAGAAAGGCTAAGCACCTTGCCTAAAGCTTTACTGGTGTTAAGTGGCAGAAGCAGAAAAACGTGCCCAGACTGTGCAATCGGAGGCACGTGGGAACCCAGTGTCTCCATCATGGTGGATGGGACCCCTTGCCTCTCTGCCTCAGCTGATGCCTGTGGTATTCTGCCATACCAAGTTCTCTGCTTAGGACCCCAGGACAGGGCGATCTCAGCGAGATCTGACACTTGCCTAAGTCAGCTGCTGCATATCTTTGGTGATTTTTTTCATTCAAGGTTTTAAAATTTTAAAAGCCTTGCAAAACATACTTTGGCTGTTACTACGAACTCTGTCAATCATTTGGGTCCCTGCTTTACCCCTGATGTGATGATCTGTTCTGCTTTATTCATTTACCGTAATCTCAGTGCATATGCTCTGCATGGTAACTTGAGGTCAGAAAGAGTAACAGAAACCAGAAAGGCTCCAAGATTAGAAGAGAATTTATACCCCAAGAACAGTAATACTTTATTCGCTCTATTAAATTCTAGACATTATATCGAGGGGTTTACTCATATTCTCCTTTATCTAGACAGAAATTTGAAAGGTTATACGATCACATTGCTCTAATCTGTGGATCAGAATGTCTCAAAGATTAGCTCTGAGCTTGTGTATTAGAAAGCAAGAAGTCAACTTAAAAGATATCTGATTTGAAACATAGACTCTTGTTACTAAGACATCATCTAAGATATTCATGATACAGTTGGAGAGATCTGTGAGCACACTTGTATGTAGATGAAGACTGGCACCATCATTCCTCCATGCTTTTTCTTCCCCTGAGGGAGCTCCAGAAATATGGTTGGTGTATTGGGGAGCTAGTCCCCATACGTTAGGACAACTACACAGACTCTCAAAGCCACAAGGTGGGTCACACTGTTAATGCATGCTCCACCATATTAGATACTCCTAGAGTACAGTTCCAAAATACATTTAAATTTTTTTCTAATGGATGTCTTAGATACACTTTGATTTACTTAAACATGCCTTCATGGATGGAAAGATTTAGATCGTTTTCAACTGATTAATCACAAGACCAAAGTGTGAAGAGTTGAACACGTGGGCCCTTGTGCAGGTGTTCCTGAGGGGCAGGGACAGAGGGACCAGACCTGCCTCTCTCCATATTACAGACAGAGCTACGATGGCCTTGGGAAGCCCACAGTGGTCCATCTACGGCTTCGTGCTGCATCTCACTGAGAAGTGGAGTTGAATGGGCCTTGACTGCTGTTTCCTTTCCTTCTACATTGCCAGGTCCAGTTTATTTTTACTCCCTTTCATGCTAATTGGTACCTTGCCCTTTTCTAGTTCTGCTCCTAGCTCTTCATGGAGTGTGTCCCTGCCTTTGAAGTACGAAGCCACACAGCTCCCTTGTGCATGTCAGAAACTGAGCCGCTATCATCATGTTGGTCACCAATGCTCCTGGCCTGAGGTGTATGAATCACTTGTTTATTCAGTGGGACTGAGTACCATGGTTTAGGTAGGACACAGTGGACAGCAGAGGCAGATGGACCAGCCGGTGGGACCTGTGTAAGGGCTCAGCTGGGTAGCCCCTTACCTTCTCAATACTAACTCACTTGATAATGTCTTTGGGCCTCACTTAAGGACAAAGACAGTCCTTAAGTGCTGAAAGGGTGCATGTCTATCTTGAAGGATGGCAAAGCACACAGGGGCTTGTTTTTATGTCTCTGACTTTCAGGGCACTTGGTTATCTTGGTGAATGGGAGCTGTATATTATTTGAAATGTCACTGTCAATTTGAGTCACCTGTTCTCTATGAAGCTCATGGATTAATAGTTCGTCCCTTTGCTGACATAAGATATTATTTAAATTTTATTATTTAAAAATTACTTTAAATTGTCTAAGCCTTGGGGGCTGGTTTAATAAATGATATTCTTGGTACAAGAAAGAATAATCTATTGCTAATGAATGTCAGTATTCAGTAGAATATTTTAATGGCAAAGGAAAATGCTGACAACGTATTGCTAAACATTAGAAACTGGTTACAAATGATGTGCCTCAGATGACCCAAGCTCGTAAAAAAATAGATAGAAAACAAAGAACTGAAATGTGAGAAAAATTATAATAATGTTTGTCCTTGGTAGATGGGACAAAAATTATTTTTAAAAATTATTTGTAATTTTACAACTTACTAAAATTTTCACTTTCCCCTGCAAAATCATATAGAACATTTCGAATGAAAGAAAATGGCACGTTGCATTTTTCTGACTATTCTCTTCATCCTGGAACTCTGAGATTCATCTGTTTTTTACATTATGCATGGTGCAGTTTTACAGAGAAACTGCAGTGGCATCATTAGATTGGTGCTGACCTCCCAGCAGTGTCCAGGGAGGTGGCTTAGCTCAGTCTGTCCTCCCAGCAGCTCCCATGCCTCCTTCCAGAAAGTTCCTGGATGTTATGGAGGCCCCACCTTGGAGGTTCAGACTGTGAGGCCTAGCTCTGAAGAGTCATCTCCCTATCTGTGACCAACCCTCTGGGCCTTGCTGAACTCTGGTTTCCAACAGAAGTTTAGGAGTAGGAAGAGGAGAGAAGCCTTAGAGTAATTTCAGAGAGGGTCCGAGTTCTAATCCTGCACCAGGGGCTTTCCAAGAGGGATCTGTCACCAAGTGAAGTGTTACCAAGGGGAGTGAGTGAGCATGTTCTCAGGACCAAAGTGACTCCCCAAGACTGGATTGCCAGCTGTCTCAGAGGGCAGCAGGGACTGGACATCCACCAGGTGGCAGGACCTTTCCTGCCCCAAGTCCTTACGAGTATCTGAAAGGCTTGGGGGATACTCTGTTCTCAAAGTTACTAGAATGGATGGTTGAAATGCAGATTCTGGGGTTCGGGCCATCTCTAGGCACTCCAACTCAAAGGTCTACCTGGGCCCTCAGGTTCTCCTTCCCTCCTGTCCTTCTTTAAGTAAAAGATTCACTATGTGGTCCAGGATGGTCTCACTCCCACCTCCTCTGTGTCTGCATTGCATTTGGGGTGCCTGGGTCCTAGAGTGAGTGACTACCACAGCTGAGACTTGCATTTCTAAAAAGCTGCTGGAAATCCTGGTGGTGCCACTTACTGCTGAGTAACACGTTCAGCACAGAATAAACTGTACTCTGGGGAGGGAGGAGGGATCACAATGTGAGGGGTTCCTGTGTTATTCACTTAGCATGACTGCAGCTAAGAAAGCACACAGATGTGCTCCTTAAAGTAGTAGGTAGAAACTCCAAACAAGCTCCAAGCAAAATGCATTTAAGAGTATTTTACATGTAAGTCAACAAGTCTCAAACTGTTTGCAGTAAAAGAGTATTAAGAAATCCCATCCCTTATAGACCAATACAATCCTTTTTCTTGCTTAAGACTTTGATGCAGTTTTGGCCACATGTGTCTGGTTGGGCAAGTCTGACAGCACCAGACTGGTCTGTGCCTGGCTGGGTGAGTGGCACCCACTGGTGCCGCATCTGGTCATGGGTGATGAGAAAGTGCCATGAACGTTTCTGAAACTTGTTCTCCATTTCTGACCTTGCATCAACAGAGAGTGATGTGATCAGTTTGCAGCCCACAAACCACACACGAAAGCATCCTGGGCTAGTTAGGCTAGACTAGTTCAGGGTGGGGCTTATTGCGCAGCTTCAAGCAGCCAGTTTATTGTTTTGAATTGCTGAACCACAAATTAACCTTTGTGTATCCCTCAAGGTCATTTGGTTCTTACCGGTTACATCTCGGGTGCCCGGAGTGAAGCTAATCAGGTGTCCTTTTGGCTCAAATGCTCTTTTTCTCATGCTTAGCCATCAAGCGTGACGCCCTGCACACAGTAGGCCCTTTCTACACACTAGAAGATAAATGCATGCAAGAGGAGGCCAGGACTTCAACTTTCTGGTGGCCAGGCAGGAAGTAGCTGCCCAGTATGAATGGTCATGAGACAGCACTTTCTTTAGGGACTCTATAGACACAGCAAATATGTAGGCATCGCTCACTGGGGCCGTAATATATGAGGGAAATTTGGCTCGGTAGATTCTTGTGCTATGTGACTCAGGCCACTCAGGTGTCATTTCTGTACTGCATAAGGGCATTATGTTAAGCCCAGATTAAAGTAAACCTTGGTGGTCTCTCTGGAAACATCACAAAGTTTGCCCTGGTTGATTTTCTTACAATACCAGAAGACTGGCAAAGCACTTCAATGATTTAGGGAAAGAACTAGAAGAAGATCCCAGTTTTGTAAAACAGCCTAAGCCACCCATCCTTAACTGTTAAAACTCCTCTAGCTTTATTCCTTGCTAGGCAGGTCAAGGAATTTATGTGATGGAAGGACATACAGTGGACGCTAATGACCTCAGGGAAAATGGCGGCTACTGTTTAACACGCTACAAGTCAGGTGCTGTGCTCAATATTTATAAGCACATCATTATAATAGTTCTTATCAACATAGCTTTTATATGTTTGCTTTAAATATACAGTGGAAAGTCTGATATCCTAGTCCAAATGTTGTGTTCTTAGCCACCCTACTGTAGAATCTTAAATGTAAAGGCTGTCTTTGTTTGTTTTTTCTTTTTTGACAGGGTCTCATATTTAGTCTCAGTTAACCCCAATTTGCCACCCTCCTGCCTCAGTATCAAGTGTGCTGGAACTCTCACATCCTCCTGCAATCAAGATAAATCAACAAACCGAATGTTTAATGTTTAGAACTCTGTATCTCTAAGAACAACATCCCCGAAAATGACAGGGGATGAATGAACTTATGTTCCAGCTGTGAATGAGTCAAACTCAGGTCCTTAAATTAAAGATGGTAGCATTTCATAATAAACAAAAGGCAGGCATGGTTTTACTGCAGCTATAAAACCTGAAAATATAATCTGCTTGTAAATCTGAATAGTAACTGTGCATGCACACATCCATTCAGACATGACGACCCACCTGTTTTACTCACACACCCATTCACACACACATGCAGACATGCCTGTCTTGCATTCTGACTCCTTGGAGGCGGGGGGAAATCTTATTTTGCCATTAAAAAAAAATAGTCCTTTCAAAATTTCAAAGAGTCTCTTACAAAGGTTTCCATGGACATGACTTTAATATGGCTATATCAATGGGCATAATAAGGTAGAAGCAGGAAAACTACATAGGGCCTCACCCCTAGACCAGGACCTACAGGCAACTAATGGCTACTGGAGAAGGAAAGTTAGCTTCTCCTAAGGATCAGCCCCCTTATTGCTAGCTCCAAATCAGAGTGGTCAGCCCTGAAACAATCTGTATGCAAACAACAAAAGCAGACTAGCATGTTGTATTTATATGTTTGTGCATACACACACATACACACATATGTATGCCATGATAATAATCAAAGAAAAAGAAGCTATCAACTGGAGAGTGGGGTGGCATGGGAGATGTTGGAGGGAGGGTATCTGTGAGGAATTGGAGGGAGGAGGGAATGCGTAGTTACAAGAACTTAGACACTTAAAAGACACAGAGTGGTTTCGGGCAACCATAAGACCATAAAGCGATCAGCATGGAAGACATCTGTCAGGTGGGGTGGTCTGAGGTGAGACAGCAGCTAGGTCTTATGTGATCAGGAACCTGGGCCACTTTAGCTAGTTGTTTCCCCTCATGAGGTGATGACCTTCTAACACCCCAATCTTCTCTTACTGACGGTGACACAGGATTTATTGACCACAAGACATTAATCTCCCTGTCAAGCAAGAATTGTCTATGTAGGTTAAAGGCAGGCATCAACATCCCTTTCGCTATTGGTGTAATTGGTATAAAAACCATTTGCACATATGCATGCACAAAAACACACCTCAAAGCAAATATTCTACTTGCATTCAGAGACAAGTAGAATGAAAGACCAAATTACCAGCACTTCTGCTCATTAAAGAAATGAAAAAAGATCTCCTCCTGAATGTCCGGGACAGCATGAAGCACTTGCCTTCGGACTCCACTTGTTTATTATGCTTAATAGAAAATGAACGGACAAAGACAGCGGGGGGGGGGGGGGGGTCAGGCAGGGAGGTGCAGCATTGACACTAGGCAGGGGATGAGATGGAGACGCAGCAGTCATGGGAGAGAGGCATGTGTGGTAGTGGGCTAGGAGAGAGCGGGTTACCTTTACATTTCTTCTCTTCAGTCTGGAAGGACTGAGCACTCGAGACGCTCTGATCGTTTACATCGTCGGGATCCAGATGGAATATAGAACTCGTCCAAGTGGCCTGGATGAGGTGTGGGGATGTCTGTTCATTCTTCAGTGCACCACGCCTCTCCACATGGCTCTTCCTGTGCAGGCAGCCTTCGGACATTCCTACCAGCTTCCAGTCCTGTCCTCGGTCTGGACGGGGCTTCTGTTTGTCCCAGGCTGGGAGGCCATTTTCTAGTGAGAAGGGAATGAAGAAACACAAGATAATGGACTGGAGGTTTTGCCAAGGTTTTGCTGAGATTTTGCATTTCGGAAGGCCAGTTGCTACTCGGTTCTTTTGGGCTGACACTGTTCACACGCACCTCCACTACGATGTCAGGACAAGCTGAAGCTCTTATCCCTGGGCAAACAGCCACCGAAGCTGGATTGCCTGTTGGAGTAACCAACACACGTTTCCCTCTATTTTTCGAGCTCCTTCACAGCAAAGCTCTACTAGTCTCATCATTACAGCAGTGGCCCAAGAGCAAGCCGACAGCAGTTTATATCACTGCTTAGATGACCATTTGAGGTCTTGAGAGTCAGGGCTGGCCATGACCTTAGGTCATATCCTTAGGGTGAAACACATCCGGGGTGCAGCCTTGTTTGACTTGGGTTATGTCACACACTGACCCAAAGGGACTTTGTGTCACCTAAGTTGGACACACTCAAGTGGCCACCCACTGAGCCTGACACGTGGCTCTTATGGTCTTCTACTCTGATGGCAAAACTAAGGAAACAGGAAGAAACTACTGCCAATAAAACACAACACCAAGCAACACAGCTCTTGAGTCTAAACACCTGGAATTTTTACATGGAGGTTTTGTGTTTTCAATGTAGTTCCAAACTACCATGAAATCACATAAAAGGGAGCAAGTCATGTTTTCTCTTTGTGGCAAATTAAGAACTCCAAAGATAGAGGATGGGCCTGGGCCTCTTAGGCTAGGTACCAGATAGCTAATATTTTAATGTTTTTGAGTTCAGGTTATAGGGTGTATAGGTCTGTTTTCCACAATGGGCAAAAGTAGAAAAACACAATGAATTTTTTACTGGAAGAATCTGCTCTAGTGACAATTTTCACCTTATTACACTACATATGAAGATAAAGCAAAGAACAAACATGATAAGAATACACCCCCCCCACACAGACACATACATATACCCAACACCCAGCCCCCACTGCACCATACACACAGCACACACACACATGCATGTGTACAGACAGGCACACAACACAGACACTCATGCACACATAACACATATATGCACCACACACAGGCACACACATACCACATGTATGCAATTGTGCACACACACATGCACGTGCACAGATACACATGCACATACATACCACACACATGCACACACATATGTACATATACACAAATACACACATCACAAATATTCACACTCATGTGAACACACATATGCATGCATACAAAATAGTACAATTTATTTTGTCATCTGTTTCCAGAAACTATGTTTCAAAATTAGAAAAAGAGTGGTCAGATACACTGGCTAGAAGACTATAATTTGTAAGTGAAGTTTTCAAATTTCTAGGTTTTTTTAGTTCCTGGTGATTGAATCCAGAGCCTTGTACATGCCAGGCTAGTGTTGCATCACTGGGCGCATCCTTCCTGGGTGAGTTTTCTTTTATGCTGAAATTATCAAAAGATCACAACGGGACCCCTGGTGTTTACAGAGACCAATCCACCCTGACTTGTGCTTTGGTATGGGGAATTTTCAGTGAGGCATACTTTGGGTTTCCATAGCACTCTCTTTGAAGCTACCAGACCTCCTGCTGAGGTTGTGTGGATGGTTTATTTGGAGTTTCATCCGTCAGATCTCACTTTTGGAAGTTATGGTCCTCCTCCTCACACCCATGCACATTCAAACTTTTGATCCAGGAGAATGTTGAATGACCACACAGTAGGATTTCTTTCTTTTGTGAAAAATGATTTAATTTAGTTCTATTTAGTATGCATAAGTTTGGTTTTATTTATGTGTCCTCCCTGTGTGCACACATGCACACAAAGTGTCGGCAGTGCCCAAAAGACCACGACAGACTGGGTAGAACTGGTGTTGTGAGCTCCCATGTGGGCACTGGGAATCATACTTGTGTCTTCAGGAGGAGCAGCTGGAGGAGCTGTCCCTCCAGCCTCCAGCACAGGCTGTCCTAGCCTAGAGAATGGAAGCACTGCAGCTTGAAGTAGGAGAATCCTATCGCTCATTAGGCTTTGGGTTCTAGTGGTTTCTCTGACTCAGGGAAAGGGGCTGGACCGTCTCCAGTTTAGGGTTGTATGAGCCACTGTATTGGGCAGGCTAAACAGACATGGGTGCTTTCTTCTCAGGGTGTATGAAGTATTAGTCATTGCACAGTGAATCCACTCTTCCACTTTGCAACCTTGCCCTCCGTGGGTGCAATTACAGGCATTTATTCTCACTGTCCATTCAAAGGGAACAACAGGTTGAGATCTTTGAGATTGTATTGCGTTTCAAACCAAACATATCTGTGTAGGGTTCATTCAAACACCTATTATCCAGGAGCGTTTAAGCTTCTTGTGAGCTAATTACGAAGTGGTTGGATGCAGAGGTTAATCGCGGGTCTGGAGAGACTCATTTTACTCCCACAGGCACAAGAAAGCTCACCCACGCATGTTTCCACTCTTCCTACTGTATTTGCAGAGATTAAATCCCCAGTAAATTGGGCCCTGTAAAGTTCAATTTAAAGAATACCACGGAGGATTTCGCAAAGCTTCTAACATAGAATCTCTTCACACTAATTTCTAAAAGTTGGTGGGACTTCCCCAGCCCTAACCAAAAATAAAGAATCTGGGTCTCAGAGGAAAGATGTCTAAGGACTGTGAGACACTCTCTCTCTCTCAAGACAGAACCCATTCAAGCGTGTTCTGTATGCCCCTTGGGCCAGCTAGAGGGCTTTCTTCTAGCAAGAGAGGCTGTGTTTGGGGTGAGCCAGATAGACTTGGCTTCCACTTTCCTAAGAAAACCACTTGAGATGGTCTGGGTAAAGGGCTCCATTCACAGGAGGCATTTACAAGGTCATAATTACTGTCTGTAATTACATTCGCAATAATGATATTCAGTTGCTTAATTGGCAGGTTTATGGGATACACACTGCTGGGAAAACTGGAGACTGAGAAGCCCTGGCTGGGTCATGGGAAAATGCAACAGGGATTTCTTTAAAGCGAATACTTGATTCTTATCCACTCAGGGACGGGGAGCACATGCAATTCCTACTTCACTCCCAAGGAAGGATGGGACACCCACTATGCCAGCTCCATAACTTCTATTTGCTGGGTGTGTGGACAATGCTGAGGACTCCACGTATGTGCATCTGGTAAAATGTCTTTAGGATTGTTTCCCTATTACTGTATCACGTGTCCACATCCTTTCCCTCCCGCAGAGCCCATGCCAATGGATTATTCCTTTTTAGAGGAAGTAACATCCTCAAGGGTTAATCCTCAAGGGTTAATCGTGACTCCCAACCTTTGTGCCTTTCAGAATCACTGCAGGCAGTAACAACCTCATGGAAGACTGGGCTTTTTAACGGGGATGGGGCCTCAGCATGTATGATTCTGCTGAGTTCTCCAGGAGACTGACATGCTTAGCAGAATTGGCAAGCCAAAGGACCAAGAGAAACTGAAGGCAATAAAACAAGTTGTTGGCATTTTAGAATAAATGACGTGCTCTCTCAGCCTCTAATATTTTCACACAGCCTTAGATAATGACAGTTTTTATTGTCAAGCTGAAACAATCTGGAGTCACCTGGAAAGAAGGGACCTCAACTGAAGGAATGCCTTTTTCAAACTGGCCTGTAGCCATGTCTGTGAGAGACTGTCCTGATTGAGGACTGAGGTGGGAGGACTGAGGTGGGCGGAGGTGGGCGGAGGTGGGAGGACTGAGGTGGGCGGAGGTGGGAGGGCCCCGCCTACTGTGGATGTCACTATCGCAGGTAGGTAGACCATGGCTACATAAGAAACTAGCTGAGAATGAGCCAGCGAGCAGCAGTGTTCTTCCATTGTTTCTGTGTGAGGTCCTGTCCCAGCTTCCCTCTATAAAGGGCCGTAACCTGGAAATGTGATGTATAGTAATACACTCTTTCTTCCCTACATTGTTTTTGGTCCTGTTGTGGATATGATACAGCGGCAGACAGAAGACTAGGCAGAAAAGACTTGCATTTTCATTCAAAAATCCCTCAGCTGTTGTTGGGTCTTCTGAGTGAAGCCTTGAATATCAGGCGCTGGCTGGCTGGCTAAGGACACTGCAGGTGTGGCTGGAAATAAGTACTTGTTCAAGGAGATGGTTTGGGGATTATCTGGAACATACTGCATGTGGTATTAGAAAGTTGTTAAGGCCCAGGGATGTAACTCACAAGTAGAGAGCATGCCTAGCACACTCGAGGCCCTGGGTTCAATCCCCAGGACCGCACTCGTCAGACACAGTAGCACATATCTCAGCAAGATCTGGAAGCAGGAGGATTAGGGATCAGGGGACCAAGGATCAAGGTCATCCTTGGCTTCACAGAGAGTTGGAGGCCAGCTGGCCTACACGAGGCTCTTTCTCAAAAGCGGGAGGGGGTCAGTACTTTGCTTAGTGTTCCTGGCTCTTCTATGCAAGGCAACACCTAGCTGTCTCCTCTGACATTATGCAGATGGCACGTGCTTGGCTCACCTGACTGGATCCTGGTCCACATCCCCGTCTCTCAGCCTTAACATGACATCACACCATAGTTGGAAGTAACTGAACATAGTCAAGAGAGCTCTAAATCCCCTTGAGGCTGAACTGAGTAAAGTGACCCTCTAATCCAGGAAGTCATAATCAATGAACTATAGCCTGCTCAGCACAGGGCACTCAGCTACCCCAGTCAGTAACAACATTCTAGAACAAAAGGCAGCTGGACCACAAACGGATATAGCTACGCAGCCTCAAACAGCCATGTGAAACCTGCAGACATAAGAGCACCTATCTGGATGGCTCCATTCCTGGCATTCGCCTACCACCCACACCTGTGTGTGGGGAGGACATCCATAGGGGACACCGGGCAAGGCTGCTTGAGGCTGTTCTGTTAGTGGGCCCCATCTAGGCTAAGTGGGTGGGCCACTGGCAGGGCGGGTGTCTCTCAGTGTCTTTGGATTGCTGGGAGGTGGCTCTACTTGGCCTGGGCATCTTCAAGGGCAGGACCTAGGGTAAGCCCGTTTCTATTCATGCTTCTTGGTGGGGAGAACTGCCTTGGCTAGTATCCAAAAACAAGAGAAGGGGGTCATTCTGGAGAAGTCAAATGGGTGGCTGTTTTTAAAGCAGTTGTGATGGAAGGCCACATGACCAGAAGCAGCCTCATTAATAAGTTCAGGTTAGAAGATGACAGCTGCCAACATGTGTGCATGGCGTAGCATGGCCAAAGTCCTGTAAGTGCTCAGTATGGCTCCTTTCTCCTTCACCACTAGTAACTACAGAGCACAGAGCCACTGTGCAGCGCTCAGCTAATGGGACGGAATCTGCAGGCTCCCCTCCCAAGTTCCCTTTATCCTTCAACAGACAGAAATGTTCTCTGCCATCCTGGGCTCAGCCTTCCCTCACTACTGTGGCTATGTGCTCCAACAATGTGGAATCCTGGTCCAGTTTACAGTATCTTTTGGTGAATGCAGTCTTCCCAGTGAGAAGAAGCAAACAGGCCTGGGCTCACATATTACTTTTGTCCTTTCCATAGTTTAGCTCTTCAGATCAGAGTGGAATGTTCTGACCACTGTAAGGCATGGGGGCTCGCATCACAGCTGGGTGCCAGGCCTTCTAGGCCACTGGCTTCTAAAGGAATTGGTGGTATGGAGGATGATAAAGGAAGACAATTGCTTATTCTATGTGAGGTATATTAATGGCAATACTAAGATTAACAAGAGTTAAGAAATCACCAAGAATATACTCACTTATATCTGAACACTAGCCCAAGGGCCATGTCCCATGAAAGTCTTCACTTACCAGGAAAGTGGGACAGAGGGGAGGACATCCTATTGGGACTCTAGGTGAGAGAAGCATGGGAGAATGGGGAAATAGAAGGATCCAGAGGGTCTTAGAAACCTACAAGAAGAACATTATGATGGGCAGATCTGGGCCCAAGGGTCTTGCTCAAACTAAGGCACCAGCCAAGGACAATACATGCAGTAAACTAAGAACCTCTATCCAAATCTAGCCAATGGACAGGACATTCTCCACAGTTGAGTGAAGAGTGGGGACTGACTTTCACACAAACTCTGGTGCCCCATATTTGACCATGTCCCCTTGATGGAACATCTGGTGACACTCAGAGGGAGGACAGCAGGCTACTAAGAAGAGACTTGATACCCTCTGAGCATATACAGGGGGAGGAGGTCCCCCTCAGTCACAGTCATAGGGGAGGTGAGTAAGGGGAAAATGGGAGGGAGGGAGGAATGGGAGGATACAAGGGATGGGATAACAATTGAGATGTAATATGAATAAATTAATAAAATATATTTTAAAAATCACCAAGAATTGGGCTGGGCTAAAGAGATGGCTCAGCAGTTAAGAGCACCCAGAGGCCGTGGTTTCAATTCCCAGCACCCCCATGGCAGCTCATAACTGTCTGTAACTACAGCTATAGAGGAATCCTCACACAGGCATACATGCAAGTAAAACACCAACACACATAAAACAATAATTTTTGAAAACCACCAACAATTTACCATTTGACAAACTAATAAAGCACCAAAGGAATTGCTGCACCAGTGCCTGCTGTACGAGCCAGCATGCCTACGTCACCTTATCTAATATAAACATCTGTGCCAGGAAACCAAAACGATACTTTTAACCAATAAACAGGAACCCAGCAGGTAGGCTGTGCCCTGACAGCCATGTTTCTGTGTAGAATGTGTTACAACATAGCGTATCGTAGTTAGGAATTGTGTTTCTCGGCTTTCTGAGCTCCTGGGTCTTTGGCTTACTTATCTAGCTTGGAGCTGGGTATGTGAATGAATGCCACTGCCTGAGCAGAATCAATGAATGAACGCCACTGCCTGAGCAGAATTAAGCCCAGGTCCAGTTTCCCACACTCCTTCCCCTCCACTGTAACTTGGAGGGAAACAGGAGCAGTGAAAGAGCCCCAGCAGTTGCTGTGCTTGCTGGGGCTTATTATCTTTCCCTTGACCTGCACTACTTCCACCAAACTTCTCTTCATCCATGTCCTCCCTCTCCCAAAGCCTAAGTGTCTTTGGCCATTTCAAGATGTAGAGCTAAAGCCTCTAAAAAGGTGAAAAGGAGCCAGAAAGAAAATGGCGCTCTTGTATCTCCATTGAAAATTTAAATGGAAGACAAGCTCACTGAGACTGCATTTGTTCTCCCGTAGCCTGAACGGGTGGAAGGCCGGGAGACAGCAATGTGTTCAAATGCTCTGACTGGGGTGTGCCCATCTCAAGAACAGCTATAATGCCTCACCCCTGAGATCGATTTTTGGCAGCGAGGCCCTCGTTCAGCAAGTCTGCAAAACCCGTCTCGGCACAGGTTGGCAGCCTTCCACCCACTGCCATGTGTCTTTGTCTTCCTCTTGCCAGCACCTCTCTATCAATTTCCCTCTCGTTGAGTCTGAGCTTCTCTGTCCGTGTGGGCACATGGATTCAGGTTTCCTGTCACAGAAACATTAATCTCTTTCCCCAGCAGGGACTCCCAGTGCATTGTGGGTGAGACTTGGGAGCCCAGAAGAAAGAGACAAATCTTTCCCAGGGTTGGTGGCTCCCAGTCCTCTGTTTCTGCTGATTCTGTAAACAGATTGATTGGCAGCCTCAAGGAAAATAATCCTTGTGGGCATAGAGATTTCAAATAATTATTCTGAAGCCAGAAACTGCAGGGATAGTCTCCCAGTGAAGGAAAATAATCAACATTAAAAAACAAAACAAAATGAAAATGTGTTTATACCATTTAAATAAATGTTTTAGTCTATTTTAACATACAGCCTAAAATAAAGTCAATAAGCAAAACAATAAAAGGTGTGTTTAGAGATGGCAGATTTTGCTTCATCAGAGACACAACATGGTAGTGACTAGGTTCAGGGTGGCATCTGAGACCTACTTAACCAGACAGTTACAGGTGCTCAGTGCCCCGGCTGCTCGGAGAGAGAGAAAGCCCTTCCCGGAGTGCACAGTAGCCCTCCCCAGGAGCAGCTGCTTGCGTTTCTATAATTCACAATGGATTCAAGCATCAAATTCTCAGGTTAGAGGACTCACAATTTGAAGTGAGCACACGGAAGTCACGCAACTTCTATCTAGCAGATGAGAAAGGCTCTGGCTGCTGCGGGACCCTTCCTGTTCCCGAGCCTCGGGCTCCCACGCCGGCAGATGTTTGCTTGCTGCAGGCTTAGATCTCCCTTGTGCTCTTGTTTAGAGCATACTGTTTATACTTGTTGACAGTGAACTCACATTTTTTTGAAAAAGAAAAGAAAAAAAAAAAAACCCAAACAAACAGATTGGCCCTGTTTCATGGTCCCAAATGTGAAATATATTTTTCAAAAGTAGGAAAAGAATGTGTATCTATCTTAACCTTGGAAACTAGGACTAGGGTATAATTTACAGATAAGTCACAAACTTGGAGACTCGGAATTTTTCAAATAAAAGGCAAAATAGGACTCTTGGGTGAGAAGGCCAATTTCTCATTTCCCACAGTAAGAGGAGTCACACTGGATGGCAATGCAACATAGTTATTATTTTTATGTATTACACTCATGTGTTCAAAAAATGGACAAAATACACAAGGTGTAGGGCTGGTGAGATGGCTTAGCAGGCTACGGCATTTGCTGCTAAGACTGACAATCCGAGTTCAATCCCTGGGGCCCGTGTGGTAAAAGACGACAGAAGAATCCTGCACGTTGTCCTCTGACCTCCATATGTGCAAGGTACTATGAACATGCTTCCCACCCCAAAACATACATGGTCACACACACACACTGCACAAACAGGTAAATATAAAATTGTTAACAGTTCTACACACACACACATACACACACATACACATACAAACAGGAGATCTGTGAGCTGTGTCTGCTCTGAGTTTTCCTAGAATATCACTATAATTTGCCTTAAAAAATAACTAGGACCTATGTCAGCGCAGATATTTCCTTCCCTTCAGGACTTTTTTGACCTGAGAGAGTCTGGGCTTTCCTTCTATGAGACTCAGAGGCCCCTGGACATCAAGAACACCTGTCTTCGTCACCATGATGGCCAGTGAGTGGATCACACAGAGGACTTCAGGGAGCAGAGACTTGGAGAGATGTTTTCAGGTCCTCCAAATACTATGAAATGCATCAAAAAATATTTGCTGAAATGGTCCCTAGTAACACGACACAAATACCTCTGGGTAGCAAATGTCAGCTAGGATAATCTGGTTCAGCATCTGCACTTCATGGGCCTTGTTCCAAAGCATAAAAGAAGGGGGGATGACTGGTGTGGTGGTATGCACTTGTCACCCCATTCTTGAGAGATGGAGCCAGGAGAATTGGAAGTTCAAGGCCAGCCGGAGCTGCAGACCCATCTGTTATGGGTACAGATGAATAGAAGGCAAGTTTTCTGCATTCTTCATATACTTTTAGTTTTCTTTATTTTGTTTTTTTGTTTTTTCGAGACAGGGTTTCTCTGTATAGTCTTGGCTGTCCTAGACTCACTTTGTAGACCAGGCTGGCCTCGAACTCACAGCGATCCACCTGCCTCTGCCTCCTGATACTTTTAGTTTTCATCTTCAGGTTTTCAATGACAAAAAATAGAGCCTGGTGCCAGAGAGGGATACTCCTCCCAACCTGATTTTCCTCACCGAGGGCTAGGTGTGCCTCAGGGTCCATCAACCCGCAAGTGGTGGCGAACGTCTGAGGCATGACTCTGCGTCCCCTGGGGACCTGCTCCATCATCATGGGAGCCTGCAGCATGGTAAGTTTCTGGCTTCTGGTGCCTCAGCAGCTGCACGTGAACAGGGTGACCATGAGCCTGAGAGCCCAGTGCCAGGCACAGTTTCCATATAAAATACAATCAATATGGTAAGTATGTAGTTACCAATTTTCCTGCTCAGGACCCTAAGGGGCCAGAGGCATTTGATGTGTTGCAAGTTGAGAAAATTATATACTGGAAATTAAAAGTGAGCACACTCCTGTTTCCTAAACAATTAGTTGGTAAACTTGGTTCATGAAAGAAAGTCAAAATGCCAATATTTTTTTTCTAAGACAGGGTTTCTCTGTGTAGCCTTGGCTGTCCTGGACTCACTTTGTAGACCAGGTTAGCCTCAAACTCACAGCAATCCGCCTGCCTCTACCTCCCGAGTGCTGGGATTAAAGGCATGTGCCATCATGCCCAGCAATTTCATCTTTTCTTGGCAGTAAGTAAGGCTTTCCTCTAAGAATCACAGACGCAATAGCTTATACTGTATGCATGGCTCTTATATGTCAGGCATCTGTTCTGAGTACTTTTTATTTTATTTTTATAAATATGTATTATATACATAAATATTATCACATTATTGAGGCCATTGGGGCACAGAGATGTTAGGCAACCTACCTAAGGTCACACAGCGATAAATGACAAAGTAAAGACACAGACCTAAGATGCTGTAGCCAACCATACTGCATCTTTCCTTTTGATGGGTAGCCAATAGCCAGTGACTTAGGGTCCCACCCTCCCAATTCCATGGACTTAAAGACTCAACATAAAGTAAGGCTCACAGAAGAGGTACATTCTTGTTCTGTGTCACTCGGATGTCAGACAAGGCAGACGGATATGACTCTGAGCCCACGATCTCTTACTTGAAAATATAATATGCATTTCTGATGTGGAACAAGAATTTATGCTCAGGATCAATGCTGACAGGGACTGTGGCATTTTCACTCATTTCCAGACTCTTCAGCTGTTGTTCTAACACCCCCTTCCTCCCAGCAGTTTATGGGTTTGTGATCCACACTGGCTGCTGATGTATTTGAGAGCTGCAGTGGCTCTGCCTCCAAGTGGTCAAAAGCTTGGGACACACACAAGCAAGCAAACAAAAGCATCCCAGCAACCAAGGCAGAGAAGCACTGATTTGCTTTTGGACTCCTCATTTGGAATTCTAGGAAACTTGACAATAGTTTAGGGCTGACAAAAGGATAATTTCGTTCTGTATTTGGGACAATCACAGTGACCCTCAGAGCAGGCCTTGGCCTGGTGTGACACACAGGCAGGTGTTCGCTGTGCAGTGTCATTAGCCAGTGCATGGAAGAGGAGCTATAGGTGGTGCCCAAAGATGTGCACCAGCTGGAAGCTAGCTGCCTTCTCACCCTGCATCCTCTCATTTGCCCTGCCCAGGTGTGGCAGCCTTTTATTAATTAGCATCAAAACACATCAGACCAACACCACCTAGCGGGGGTTTGGGATAGATATTGGGTCTTGCAGCAGGACCTCAGAAGGACAGCTGAGAGTTGTGTGGAAGAGTAGGGGGTGCGGATGGAAGTTAGGACCTGGAGGGGTCAGGAGCTCCACAAGGTGACCATCTGTTCCCAGTGGGTCAGAACAAACTGATGCACCAACCAAGGACAAAGCATGTAGGATACCTGGACCTGTTCAGATGTAGCTGATGGACAGCTCATGCTCCCTGTGTGTGGGAAGGGGGGAGAGAGGGGACTGCCTCTGACATGAACTCTGGTGCCTGAGGTTTGATTGCTGCCCCTTGCTAGAGCAGCCTTGGGGGCACACGGAGGAAAGGGATGCAGGCTACACTGATGGAACCTACTCGATTGTGATCAAATGGTGGGGGAGGAGGCCCTCCCATTGGGAGGTCTTGTGGGGGGTAGGAATGGGGCAGAAGGAGGAGGGTGGGTGGGAACTGGAGGATGAGAGCGAGGGGATAACAATCAGGATGTAATGTAAATAAATTAAAAAAAATAAAAAAGAACCACACACATTAGGCTGTGCAGGAAATCCTGCCATAGAGAAAGGAGGCAGTGTGGAATCAGATGCACTGTGGCGGCCAGCCGCAAAAGGTCCCAGAAACCTTAGTCATAGGTATTCAGGGTGGTTTTGGGCACAAATCTCGCAGTCTTTTCAGAATTCATGGACAACCCTCAAGGATCAGGCTTGGGATGTGGGGCCGGGAGACGCATGTCTCGGTTGCTGGAATCCTTCATTTCTTGGGCTGTGGAGTGGGCTGTCGAGGAGCTGATGGTCCCCAGGGAGCTTGAGGGATGCTCTCTGCTGTGTCTCAGTCAAGAGCTGCATGTTTCCAGGCCAGATCAGTTCCCTTGGTCTGTACACGGGGGGTGGGGGGTGGGTGGGGGTGGGGGGTGAGTCGTGATGAGGCTGTCTGTGTGCCACTAGTCCCTGGGGCTCCCTGCTTTCCAGCCACAGTGCCGAGTGCGGCGTTCCATTTGTTTATTCAATTAATACACATCTTTGTGGTCTAGCTTTCATAGAGGAAGGAGCTGAGCAGGGAGAAAGGGCTTGCTCGAGGTCACGGCTGGATCCTGGATAGATGCCACCTCGGGCTTGTGTTCTTAGCTCCTCTGTTGCTTTCGGGTTGCTTTTGGGGGAATATAAAAGGCTGGTGAGGGCAGACTAGAGTAGGGATGGCACATACTTTTCCTGGAGTATATGAAGACGTGGTATTTCTGTTATCTGCTTTCTCACCCTCAATGCTATTCTGTGTTTAACATAAAAAAATAAATAAAAGAGACAAGAGAGAATAACAACGACAACAACAACAAAACCAGGAAAAAATAAAGCAAGAGTGAAATGGGTAGACTATCAATAAAATGAAAATAAATATTAATGGTCTTTTATCCTATTGGGAAACACAGGAAACAGGAAAGTGAAGGCTGAGAGACAAGGCGACCAGATGCAAAGGTTGTCCCAGGCTGGAGGCAGCTCGGCTGTTAACCACTTTTCTCTGGGGGGGGGGGCATGGCTTGCATAAGTTTCCCAACTCATGGGCAGGCGGGAGGGTGGGTGCAGCCTGGCTACCGTCTTCTAAGACACCCCTGAGCATCTGGTTTGTCAGGGAGAGATGAGCCAGGTAAAGGTCACGAACCCGGAAGAGGACTCTCCGCTTTCATGTTTCTTTGAGACAGAAGGAGTATTTGTTTGTAGCTGGAATCATTGTGTTTTAAGTCTGCAAGTTAAAAATCCTTCATGGACATAGTACACGTTCCTGTCTGTCAATCCAGTCTCGGACAAGAGGACACTCGAGACGTTTCCTACTTTGCCTCTCTGTCTCATGGGCACACTGGTAACAACAGCTTATTCTATCTGGAATTTCTAGGGCTACACCTATCTTCCTTGCATAATACTGAAAAGAGAAAGACTCACCCAGCTGTAAGGCAGGTATGGCGGGAGGGGGCTTGGGAGCTGGCAGCACTGGCGTTCACCGTGCTCCCCTGTGACAAACGCTGTCCGCACCACCTACTCTGGTTTGGTTGCGGCCTTTTGTCTTATTTTCACATTTCCATTGGGGCTTTCATACATGTTTACAGATGACTGAAGTAGGCTTCCAACACATGCCCAAGGTGTATTCTGCCTCGTGCTCCTATCAGCAAGTGGAGACCAGGAGCTCAAGCCAGGAGGCCAATACAAAAGACACATGTATGACTCCAACTCCAGTTGCACTACGGTTCCTTCCTTAGGGTGGGCACACTCGTCCTGTATAGAAATGTTGATTCTGCCTGGGGAAGGATCAGACTATTGAAACTGTTATATTTTTTTCTAAAAAGAAACAATTCCTTCATTACGAAGACCAAAGCCTCTGACACTTATATAATCCTGCTGTGCTTTGGATAGCCACTTGAGGCACAGATTCATAATAAAAATTTGTGTACTCTGTACTTGGTGACATAGCTAGACTATATTTCCCAGCCTCCCTTGCAGTGAGATATGACCATCTGACTAAGTTTCAGCCAATAGAACAAGTGTGATTATTGGGCCTCATGCGTTTTCTTCATTTTCTTTCACTCTTCTTAATTTGTAGAAAAATTTGAAGCTTGAGAAGTAGATGAAAATATAAGAAGGATGTTGACAAGTGTCACCTGTCAACCAAGTACACATGACACTGGTCTTATGATTAGGATTATAACTCTGCTTTATAAAGTCAGAGACTGGGGGGGGGGGACTTAGCCATTGTAGCATAAAGCATTATTTTATTATCATGCTCATGGTCATGGCCTTAGATTTCCCACTGGTCACCTAACTGTATGGACTACACAGTCTCTGAGTTTCCTCTGTCCTAGCGTCCTCAGAACTGTGATCTCTTTCCTGCAGACTCCCAAGAGGTAAGAACTGTCCTCTATGTTCTATGCGGGACAGTATTGTAGATGCCAGTGCTAAATTAAATCAACATCTTTTTATAAAAAATAAAATAAAAACTCAAGATATTTATGTCAATGGTAGTGTTTCATTATTTTTATTTATGCATGTGTATCTGTATGAGTTTATGCACATCATGTGTGTATATATCTCTAGGGACTGGAATTACAGGCAGTTGTGGGTGCTGGGTGAGTAGGTCCTCTGTAAGAGTAGTGAGTGCCTTAAACCCCTGTGCCATTTCTCTAGACTCTGCCCTTAATTTCTTGATCTTACTTTGGGCTTGGAATCAGATAGTTCAGCCTCTCACGGATGTTTCCGTTGTGCCTTACTGAGTACAAGAGGCTCTTTTACAGTCATTGTTTTAGACTGGTCTTGATTTTATAATCATACCGAACAACTTGTCTAAGGGCAGTGCTCGCAGTAACTGGTACCCTGATAGCCTCATTTATTTTCTCTTTAGATAAATTATATATGAGGATAATTCCTATCTTGAGTTGAGAAATTTGGGGTTTAAGAATATTCAAAGTTTGATTATCCAAATAGAGTTTAATTGAGATCTATAAAATCACGATTGGCAGAAACGTCAAGAAATTTTAAAGTTTAGAAAGGGTCAAGGCAAGTGATCCGAGGATATGAGGCCGCCTGGCCATGCCCACTCGAGAGTCCTGTGTGTCCTCTGACACGTATGAAAGGTGTGGGAGAACTTCCACCTATTTACAGAGGGGGACACTGAGGACTTCATCCTGAACATCAAAAAGTAAGATTCATAATTAAGAGTGTCTTTGCTTGCTAAAAATAAACCAGTGGATTCTGTTAGTAAATGTTGCTTTTAGATCAAAATGTTTAGAAGCACAGTGTCCAGGGAAGTGTGAAGGGCATGAGGAAAATAACAAGAACGTGTTCGCAGAAAAGTATCACGAACCACAATTTGATACTGTGCACACAAAATAAAATAGAATGGAAATCAGTGACTTTTAAAAAATTTTCCTATTTATTGCCTGCAGGGAGGAGATATTAGCCCCCTGAGCACCTATTGCTGTCCCTTTCTGCATGATGTAATTATGTTAGCTAGGTTTGCATCCTGGGGCCACAACTCTGCGGGGGGGGGGGGGGGCTGTGATCTGACTGTGTTAGGAATTGAGGCCTATTAAAATGGGAAGCAAAGGGTGACAATAGCAGTTTGCATTAGAAGGTGCTGAAGCAAGGAAGACATTGCACCCAACTCCCCTTTGCCAGGACGGGCCGCTTGCTCCCATCCTGGTCATTTGTAGCCTCCTAAAAGTCATGAAGATGGACTAAGGCACATTTGGGTAGCTCTCAATTTTCAGGAAGAAAGCTTTAATCTGTGCAGGAAGTTCTTGCAGGGCATCTTAACCAGGGGCTGCAGTTTGAATTGCAGGGAGGAGCTATTGACATGTGAGCTGCCCTCCCAAAGAGGCTTCTTAAGGAAGCAGGAGTGCTGTTGCTTTCCTCCACATCGGCTGCTTTTCTAACTGCGGAACAGGACCTCTGAGGGACCCTTCATGAGTGCCTGCCAGGTACTAGGAACTTCATATGGCAAACTGCCTCGGAACCAGGAGTACTGAGCTCCTTGAGGGCTCAGTGCTTTAAACTGGTTTTTTAAAAAAGCTCCTCAAATGGATCAAATGTACAGTCCAAGTCCAAACCCAAAGCCCCGTGTTGTACTGTGCTCCAGAAAGCTTGTTCCCGTCAAACAAAAGTTACTTAGTTAAAAATAAAAAGCAAACAAACGAGGCCAAGCCCCCTCTCATAACACAAAGCACCATAAACTGGAGAGAATCTACTAGGGGCACAGAGAAGTGGCCTGGCCTGGGGCAGAGTCACAGAAACTATCAGGACAGACAAAGCTTTCTTCTGAGTTCACTGTTCCTTCCACAAGATGGGCTGCTGTGGTCGACCACTCTCAAAGGACTTTGAGCATTTGAGCTGCAGAGGCCACTACTAGATGACGCACTGGACAGATTCATGTTCAGGAACCCTGAGCCTGTCAGTCACGGCTGGGAGTCACAGCATACAAACTCCAGGGAAGCCACCTCTGCTTTATACTTGAATTTGTCACCCATGGCTGGGGGAGGGGGATAGATAAAGAGGGACAGTTTAAGAGGAATTCTAGGAAGTGTTCAGATGCTTGAGCAACAGTTTTCAAAGCCCATCTGCTGGCAGCAGTGGTAAACCGTCCCTGTTTCAAGGTTTCTGAGATGGCTCAGTTGCAAAATTTCCTGAACCGTGAACGCGGGGACCTGAGTTCTAAGCACTTGCATCCACGTAAAAAGCCAGAAACTGCAATATGGATTTGTCAACCCCCTGGCCTCTGTATGCACGTGCACACAGGTGCACACCCACACAAGCATAGATACACACTCTTAGACACACACATACTCCCCCACCCCAACCCCCACACCGTCTCTCACCCACGAGATCTGCTTCAGTGGTTTTCAAGCTTTTGTATCAGAATCATCTGAAGAGCTGCTTAGGCCAACAGAGGTCCTGTTGCTTGTCACTAAATACAGGGACATGACAAACATGCTGCCCCCCCACCTTTAAATCTAAATTTCCCAGTGATTCTGAAACCCCACAGCACTCATGAGAACACCCATCCTCTCTGGGTCGTGGACACAGGCTGTAAGCATTAAGGAATTAGAATCAACAGAGGGATGCTAGAAGTTCCAGCCTGACCACTGGGCTGGGATGTTTAAGAATTGGACAGGCTCTAGAGGGCTTGGACTACTTTTCAGGTGATTATAACAGGCACCCTGAGGTGAAAACCACCATGTCCTGACCTTGGTTCCCTCAGACTGAGCTGAAAGACAATGCTGAGCCTTGGATTCAATGGAGAGGCCCTGGTTTAGCTGGTCTGGGGGGTGGAGCATGTCTATCTGAATTCTCAAAGCTCTTGGAATGGGGATCTAGCTCAGTCACAGACTGCTGCCTAGCATTTATAAGATCAGTTCCTAGGCTTTACAAAGCTTTCAAAGTGTGCAGCACAGTTTGAGAAGTCCAAACAGCAGAGCTAGGCCGGCCCCCCCTCTACAAAAAGCCGTAAGAAGACTGTCGCTGTCATATGGGTTCAGTGTATGTTTTCATGGAGAAGATTAAGAACTTCAATTAAGGGCAAAAAAATTGAAAGGAAATAAGAGAAATGCCATCACCTCCTAGACTTGTATAGCCCAGCTTCCCAAAGATCATTGGCCCTTGGGGACAAGGGAAAACACAGAGATTTGAGCGGTTACTGGGTTGCTGTGAGGAGGTGATGATCTGTGAGAGAGCTGTTCAGGATGGATGAGGGGCTGTGTCTAGCAGCTGTCCTCCTGCTGGTCAGACATCTTAGTGAAGGCTCCTGTTGCATAGGCACTCCCATAGGCCAACAGAAGGCATTTGGTTCCTTGGAGCTGGAGTTACAGAGGCTGTGAGATGCCACACGTGGGTGGTAGGAACCGAACTCATGTCCTCTGGAAGTGCAGCAAGCACTCTTAACTGCTCAGCATCTCGCTAAGCCCCTTCAGTGAGCTCGAAATTTCTCTCCTAAGTGATACCCAGCTGGGGAGGGAGCTGAAAGTCTGTGTCTGATCATGTGGTTAAGAACCCATGAAGGAAGAGCAAAATCTGTGATTGAGCCCAGGTCACAGAGCTCAATGGAGAGTTGACATTTTGCCTTCTCAAACCCTAACCATGGCAGCATGTGTAACGCATGTACATGGCTTTAGAAAATCAAATGAAATGATTTTTAGTCACCACCAGAAAAACAGCAATTCAGAAAAAGTGATATAAGTCTGTGGGTGCCTTGTAGAGTAGCTAGCTGTACGGGCAACTGGTTAAGTCATCAAGCTTGGGAGCTAGGGAGGAGGGAAAGCAGGGGCCCTCTGGAAACTTCATGTTGTTGGCATCCCAAGTTTTTGGCTAATAAACTTGTATGCATAGTTAAATTCATTATCAATAAGGTGGTTGCTATTTTGAAAAGCTGTGATAAAAATTTGCCCTGTCTTCTCCCAAAACAAAGGCATCGAATACCACAAACCCTCAGAGTTAAGAGAGTGTGTGATTGAATGGTATTGAATTGCTGGACATCTGCTTTTTTCACTAATGTGGCTCCAATTTGATTTAAGAAAGGTATTCCAAAGATGTCCTCAGTTTTTCAAGCCAGCCTTTGCTTCTACTTGGTAGATGTGACCCTAAGAACATAATTAGAGAGGTGCAAAGTCAAGGAAGAGGCCATTCACTGGAAAATGTATTCTGTATATCCCCTCCAACAAATATATGTCCTTCTGATATTACTAGCTTGAGAGCTGAGACAACAGCCTGGTGTGATGGATAACTGGAAAACCACAGCTAAAATCGTTCTGCTGAGGTGTTTATCAATGACAGGAATGCAAGATGCTAACAAAGCATGCTCGTGCATGTTAGATGTCTCTGAGGAATGTCCTTATTTTGGTTTCAATAACCTTCACCATGAAGAGCTATTCATGCCAGTGGCAGAGCACAAGTACTGCGATTCTGAGAGACAACATGATCGCCTGTTATGCAGCAGCAAACAAAAGCCCAGGCAATCATCAGTAGATGTCAGTCTTTCTTTATGGAAATGTAATTGTAACTATTCACTGTTGAAAACAGATGGTACCTTCTTACATCTGTAAGGAGAATTGGGAGTCAAGGAGTCTCACATTCTTATTTCATAAGGAATACAATGGTGATGGTTTGTATTATTCTTAAAGTATTTCTTTTAGTTTTTGAGATTATAATATTATAATATTTCTTTTCTCCAACCCCTCCCATATACCTTTCCTAGTTATTTTTAAAATTCATAAGTTCTTTTTTTTTCACAAAGTGCTGCTACATATATATTATGTATTATATATATAAGTATGACTAGCTCAATCTATATACTATTAATTATATATAGGTTTTGAGAGATGGTTATTTGGTATTGGATAACCAATTGGTGTGCTCTCTATAATTGGACACAGAACCTTCCCAACAAAAGGGAGTTAAGTCCTGGTGATGAAATCTTAGCCAACTAGCCAGGGCCAGTTAACTCATGGATCTTGGAGAAAAACCTAAAACTATCACTTTACAAACTAGCACAATCTCTAACTATATTGTAAATCTTTGTTCTTACAGATAAGTGCGGTTCTCACCCCTCATCAAGGAATCTTAACCCCTGCAACAGGCAGAGACTGTTACAGAAAACCCACAACCAATCAATACGCAGAGTTGTGGATCCCAGTCCCAATAGATACATCTACAGTTCAACTCCCACACTTAAGGCTCAGGGTTCCTTGTGGAAGAGGAAGCAAAAAGCTTGTAGCAAACATTGTAAAAGCCAGAGGTACAGGGAGGATGCTGTGAGGATGTCTCCTAGGAATGTCAGAAGCCTCCCCGTGGAGTCTTACCAACATGACTGCCTAAACAAGAGCTGAAAAAGGACAACACAAGACACCTGAATTTGAACGGTGGTGGTAGGGACCACGGAGAAGTCAACCATACACAAAGAATTAGAGACAACTAAGGAATGCTGAGCACAGAAGAAATAGTAATGGACTTAATTGTCAACGAGAGACAGCATAGAACCACTTGGGAAGGGAGGCTTCCTGAGGAGTCTTCTAGATTAGGTTGGCTGGGCATGCCTGTGAGGAATTTTTCAGACCCAGGCTGAGTGTGGGTACCATGGTATCATGGCCTCAGCCCTGAGAATAGTGAATCCATTCACTGAGGACTCCATGCATACATCCAGTCTCGCTCTCTTTGATTATGGCCATGGTATGAACAAGCTGTTGCAACTGTGGCTTACCAGCTGTGATGGGCAGGAAATGTGACTGCTTGCACTTAATTGTTTTTTCAGGGTATTTCATCACAGCAGCAACAACAACAACAAAAACAAATAACAGTAATGTTTGGAGAGATTGACTGATTGCCTTAGGTAAGATCCTTAGTATAAATAACTCACACAAATCATAAAAATAAAAAAAACAAAGATAACCATGGGAAAATGAGTAATAAATATGATCAGGAAGTAATGTAAGTATCAACAAACACATAAAAATATTTAACTCTAGGAGTAATATAAGTGTAAATAAATCTATGTTGTTATTCTTAGGAAACAACTTCACATAGACGGAAACACTCAGGCTGCAGCTGCAAGCTCAGGGTATCGCTGTAACACCCCTGTGCTGGGGCTTCAGTAGTAATGACACAAAGGGAAACAAACAAACATAAACAAAACGTTAATGTGGGGGGAGGAATAAACAACCAGAAGGAAGAGGTGCAGGTGAAACAACAGAACCAGGACTGTGTAGTGTGGGTACATCACAGCACAGGAAACTGTGTAGTGTGGGTACATCACAGCACAGGAGTGAGTACTGACTGAGTAGTGTGGGTACATCACAGCACAGGAATGAGTACTGTGTAGTGTGGGCTTACATCACAGCACAGGAATGAGTACTGACTGTGTAGTGTGGGCTTACATCACAGCACAGGAGTGAGTACTGACTGTGTAGTGTGGGTACATCACAGCACAGGAGTGAGTACTGTGTAGTGTGGGCTTACATCACAGCACAGGAGTGAGTACTGACTGTGTAGTGTGGGTATATCACAGCACAGGAGTGAGTACTGACTGTGTAGTGTGGGTACATCAC
>OU015746.1:98456930-98507444 GCA_907169655.1 Acomys percivali | reverse complement strand
GTGTGTGTGTGTGTGTGTGTGTGTGTGTGTGTGTGTGTGTGTGTGTGCACGCGTGCGCGTGTGTGGTGTGTCTGAATCATCTACTCATTGCAAATGGGACCATATTTTCCATATTTATCAGTCAGCTTCTCCTAAGTCCTCTCCAAGGTTTTTACATTCCTTTCAGTTCAGGAAACCTAAAGGGGGGGGGGGGGGGGTAGAAAAAAATACCATGTTTTAACTAGTGTCTGTTTCTTGTTGGGGGAGGGCATTTCTGCCTGGTGTTTACATTCCACACTCCCAGTAGGTTTATTATTTTTCTGAACAATAGGCAGAGATTGCTGACTCACGCTCAGCTCACGGCTCCAAGCAGCCCCCCCCCCCCCCAGCTCTATTTGTGCAGATACCACACAATGATGTTCCATTCTTCCCTCTCAGGAATGCCAGCAGCTCAGATATGCAGCCCCAGGACCTCCACCCCCATGAGCTTATTTAAAGCCTCCCCACAAATAACATATTGTGAAATATTATATGGCCTTTATTTGAGTCATTTGGACAGGATAAGGCCAGTCTAAATCTTACTCCCTCCCTCCTTCCTTCCTTCCTTCCTTCCTTCCTTCCTTCCTTCCTTCCTTCCCTCCCTCCCTTCTTCCTCCTTCCCTCCCCTTCCCTCCTTTCTTCCTTTCTATTTTTAAAATCAGTAGCTTCTTGTACAATGCCTGGCTATTGTCACAATTATTCTTAAAAACTGTTGAATGAATTACCCGCCAGCTTGCTGGGGTGCTTGCTTTGCTTCTGGTCTGTGCTGAAGTGAGCAGCAAGCTCTCTCTCTTTGGTGAGAGAAAGCCTCCCTCATACCAGAGGCTTACTGTGGATGCAACCAAAGGACAGGATGACCCTCAGGGCTGGCTTGCCTGGTGGGCTTTGGCTAGGACCCTTTCTGCAGCACTTGCCTCCAGCTCAGCCACTGCCATCTGTGGCCACTTCCAGGCATGGTTTTGGCAACTAGCAGCCAGGCTCATCTGTGGAGATTTGTTTTCCGAGTTGCAAAGTCAAAGCCATGGGAATATTCTTCAATGCTCTGAAGCTCTAGTGGTCATTGTAGGCTGAGCACACATACTCTGCCTCCAGACAGCTGTGAAAAATCCCAGTGGCCAGTTTACAGCTCTAGCAATTAGCATTCCGTAAGTCAGGACAGCTTTGTAAGGCTGCCCAGTGGTGCTGATTCACAGCCAAAGCTGAGGACTAAGGCCTCAGGGTGGCCTTCCATACCCTGTGCAGGGGAGCCCCTGTATCTCACGGAGCTGGGAACTGAACCCAGGACTTTGGAAGTGCTCTTTCACCGAGACAGCACAGTCTCTGAACCTGGTCTTGTAGTCTCTCAGCATGGTAGTCAGAGTGGTGCTACTAGAAAAAAACTCAGCTCAGATAACAACCTCTGCTCAAAACCAGATGTGACATCCACATCTGTCCCTTTGCCCCATTGTGTTCCACCCCATTTCAGCCTTACCAACATCTGTGTTATTTCTCAAACATTCCTCTGTCCTCTGCTCAGATTCTCCCTGGGTCAGGACCTGCTTGGGTCTTGCATACCTCAAGGAGATTGCCCTCAGATGCACTAGACCCCACGTAACCGCCCTGCCTGTGTCCTGGCTTCCTGATACCCCTCCATGTGCGCTTGGTCAGTCCTTCCCAAGGGCCCAGCATCCTCTGGCAAGAATGCCATGTCCTCAGTTAGGAAGTCAGCTTTGTGCCCATTGGTGACCCCAAGAGCTAGCACAGGCTATAGCATATAATTAGGACATAGCAGGCACCTAATTAATAATTGTTAAATGATGGATTGTGGCCACATTTGGTGGGAAAGACAGGTGCTGGATGAGGGAAGAAAGGCTCAGAAAAAATGAGTGTTCTTGAAAGTCACAAATTTTGAGGACAACATTTGCCACATGATTTTAGTTACTAGGAATCTCAGGCAATATCTAGCTCTAAAATTACGCTTCTAGAGATAGAAAGTGAACACATGGGTATCAGTGGATGGCTGGTAGGGGTTGAAGGGCTTGTCATAGCGAAAGAGAGTGGAAATGCAGGTTCCTTTAGAAGTGAGGAAAATATTCTAAAGTGAGGTTATAGTGATGGCAACTCTGAAAATTTATGGCAATCTGTTAGCCTGTACACTCTCAAAGGCTGAACTCTGCTACATAAATCACAATGGTTAAAAATCTACTCTTAATCCGAGCACCCCATAGACTATGAGATCTAAAGCTGAACCAGAAACCAGAAATGGAGACTCTTATTAGACTAGACTGTCTCTCGCCCAGGTTCCATGGGGGAGAACCTTCTTTATACTTCTCTGCTGCTGGAGGCACATCCATTTGCTGGTAACAACTTGTCACTCAAGAGTAACTGGCTTGCCTTAGTTAACTTACACATTTCTTACAACTGCGCTTTTAGCTATTTATTTTTGTTTTGCAGTTTCAGGCGGCCTCTATGTGGAAGTGAGTTTGGACAGACTTGAGACCTTAAAATTATATTTTAATTATATATTTAGTGTGTGTGTGTCTGTGCATGGACGTATGTATGTGTACATGCAGGACACATGTATGTGTATATGCAACTCCCAACCCCAGTGTAATGTTTGCAGGTCAGAGGACCACTTGCAGGAGTCGGTTCTCTTTCCGTCATGTGGGGATAGCATTCAGGTTGTCAGGTTTGGCTGCAAGCTCTATTATCCTCTGAGCCATCACAGGGGCCCAGATTTGACACTTCTGAATACCTCCTGCTCCAAGGACATCATTCACCATGTACTGATGGCTCATTGTCCAATGCGCTACACAAGCCCATCTGTCTGCAGCTGAGAAGCATGATGCTGCCTGGCCCTTAGCCCTGCGAACCTTGTCCGAACTCACTGATGCTGTGGTCATCTAAGAACACACAAGGGATAGCAGCAATCTGCAGTTACAATGAAACAGCTCAATGGAGCCACGCTCATACTCTGGAGACTGCAGAAACCTGTTAAGTAACCAAAACCAAAACCAAAACCAAAACCAAACCGAACCGAACCCAAAACCAAACCAACCAACCAAATGACCCCCGCCCCCCAAAAAAAACCCAAACCACAGCTTTTGTCTGCTTTGCTCAGAATGTGGACACAGCTTGCAGAGGACGTGTTGAACCATCCTACCTCTGGTGGTCTTATCAGAGATTCCCTAGGGTGGGAGCCACTCTTCATATTCATGGGCAGCCAGAGGCTAGAGATTCTGAGGAGGACACAGCACTATTAAACACCATAACTACTACATTTGAAGGGATGGAAGCTCAGGATTGATGGAGCAGAGGTCAGGAGAGACTGAGAACCTTGGCCTTTATCATCTGCTGCTGAGGGGATGGATGAGAATATCAAGAGCTCCTGAGAGCTGAAGCCATGCACATGGCCCTTGGACAGAGGCTGTGTTGACACAGGTGCCCATGCCTGCCCTTCCCTTCTAACAAGCAATGCCTGTTGGAGGCGACAGGACACATTCAAGCAGGCTGTAACTACTACATTATCAGAAGCGCAGAGGGGCCGTGGGAGTGTGTGTGGGACCACTGAAAACAAACCACCCTTCTTTATCTCCAAACAGTGAGCACAACCAGTCCTACAAAACATCGAGCCTTGCTGAGTCCCAGGAACCCAAGCCTACCCCACCAACAGCAGTCACAAGAAGTCTTTCTCGGCCAAGCTCCAGCTGTGCACACTGGTCCAGCTGGTCTTTCAGATGTGAGTTCTATAGAGCATAGATGGATTAAAATCAGGTTGACCATGCCATCTAGACGCCTGGACAGAATATTTGCAAATACAGTTTATTTTCATATCGTGGGTCTTTTTGCCCTAAAGGAGACAGTATGTGCCCCGCAGAGACAGTGTGAACTCACAGGCATCCAGGACATGGCCAATAAGTGGCAGGTGTTTCTGTCACACATGTTGACAATAGATGCTTGAAGACTGAGGACCAGCACTAGAGATAAATTCACTCCCCTGACTGCTCTGTCACCTGGAGGAAGCAGTCCTGCTAACCATTTGAAGTGTGGCTGACATCATCTACCAGTTGTTGGGTTGTAGTTTTGGAAAAGAGTGTAGCATTTGAAATTATTTCTCTAAAATGAGTTGGTAATATTAAGAAACAGTGATGTAAGAAGCACCAATCTTTTCAAAATAAACAAGGTGAGGCAATGGCACAGTGACTGACAGGTTCTGTTGCTGCAAGTCTCCACTCGGACATCAATCATGGCTACCGTGGGAGAATACCAAAACCAGCACCTTTTGTGTAACTCCTGCTTTCTCTCAGAGAAGACAGTTGTGGTCACAAGATGGTGTGAATTGGATTGTTCCACTCCTAACATCTCTGGAGTCAAGTTTCTTGTAAGCAGGATTTGCTCACCTGTTTTATTGTCTGAAGGGCAGTGGGCCCTGACCATCAACTTGTGTTGTTGATTTTTCCTGCCACGGAAACATAGGCCATTTGATTTTTCAGGAAAAAAAAAATCCTTGTGATTTGGAAGGGAAAAAAAAAGGTTCTCAAAGGAAGTGAAACCAGCCAGGTTCCAAGTTCTAAAACATCAAATTTGAAGCCCACGGAAGACGCACGGGTGTGGAGCTGGAGCTAATACCGGAGCTCCAAGGCCAAAGCCAACTAGAATGACTGCGGCTCTTGGCTTTGTGGTAAAGTCTACAGCAAATCTAAAAGGTTCATATTTATTGTGTTCAAAGAATTGAGTAGGGTAGGGGCACACTAAACGGGAATCGTCACACACCCTGCTCATGTACCCATCGCTCCAGAGAGCTGAAGACAACTGTGACCATGGTAATGCAGGTAATGGCAGCACCAAAAACTAGTGCCTAGTAAATGACTCCAGTGTGCTAGGGACTCTGCTACCTCCATCACTCTCAGTGACCAGGGAGTAGGTGGCACCAACGTATTTTTACAGTTGGGGGAAGCTGAGAATGGTGACTGCACGACTGAGAACATTGTTGCTGCTGTTGCTATTGAGGTTGTTGTAGGTGGTGTGTGTCCTCCCCCATTCCCTGGGTGGGTGACGTCTGCCCATCTGCATTCAGGTATTTTAGGAGGCCAGAGGAGGTCACTGCTCTAGCATTCCCTGCCTCTGTCCCTTGAGGCAGGGTCCCTTACTGATCCTGGAGAAAGGCGAGAGACCTTCCTGTTTCTGTCCCTTACAACACAGGTAATGGGTACATACACCCATTTTTATATGGGTGCTGGGGATTTGAACTCAGGTCCTCATACTTGCCCACGAGACAACGCCCCAAGTTTTTAACAGACCAAGTCAGGACGTCACTCTATACAATGTGGATCTAGTTAAACTCTAGACCATCTAGTAGCCACCCTTGCAGGAATAGCAATGGCTATACTCACTTACATTGGCACTTTGCGCTGGAAATGCAATTCAATGCTCATGACCTCTTTTTAACTAGTCTCACAGATGAGCTTTGATCTTAGGCTCAAAGGTTAAACCTCAAAAGATAAATGACAGTAATCAGGAAAGTTGGGCCTCAGAATTACGGCTTCTGACTCATTGTTCAAATTTTGTCCTGAAGAATTTGAGTTTAAGTATTTTCTTTTTTTCCCTCTTTTCTACATAGTTTTTATTTTTTTAATATATTTTATTAATTTATTCCTGTTACATCTCAATTGTTATCCCATCCCTTGTATCCTCCCATCCCTTCCTCCCTCCCATTTTCCCCTTACTCCCCTCCCCTATGACTGTGCCTGAGGGAGACCTCCTCCCCCTGTATATACTCATAGAGTATCAAGTCTCTTCTTGGTAATCTGCTATCCTTCCTCTGAGTGCCACCAGGCCTCCCCATCCAGGGACATGGTCAAATATGGGGCACCAGAGTTCGTGTGAAAGTCATATCCCACTCTCCACTCAACTGTGGAGAATGTCCTGTCCATTGGCTAAACCTGGGTAGGGGTTTGAAGTTTATGGCCTGTATTGTCCTTGGCTGGTGCCATAGTTTGAGCAGGACCCCTGGGCCCAAATCTGCCTATCATAATGTTCTTCTTGTAGGTTTCTAGGACTCTTTGGATCCTTCTATTTCCCCATTTTCCCTTGCTTCTCTCACCTAAAGTCCCAATAGGAAGTCTTCCCCTCGGTCCCACTTTCCTAGTAAGTGAAGACTTTCATGGGACATGCTCCTTGGGCTAGTGTCCAGATATAAGTGAGTACATATCATTTGACTCTTTCTGCTTCTGGGTGAGTTTAAGTATTTTCTGAGTGCAAGATTTTTTATTTGTTTTTACATTTATTTGTATGTGTGAGTGTGAGTGTGTGTGAGTGTGTGTGTGTGTGTGTGTGTGTGTGTGTGTGTGCAAATTCCAGAGCATCCATGTGGATGTCAAAGGACAAAACGTACAGCAATCAGCTCTCTCCTTCCACTCTGTGGGTTCCAGACATTGAACTCAGGTCATCAGCCTTGTCAGCAAGCTCTTATCTCACCAGCTCTGAGGGAAAGGTCTTAATGCATAACGTTTGATGTCACTAGTTATGAAGAGGAAAACATAACAACAATCCAACCCATTGGATCTTATAAACATGAATTCTCTAGCAAGAACAGAATAGCAAGCTGCTGAAAACTTAATACGCAGAACACAAGATTTGGTCAGGATGACACAAAGCATTTCAGAAGTTCTCCCTAGCTGAGCCTGAAAACCCAGCCAACTTTGTGCCAGCGACACACCTTACCTAGGAGAAAGGAAAACATATCTTGCCAGAGAAGAGACATTTCAGAGTTCAGCAAAGGTTACATGATTATTCATAAAATCAGACATTCTATTAATAACCACTGCTCCATTTGATTGAGAGTATTAGTCTTATTATTTTAGGGTCAAGTTCATGAGGATAAATGTTACCCATGAGCTGGCTGGGTAGGAGTCTGCAAAAGAACACTGTCCCTCAGTCCCAACCACTCAGATGCTAATGGGTCCACCTCACATTGATGGCACTGGAGGTGGCTAAAACGAACAGAGCCATAGCAAAGGACAAGTTCTTCCCTTAAAAATCAAGAGATATTTGGGGGATCTAGGGCATTAGTAGTTGTTCACAGGAGAGGTTTGGCATGGCACAGGGGACAGAGGTGGCAGCAGCTACAAATCCCTGACTTCCCATCCTAAACCTGACTGCCATGTTGATTTCCAACCCAAGATTGACTACCATGTTGTTGTTTGTTGCCCACCAGCAACAAATCCACCATGCTATACTCTGAAATTCTGGGCCTGGCACTTGTCAAGCCATTTCTCAGCATTCCTTGCCAAAAGGGCTTTCCACTGGATCCAGCCAATATGGGGCGGTGGTGAGAGGATAGAAGGGGCTCCCTTCCCTTTCTTTTTCAGTGCTCTGTGGACGTGTGGATGTCCTCAGGCCCTGGCTGGGAGGCTGGAGCTAGATGTCCTATTTCCTATGCATCTCGCAGAGGTTCCAGGAGCAGCTGGCTGACCCCCTTCTCAGTGCTACAGCACCTGCGTCTGGGAATGTGCCTCTGAGTTCCTGGACTCCGGAAATCCTGTCTCCTCTCTGCATTTCCCAACTGCAAGGATAACAGGCTGCTTCTTGTCACCAGGTTCCATACTGTTCCCTTTTAACTCACAGTGCTCCAACACCTACATAACAACCAGTTCTCTGCACCAAATCCCTGTTTGCATGAGCGAGTATGACTTCTCTTGCCTCTCTGGAGCCTAACAGTTGCATGTGGGCAGCCTGCTTGTGAAAATATATGAGTGCTTCTAATAGTACCTACCAAGAGCAACACCACTGGCCCAGTCAAAGCTTCTGTTAAGTCAAGAGAGTGGGATAATTTCAACCAAGACCAAGCACCTATCGGAAACACTAGCCTCCAATCAAAGGGCAACAGAGTGAAATTAGTGCCCACCTTAAAAGAGACGTGAGTGTATACACGTGTGGTGGGTTCAGATTTGCATCATGCCATAGCCTTTATGGAGCTCAGAGGGTAACCTCAGGTGCCAGGTCCTCATACCTCCCACCTCGTCTGAGATAGGCCTCTTGCTCTTTGCTGCATAAGCCAGGCTAGCTGATTCCCTTAGATTTCATGGATTCTCCTGTCTCCACCTCCCATCTTTCCATGGAGATGCTGGAATTATAGCAAATGCTACCATGTCAAGCCATTTATAGCTTCTGGGGACCCAAACTCAGGTCCTCTCGCTTGTGTGCCAAGCACTTTAGACACTGGCGTACCTCCCCAGCCCTAGTATTCAACCTTGAAAAATTACTTCTTAGGAAATAAAATCTGTTCATTTTGCAAGTGTTTGCACACACACAGAAAGTACAAAGGAGGAGCTATAACAAAATTTGTGCTAGTTAACTACTGACACTTGAGCCTATTTTTCTGCCCTTCCCATTATGTATATCCAGATATTTTTAAACAATTTTTTTTTAAAGCAACAGTTGGTCTTTAGGACTTTTCTCATGACAACATTACTTCAGTTCCAAGAAGGTTGTGACATTGATTTGTCCCAGGAAACCGGTCTTTTCCTCTCCAGGACAGGTTCTCTCTGACCAAGGAACATAACCCAGGACAAGGCCATAGGCTCCTGCTCTGACATGTTTATTACACCTCTTGATTTAGATTATAAAGTAAATAAGAAAAGCTGTGCATATACAGGAGGAGATCCTTGTACATTATGAGTTGGCTTCTGGCATGCAGCAATGACAAATTCTGAAGGAATGTGGGGACTAGTTTGCCCCACACAGAGCGGCCTGTTTAGGCAGAGATGTAGCCCAGGTGCTTGTGCAAATTATCCTGATTGACAACACACACTGAGAATTTTATTTCACTTGTTTGTTCCTCCCTCTCTCCCTCCTCCTCTCTGTGATTTAAATAAGAAATATCCCTAATGTCTCAAGCATTTGGACACTCACTTCCCCAGTTGGTGATGCTGTTGCAGGCAGGTTACAGAACCTCTAGGAGGTAGAGACTTTTTGTTTGAGGAAGTACGTCATGAAAGTCAAACCTTGAGGATTTAAAGCCCGGTCGCATCCCCAGTTCACTCTCTGCTTCTTGTGTGTGGACAGAAATAGAACCAGCCAGCTCCCTGCCTGTTGCCATGCCCCCCTGCCATGATGGACTCTATTTCTCTGGCCAAAAATAAGCTCTTTCTTCCTTAAGTAGCTCTTGGTCACAGTATTTTGTCACAGTGATAGGAAAGTAATGGATATGCCACTCCTCCCAGAGTGCGCGCAGAGGGTGAAGACATAGTACTGCATCACGGTTACAGGAACAAGACAGGACCATCCTCTTCCTACAAAACTTATTACTCAAAGACCCAATCTCCACAAAGAAGGAGTAGCAAGACCAAGGACACACCACATGGACGGAGCATCCAGGCACATGTGCAGTTGTTCTCGGCTCCTTCACTGCACATCTGTCAGCAGCAACCTGTGCCTCACAGGAAGTCGTCAACTTTGAGATCTCAAATTGATTGAAGGAGGTACTAACTGCTGTGGAGCCAATGTTGAACTAAGTGTAAGTTATTGATCAGGTGAAAGACAGGTGATATCATGAATGGTTACACTCCAAATAACAGCACTGGAAGTTATTAAGTCAAATACGACAGGAATTCAAGGAAAAATAAATGGAAGCCAAATACTTCTTTGTCCTTAAAAGACTAAGTGGGCTCTCCACTGCTGGTGGGAGTGCAAACTTGTACAACCACTTTAGAAATCAATGATGCTTTCTCAGAAAATTGGAAATAGTACTAACTCAAGACCCAGCTATACCATTTCTAGGCATACACATAAAAGATGTTCCACCATACCACAAGGACATTTGCTTAACTATGTTCACAGCAGCCTTATTAATAATATCAGAAACTGTAAACAATCTAGATGTTCCTCATAAAGAAAATATCATTTACATACTACTCAGATATTAAAATCAAGGAAATCATGAAACTTGCAGGCAAATGGGTGGAACTAGAAATGATTATCCTGAGTGAGGTAATAAGAGACCAAGAAAGACACACATGGCATGTCCTCACTTATAGTAGATATTAGCCATATAATAAAGGATAACCATAATAAAATTCACAGACCCATAAAGGCTAACTAACAAGGAGGGTCTAAGGGAGGCCCTCCTTGAATCTCACTCAGATGGGAAAATAGAACAGACAATGAAAGTGGATGAAGAGAGGGAACTGGGTAGGTAAGGATGTGGGGAGGAAAAATGGGAGTGAGGCCAGATATAGGGAGATTGGGGAGGGGAAGTAAGAGGGCTTGGAGGAAAAGGAGAAACTGAGGATGGGGGCATCTCTGAGACAAGCTGGAGACCTGTGACAGGGTAGGCTTCAGGGAGGATATGGGGGTGACTCTAACTTAGCCTCCAGCAATGGGGGACATGGAGACCGAGGATGCAACCTTCTATCCAGGTAGGACTTAAAGTGCTAGGAGGGGAACACCAATCCATCTACAAAACCTTCTACCCAAAATTTACCTTGCCTACAAGATGTGCAGAGACAGAGATAGAGCAGAGACTGAGGGAATGTCCAACCAATGCCTGGGCCAACCTGAGACCCACCCCATGGGAGAGAGCCAACCCCTAACTCTATTATCAACACTCTGCTCTATTTACAGACAGGAGCCTGCCTAGCAAAACTGTCCTCTGAGAGACTCCATCCAGCAGTTGGTCAAATCAGATGCTGAGACTCACAACCAAGTGTTACGCAGAGCTCAGGAAGTCCTGTGGAAGAGTGAGGGTAGGGGAGGGGGAGGATAGAAGGACCTAGACGGGATAAGAACATCACAAGAAGACCAACAGAGTCAAGTAACCTAGGCCCATGGGGGCTTACACAAATGGAAGCACCAACCAAAGAGCATGCATGGACTGCACCTAGGCCTCCTACATATAGTAACCAATAGACAGTTTGATCTTCATGTGGGTCCCCTACTAAGTTGAGTGGGTGCTATCTATGACATGGACTGTTGCTTACTTTTGATCACTTGTCCTAACTGTGATGTCCTGCCTGACCTCAGTGGACGAGGAGGAGCTCAGTCCTGATGCAACTTGATGTCCTAGGTGGGTTGGTGATGGTGGGGCTCTCGTTTTCTGAGAAGGGGAAAGGTAGAGGGGGGAAAGGGGTGGGAGGATGGGGGAGGGAGGGTGCTATGATCAGGGTGTAAAATGAATATATAAACTAAAAATTAAAAATATATTTAAAAATTAAATGATGAAAAAGCTTTAAAAACCAATAAAAATACTTAATGGCTATAAAGTAATATAAAAATGATCACAATAATATTAGCCTAGAATTATTATAAACAAAACTTCACAATTGAAAAGGGGGATTGCAGAATGCAGAAAGGAAAGAATAATTATAAAACATGCCCACAGTTAGGTGATATGATGATGCTCCATCCTATTACAGGGACACTTGCTCAACTCTGTTCACAGTGGCTTTACTCATAACAGCCAGAAACTAGAAACAAACCTAGATGTCCCGCAACCGAAGAATGGATAAAGAAAACATGGTCCATTTATACAATGGAATATTACTCAGCAGTTAAAAAAATAAATCATGAAATTTTGTAAAATTGGAAATAAGAAATTCTTGAGCTCAAGAAATTCTCCTACAGTACAAACAACTCAGAAATTTTAGAGGAAGAAAGACAAGCCAACACATACTAAAAGAAGAAGAAGGGAAGTTTCTCTGAATGCAGGAAAATTCTCTCCTAAATGACTCTTTGCCAAAGAGAGTCAATAAAGATTTTAATGCTAGTTGGGTGAGAAAGCAGCTCTGAGCCTAAAAAGCAAGGGTTGATGCCCCAACACCATCAGAGCTGGGCAAAGCAGCACCAGCACTGTATATAATTTCCATGACTTAAAAATAAACAACTGGAGGATCTGTAGAACACTAATTATACAGTAAAAGGCAATGAAATAAAAATAAATAAATAAAAGCAAGTTACAGCCAGAAAGCATACAGAATTAAAGAATATCATAGCAGCACTAATCAGCAATATCCCAATGTTCATTTTTGGAAAACCAAAACAGATGAACTAAAGGAAAAGAGAAACAGAGGACTAACTTGTGAAATTAAGAGTAAGAGAAGGGTATCAGTTACCGGTATCGAGAAATAAAAGGGATAAAATAGAGGATAACAATATATAAAGAAAGTTGTTTTTAAAGATTTCTATTGTGAGATAGAAGAGGAAAAACAAATTATACAGACTAATAATCCTAGGGAAAAATTTAAAAAATGTTCAGTGGACTCTCCTCCCTTCCTGAAAATGCCAAATCTGGATAGTTTCCATGTGCGATTATTTCATAGGTCAAAACAGCCTTTCAAAAAAAAAATTGGAAACACAACACATTTCCTCAATTATAATTCCGACACTAAAAAAGACACTACAAAAGAAATCGCCAGGTTGCTTATCAATACTATCGTAAAGAGCTTAAATAAAGTGTCAGCAAAGGGCTCATGAAGACAGAACAGGAGCACCTCTCCAGGCAGAGCAGCGCACCTGCCTCCCGCAGACCAGGGAAGCGTGAGCTGGCACGTCATAGGAGACAGTCCATGGAGTGAAAGCTATTGATCTCCTTGAGGGATGCTATAATGACATTCGAGAATGCCTACTGTTGGTCACGATGGCCTGGCTACCCAAGTGAGACTACGTGAAGGTCATCTTGACACAATATTTAGTGTGCGAACACTACTGAAAAGGAAGAGCGAAGAGGAGAAAGTCGGCCTGCCAGCTATGAGACCACAGCATACTGCCGTCACCATTAAAACAGCATCCACGGCTACTGTGGGAAGGCGCAGATTCATGGACCACGATAAACCCCAGACACAGGTGTCAATATACAAAATGGGCTGACTACCTGAGGATTTAGTGGATACAGAGATTCACAGTATGATAAGATCTGGCTTCCTCAATTCACGGAGAAGAGATAAATGTAAACTCTTCAGGAAAAAAAAAACCCTAGAGTTGGATCCACAGCTCATATCCTATATCTGATTAAATGTCAAGCTGGGGACAATTGAAGCACAGCAAACTGAAGCCATGAAAGAAACCCAAGGGGCCCCTTTCCTTGGATGAGAACAGCAAAGTTCTTCTACTGTGACACAGAAGGCAGAAGCCACCCACAATCATAATTCTTGTGAACTCTCACGTCGGTGCTAGTGCCAGTAAAAGGCGATTTGTAAAATTTAAACATGTGCCAATGGTAACTATGTAAATAACCCACAAAGCACCCACTGAACAGAACATTACGTGAATATTCAAAATGAGGAAACACTTTGAGACTTGGAATAACTGCTAGGAAATCTTGTCAACTAAGCTCACAGGGCATGTGACACCCAGGCACACAGAGAAGGAAGGACATAGGCATTATGTAAGGAATAGCTGCAGATGGCCAGGCCAGAAACCATGTTTGCTCACAGGGAGGGGACTGGGGGACTAAATGGCTGGAAGGAGACATTTTACTTCAGACTGTCAATCTATTTTAGTAACTTTAAAAAAACAATAAAACGAATGCAGCACAAAGAAGTGAATACAAAAGTGGAAAACTCGAGGAAGAATGGATATTTTCCCAAAACTGCTGTGGAAATAATCCAATAGTGTGACACTGGCATAGGATAATGTTGGGGAGGAGAGGGGAGGGGAGGGGAGGGGAGGGAAAGTACACGCTCATGAGTTGTATGGAGACAGGAACACTCAGGTATCCTTTCTGCCGAGTGTGACCCCAGAGGCTATGGATGCTTTCCAAGAGCTAGAGACTGGACATCCACCCATGCCAGAGGCTGGATGTCCACCCATGCATGCAGTAGACACCCATCGGGCTTTACTCTGGGGCTGATGGCACAGGCAGCTAAACAGCCTTGTCACAGAGGCCAGCAACTGGGGAGTGGGGGAGGGGTGGGGTTGGGTGTGGGGTGGTGGTGGTAGAGGGAGTCGGGGTAGGGTGGTGGTGGGGGAGGTGGGGGTGGAGGGAGTGGGGGTGGGTGGGGTGGAATTGGAATGCGACTTTGGAGCTGACAGTAGTGGCACAGGGACTGAAGCTGGCCTCACTGCCTCCTTCATGGAGGAGCAGAAACTGTTCCAGGAACCACACAGGCTTGGGAAGCAGTTTTACTGGGTCTTTAGATTTTCCAGAGACCAGAAATCCAAATTTGTTCTTGGAATCGCCTGGTTTTAAAATCCTAATTCAATTTTAAAATAAAACCACTGCATTGGCCAAATGAAACACACCCTGCCAGCCTTAGCTGGAGTAGTGGATGGCCAGCTCAAATCTCTAAAGAAAAGAGACCAGGCTTTTAAACAAACACAGCAGAATGTGCAAGCCGTGCCATGTTAGGGAGCCGTGCATATTTTCCATTTCTTCATACGTTTCTGGAACTTCTCATGAGAAACCAGGTGGTCTGTTTTCAGACCTACGTCGTCTCCTTATTGCATGGGAGATCAGATCATTTTATAATTAACCCTTGTTTGAATCCCAAGTGGATTTACTAGACGGTTGGGTTTTTCTAAAAATCAAATTTACCTTCAGAAGGCTGAAGATGTGTTTGACAATATAAGGTTACCCTCTGTAGACCATCCCAAAAGAGGACCTGCACATCCTTAGAGCCACCAGAAGTACCACTGAAATAGGTATGAGTCCCTCCAGTGATTGCAGAAGAGTTTGCATGTCAGCGCCTAAGAGGCAGCATGCGTGTCCCAGAATTCTAGGCCTCTGGGAAAGGGTGCAATGCTATACTATCAAGATTATGTCTGTCACCCACCCCACTATCTGTACCCCCTCCCTCCTTCCTTCCCTGCCTCCCTCCCTCCCTCCCTCCCTCCCTCTCTCCCTCCATTCCTTCTTCCTTTTGTCCCCTTGGAGAGGGCTCCATTCTTTGGACCTGACTAAATGCACCAAGGCATTTCTCTCTAGGGACAGCTGGTATGCCTGTTTGTTCCAAACGCAACTAGCACGTGCACCACTCTCACTTTCCTTCGATCAATAGTTGAGCTTCTATGTCGAGGGGCAATGGCAAGAGTCACGTGGAAAGGGAAAACAGCCCTTCAAAAGCAGCTGACAGCTCGCGTTTGCGCCATAACATGATCCAGCACACGCCACAAGCTTGCATTTTACAAACACTTGTGGCCCTTGTACTTATTATTATCATTATAATATCCTCATAGAAGTAGAGTCTCTGTGTATGGTATAAAGGAGATACATTTTCCCCCCTCCCCCAAGGATAAAGACCTTCAATTGGTTCATCTGGTTAAAAATCTCTTAAATCTCGCTTGTCCTTAGTTAATGGGAAATCTGCATTCTATTCGTTCAATTGGTAAATCTTGCACCTGAGAAGAAGTACGTTATCTTAGATGCATCCCAGCCCTCAGTCTTCCAGCCCCCATTCCCTCTCCCTCTATGCACTCCTTGTACAGTTGTTTCCCCTGGATTGTAAACAATGGCTCCCTCCTGCGGGAGAAGAAAGGGCCCCTTGAAACTCACAAAAGAAGACTGGGAGGCCCAGAAGCCATAAACCAGCCATAAACCAGCCATAAGCACTGATAGGGAAGTGGAGTCTCTCTGGTGAAGGAGCTGAGATGGCGTAGCTTCTGCGAGTTGATACTCATGAGCAGTGGGCCTTTCTTGTGAAACAGCCACCAAACACCCATGTCTCCACAGGCAACCCTGCCCCCCACCCATTCTCCTCTAGGAAAACCCTCCTCCTGCTCCCCTGGAAGAATCTCCTCTCTTATGCTGCTCTTGCAGGTAACTCTTACCCATGGTCCTGCATGTGACGCCAGTCAAGTCACTGGCTCACCACGCTGGAGTGGGATGAAATAATTTCCTGGGTCTTGCGCTGCTCCTTATGTGGCATGGATATACATGAGCCCCCCAGGAAAAGTAACAAAGCCGCTGGAATATTTTTGTAGGACTACTGATCAACTGCTGTGTGCTAGAAACTAGACATGCCATGTAAAACAAAAATAATGCGGTATCTACGCTTATAGAGAGACCAGACAGTAAGTAACCAAGCTAACTTGCCTGTCAACGTGAAATGACAAGGATGTTAAAGTGCTGCAAAGCAGCTGCCAAGACGAGGGATCGGACTAGGAGTGGTGAGTGGGTGTGAGTCCCAGAAGTCGAAGATTAGAGTGAGATCAAAGGGCAGGTGTGACTTGCCGGGGCTGAAAGAGAAAGAAGTCAAAGGTCAAGCCTGGGCTTGATGGCATGGTGCCCCGGCCCACAAAGTGGTGAGTGATGGAAAATCTGGGGTAGGTGGAAGGAGAGGGGTTGGGGACATCTGAGGAGGCTGCAGAGACAAACAGGAGCAAGGCCAGGCAGGGCGTTTGGGACACAGGCAGGATTTCATAATTATGGATAAGTTGAAGGTTTGTGCAGAGGAAGTAAGGGTGGTTATGTCTAACCTTCAGAAGTCATTCTGGGGCTGGACACATGGGAGTTGGCTCCTAACACCACCAGGGGGCTCACAAATGCCTACAACTTCACCTCCAGAGGATTTGGCACCCTTTTCTGACCTCCAAGGATACCTAAGTCATCTGCACATATACACATGGGTGCACACGCACATACATATAATTTAAAAGTAATAATTAAAAAAAAACACTACCCAAAGTCCTTGTGGCTATTGTGCACACAGGGTGAGGGTGTCCTCTATCATATCATATGATATGATGTGGTGGAAGGCGCCTACACTGGCAGAGGTGAGAAGGAGATAGCAGATAGAGAAAGATGAGATATACCCCACAACAGGGAACTCTCAGATGGAAGAGTTAAAAAAAAAGTGAGTTAGTTATACCACTCCTGGGCATGTACCCAAAGAATGTGTCACCCTACCACAAGGCCATATGCTCAACCATGTTCATTGCTGCTCCACTAGTAATATCCAGAAACCAAAAACAACCTAGATGCCCCTAAATTGAAGAATGGATAAAGAAAATGTGGTACGTTTATACAGTGGAGTATTACTCAGCTGTTAAAAATGACATCATAAGGTTTGCAGGCAAAATGGTTAGAACTAGAAAAATCATTCTGAGTGAGGCAACCCAGATCCAGAAAGATAAATATGCCATGCATTTGCTTATATGTGGCTATCAGCCATCAGATAAATGAGAACTTAGATATGATCCATAGACCCAGAGAGGTCAGGTATAGAGGAAGGGACCAGGGAGACACATTAATCTCCCTGGGAGGGGGAAATAGAATAGATTTTATGGGTGGACTGGGGGCAGGGGGAGGCAGAAAAGAGAGGAGCAAGTGGGGAGGGGGAGTGGAGGTGGGCCCTAGGGGGAGAATGTAGGGAGAGACAGCTAGTATTGAGGGGCATTTGAGGGTTGGTATGGAAACCTAACACAATGGAAACTTCCTAAAATATACAAAAGCAATCCTAACGAAGTCTCCAAGTAATGATGGAGAGAAAACCCCTACTGTTCATCTCTTGTCACCAAACAAAGCCAAATAACCAGGCTGTTTCCAAGATACTAGTTTTCTCTCCACCGACTGACAGCAAGGCCCTATTGCTGAAGACAATACTCACACGATGCACTGAACACTGAGAAGGTGAGCTGGTGTCTACACAGAACCTTCACCCTTACATTCTAGTGTCTTTTGCACTGGAAGGTACTCTGTAGGTAACCAAAAGAGAAATGCAAACACAAACCCAGCCACAAACTCTTTGATCTACAGGGTTGCTCTGCCTGCAAAATATGCTAGGGCAATGATGCCACAATCCTAGTGGGACTAACCATCAACATCTGATTGGACTTAAGGCCTACTCCATGAGAGGAAATCCTTACATGACACTGTGTGTGTGTGTGACCACCAACTAGAGACTTGGTAGCCCAGAGACCTAGGATAAAAGCAAACACTACTTGTCTTTAAAAAAATCGTAACAATAAAAGGATTCCTAATGAGATTCTGATATAATCATAGACCAGTGTCTTCCTCAGCCATCATCAGAGAAGCTTCCTCCTGCAGTAGAAGGGAGAAGACTCAGAGAGCCACAGCCAAACAGTTATTCATAGAGGGAAGGAGGGAAGAAGGAAGGGGAGGGAGGGAGAGAGGAGAGGAGAGAAGAGAAGAGAAGAGGAGAGAAGAGAAGAGAGGAGAGACTGGAACACACAGTTTTAAATCAAATGTCTCCATCAAGTCCCTCTCGAGCTCAGGGAACCATGTGGAATAGGAGGGTGAAAGGCTGGAAGAGCCAGAGGGATGGAGAGTACCATATGAGTTCACAGAACCTGGAGCAGCAAGCCCAGGGCCTACACCATTCTGCACCAGGTTCCCAGTGTATGTATTGTAGTTTCAGTTTAATGTTTTTATGGAGTCCCGAGTGTGTGAATGTGTGCATTTCTGACTCTGGTGAGTTCTCTTGGGCTCTTTTCCTTTAGTTGGTTTGATTTGCCCAACGCTGATGGGATGGTTTTATCTTATATTGTATTCTGTTATGTTTGGTTGTTATCTAATAGAAACCCGTTCTTTTCTAATGAGAGACCGAAAAGGAGTACATACGGATGGAAGGGGAGGTGAGGGGGAACTGGGAGGAGTAGAGGAAGGGACATATGATATGAGCAAAGAACCTATTTTTAATAAAAGGGAAGAAACAAGATAGGGAGCTAGTATGGGAGGTTGAGAAAGACTGACTCATATGTGCACACAAGAGTCAAGGAGGCACAAGTCCTGGGCTCCTGAGGATTTTAAAGCATAGAATTTATGGGGCGTGCTTGTGACAGGAAGGAATGACTTGGGTGATGAACCTGGTAAGAAGAACAGCCACTGGGGCCATCAGCGACTTTACCAAGTGTTACTTGGCTGCCAGATGGATCATGTAAGAGTCAGAGGGGGATGAGGAGACAGATAAGATGCTCACATGGGACTGGGCTGGGAAGGGGCTTGTGTGGATGGCGGGGTGGGGGGAGGGCACTGGGAGTCTGCTGCAGGGACGTGCTGTTAAATTTCACTTCAATAGAGTTTCATTCAGCTGTGAAGAATGAAATCATGTTGTTTTCAGGAAAATGGGAGGAGCTAGAGGCCATCTTGCTACAGGAAACATGCCAACCCCCACAAAAACAAGCACTGTGTATTCTCCTTCATATATGCAAGAAAAATGAAAGTAAACAAAGACCAGCAACATGGGAGGGTCACAGAGAATATATAAATGTCTCTTGTATTTTTTCCCATATATATATAATTATATATGCCAGATGGATCATGTTAGAGTCAGAGGGAGATGAGGAGACAGACATGATGCTCACAGGGGACTGGGCTGGGAACGGACTTGTGTGGATGGTGGGGTGGGAAGAGGGAATATAACTATGTATATGCATATATATATATATAATTTTCTCTCTTAAAGAGGAGAAAGGGATAATTGCTACCAAGAGATCCTGGGACGAGCTCCTAGCTGGAGGAAATGGGTTGGAGTGGAGGGAGAGGGATGACTCCAGGAGATGGGTTCAGACAAGAGTGGACTCTCTGAGATGTTTCAGTTTTAAGGTGGTACACGGGGCTATTTGATGGCTGCAGGGAGGACTGCATGTCAGAGGTGTATAGAGGACCATGGTGGCTGTAGCTGAATTACAGAAACTGGAAGAACACATTTAAGAAAAACACCCAGTGGACCCACAGGGCAAGGCTTATGACCCACTAGGCATATTCATTTGGGTTCAGTGACTCCCCACTGTCCCCCACACCAGCAGATTTGTCCAAAAGCCTTGGGCAGGAAGTTAGGAGCTCAAACTGGTCCAATAAATCAGAATGCTTTCTTTGTGCTCATTGGTCCACAGGGGGATGGAGATGGGTGCCTCTGAGAAGAGCAGAGAGGAGGGAGAGGAAGAGCAAGGAAGCAGGCTGGGGCCAAGGCTGGACCCTGTAAACACTTGGGCCACCAGGGGAAATTCTACAAGGGAAGGCAGCCATGCAAGTGACGCCGAAGAGGCCAGGGTGGGTGGGCCAAGTCAGGCGGAGGCACAGACACAGGAAAAGCAAGAAAGGTCTGCACTCCCCTGGGTGGGCCAGATTTCCAAAGCAAAATAACCTCAGGGGAATGAGAAGGGAGAAAGGAAAGAAATAAACAAGAAGGCCGACTTCCAGCCCGTGCCCTCTCCCAGCTAACAGTCCAGCTGGCCAAGCTGCCCCAACTCCACCTTGGTTGTAGTGGAGAGTCTTGGTGGAAGGCCTGAGCTTTGAGCTCTGTGTCACATGGATAAATCATACATGCCCTGTGATTGGCCATCTGGCTCCTGCACATCTTCAGTGGAGGCCAGTACCTCCACAGAGAGACCCCATCGTGGGCCTGAGTGCAGAACTCTACAGGTTGAATCTATGCTGGCAATGGAGGCAACTCAGGCACTGGGAGAAGATGACTCCAAGTTACAAAACTAGGTCACTCTAGGGCAGTAGCCCTTTACCTCTCCAGAGCCCAGTGCCTTCTCTGTAGTTCTGAGTTGGAAGGAACCCCAGAGATTGCTTGATTCAGCTTATTTTTAGACAGGGAAATGGAAAATGAAATGGCTTGCCCAAGGTCATGGAGCCACTGGTGGAGAAGCTGACAGAGCTCCTGGATGCTTCCTTTAGGTTGTTGCCCAACAAGTGCGGGTAATAACTGCCTTGGGTGCAGAAAGTGTGAATGTCGGGGTGGTTGGTTTTGACGGCATAAGTCTCCTGTTGCAACAGGATATAGCATCACGGGTTTAGAATTCTCCCTGTGCCAAGACAAGCTGGATTTGATGCAGGGTCTTCCAGTCACTTCCATTTACCAGGAACATGGCTAGCGAGCACCCAGTGCTCATCAAATGGACTGCACTTCAACTGTGGTTTCTGAGAGTGTGCTTCCCTAAACTGGGTCCAAAATGTGGAAGCAAAAATGAAACAAAGGGAACAGTGCTGACAGGAGAGGCAGATGGACAGAGAGTGGGGTGTTTCCTCTCAGCATAGGCCTTCTTGGGAAAGAAGAGCACCGTGCCATGCTTCCCAGGCATTGGCTTTGGAGGTCATAAGAATCAGCTTTAAGAAGCAGATAGTCACCAGAGAAACGCAAAGCAAAATGACTCTGAGCTTCTATCTTAAGCCCTTCAAATGGCTAAGATAAAAGAAAAAACCTCAAGGGATAGCACATGCTAGTGAGAATGTGAAGAAAGGGAAATAATCCTCCATTGCTGGTAGGAATGCAAATTTGTACAACCACTTTGGAAATCAATCTGGTGCTTTCTCAGAATATTGGGAATAGGGCTGCCTCAAGACTAAGATATTTCATTCCTGGGCATATACCCGAAATATGCTACACCATACAACAAAGACATTTGCTGAGCTATGCTCATGGCAGCTTTATTTGTAATAGCCAAAATCTGGAAACAACCTAGATGTCCCTTAACTGAAGAATGGATAAAGAAACTGTAGTACATTTACACAATGGAACACTACTCACCTATTAAAAACAAGAAAATCTTGAAATCTGCAGGCAAATGGATGGAACTAGAAAAGATCATCCTGAGTGAGGTAATCCAGACCCAGAAACACACACACGGCATATACTCATTAATAAGTGGGTATTAGTCATACAATACAGGATTACCATACTACATTCCACAGAGCTAAAGAATCTAAATAACAAGGAGGACTCTAGGGAATGTGCTTAATTCTCATTCAGAAGGTCAAACAGAACAAACATTGGTAGTGCCTGAAGAGAGAGAACAGGATCGGAGCCTACCATAGAGGTCCCCTGAAAGACTCTACCCAGAAGGGGATTGGAGCAGATGCTGAGACTTGCAGCCAAACTTTGGGGCAGAGGGAAGAGAGTCTTACAGAAGGCTTGTGGGATAGAAGGACCTGAGGGGGACAGAAGCTCCACAAGAGGAACAACAGAGCCAACAAATCTGAGCCCAGAGGGATGCCTGCAGAGACTGATGCGCCAACCAAGGACCACGCATGGAGAGGACCTAGACCCCCTTGCTCAGATGTAGTTTATAGGCAGTTCAGTCTCCATGTCAGTCCCCTAATTTGGGGAGCTGGGGCTATCTCTGACATAGACTCTGTTGCCCACTCATTGATCACTTCCCCCTGGTAGGGCAGCCTTGCCAGGCCACAGGCAGTCCAGATGAGACTTGATAGGCTGGGGTCAGATAGTAGAGGAGGAGGCCCCCCCTTTCTGAAAACTAGGAGGGGAGAAGAGGGGAAGACAGAGGGAGGATGGGATTGGGAGGAGATAAGGGAGGGGGCTACAATTGGGATGTAAAGTGAATAAATTAAAAACAAATGAATTTTTTGTTTAAAGAGAGAGTAGTAGATATAGCTACAGAGTTCAGCTGGAGGTTTTCAAACAGCTGTGCAGGGTGGGCAGTGGCTTTCCTTCTTTCCTTTTCATTCCGTCCTCCCCTCCCTCTTCTCTTTCTACCCCCTATTTCTCTTTTCTTTTCTTTCTTGGAAAAGAAAAACCTTCACTCTTAAATTTTTTTAAACGTCAGAAGCTAGAACTTATTTTGTTTGTAAATGTTGTTTATCGAAAGCCCATAGCATTTAGAAAGAGCTCTTTAAGCCTGTCATGGTATTGGACACCTTTACTCCATATTTGGGAGGCAGAGGCAGGTGGGTCCCTGAGTTCGAGACCAGCCTGGCCTAGAGCATGAGTTCTGAGATAGCCAGAGCTGCACAGAGAGACCTGGGACTCATGAATTGTGCTGTGTGCCAATGGGAAGACTGTGTACATGGTTCTGTTACTAAGGACCAGGGGATTTAGGGCATCAGTGGTTCCTGGATGAGCTTGTCTCTAGGAAAGAGGACAAAGTCCTTTTGGGAAAGCAATGTTTTCTTATAAAGCTTGTATTTCAAGACCATTCATTCCATTCATTCATTCATGTCTCACTGGCTTTCTCACTTATCCAAGCCATTTCCTTAGTGTGGATTGTTTGTCATTTACTTATAACATCCTCTCTCCTCCTATCTCCACTAGACCCTAATTATGTCTACTACCCCTTGGCCCTGTGAATGTCTGCTCTTATTCACTAAGAAAATAGATGCGGCCAGAACAGAATTGACCCTGCTATCTTCTAACAGCATTGGCACCCTAGATCTGTGCACCAACGAAGTTAAAACAAATCGGCTGGGCCCACAAATGCAGAGTTTCTGAGTGGGCCCAGTCTCGAGACTCTGCAACACCCATACTCCCCTCTGTTGCCTAGGCTGTTGGCCTGGAACATTCTTAGAATACGTGTGGCAGGTCATATGGCTCCATGTTCTCTCTGACCTACCTCTGCGGTGTGCCTGGATCCTAAGCCCTCTACCTCAGCTTACCTCAGCCCAGCTGGGCTGGGGTAACCTCAGCCCAGTTACCCCAGCAAGGCTTCCTTTCCCTTCCTGACTCATCATTTGTCACTTGCTTTTTCTTTATTGTCACCCCATGGATGGGAAGACATGTTCTTTCTTAGGTCTACATTTCTGCACCCCACTTATGATTCTTCAGGACTCACTTGACTTCTTTACTCCCTTTGCCAGGAATTTCCATTCTAGGTAGATTAATATGCTACCTGAAAATCTCTGTCTTACTGTTTTGCACAAAACAAAAGAGAAGCCAGATTTTACCCCTTGGGTAACATTCCCAAAGTCCACAGAGGGCAGAACCTCTCACAGCAGAGGCACCAGATCTATAGGCAGGTGGAAGAGCCAGGTAGGAGCTGACTTACACCAAGGCTATAATGTTAATGGTGCTAGGATTGTGGTGCTCTTCCAGTGTGAGTGCTGGTGATACAAATTCATACCCTCACCCTTGCATGGCAATAGCTGTGCTATGCTGACTGAGACACCCTTATGCTTGCACGGCAGTCACTGTGCTTAGATGCTTTCCCAGCATTGCTAACGTACTTTCAAATGAAGTGCACACAGAGATTTATATTGCAGGGTATCTATACCTGTGTCAGTGCTGCTAAAATTGTAAATAACAGAAAAGGCTGGTAATAGTGGATATTTGGATATGTGACTATGCTTCTGTGGCTTTAAAATATCATTGGAAGAGTATTTAAGAGCTAACTTAAATTCTTAAGTATATGATTAGAGGAAAAGCAATTAACAAAATAAAAACTATGTATGAAAGGCAAAACCAAGCTGTAGAAACACAGATAAACAAAACACCAATAGAAAATACATCAAAATGATATGAGAATGAAAGTCTCTGCTTTCTTTATAATGCTCTACTGTGTTAATTTTCTTCTAGGATTGTGTTTATTTTATATCCTTAAATATTAAAATTAAATGTTTTACATGGAAATTTGTCATCTTCATTTAATCTTGTCAATGCAGTGCTACCCTGTATATGGAGAGTAATGTGGTTTTTTGTGAGGATAGGATTATTGTTGAAAATTATATCACAGAATATTTTTCCTCAATATTTAATGAACATTAATATAAAACATAAATGTGTACACATAAAAATAAACCAAAAAATATCGCCAGCTGCCACAAGATAAGAGTACTCTCAAGTCAAAGGGCTTTGGCCAAAGAGCAGGGGCATCTGGGAGGCTGTGCAGCCAGGGCCCCTCCACATCTGACAGGACACAGAGGAAGGCAGTGGGTGGGCGAGGTCAGGGTGCCCCACATGTTACCTTCAGTCTTGGAGTGGAATGCTCGAAGTCAGGTGAAGAGGCAGCCTTGGGAAATGTGACTAAAACATCTCAGAACACCTGAGGCCTAGGAAAGGTAGGGCTCTGATACAAGGTAGAGAAAGAGCTAGTACCTACAACTGCAGAATCTACGGCAGTGGCTGGGAGACCACGGTCGGAAACATCTTGTCGGATTCTAGGAGGAGCTGAGGCCAGGATCAGTAGTGCTACTCTCAAGAGCACATTCTTCTTTCAGAAAAAAAAAAAATCTATATCTAGTATCGGGCCTACAGCAATTGAGTGGAGAAAAAGTTAAGTTAAAAAAAATTTACCAACATTGCACTAGAGGAAAGGATGGGCTCCAAAGGACTTCTTGTTAGCAGGAAGGATGGATGAGGAGGGTGGGGAGACAGAGACACAAGATTCGAATAACAGCCTATGAAAAAGGAGGCATGAAAAGTAAGAATATTAAATAGATTCCTTATTTAATAAGAGTTTAACACTATATTATAAAATAAGATGAAGAGGAGAAGGTAGAACTAAGGAAACTACATGAGAAACAGAGACAATATAAAAGGTTAAGTAAAAGTAGGAAACAGCCTATGAGGGGAACAGCCAAGGTTCACAGTTAGCTGTGGATGGAGGTGGAAGGGTGGAAGCAAAGGTCACTGGCATTTCCAGAGACAGGAAATGAAGGTAGGCACATCATGCTAGATGCTTTCTATTGCTGTGCTAAAGACACCAAAAGCAACTTGGGGAGGAAAGGGTTTATTTGGCCTAACTTCCACATAACAGTCCATCACTGAGGGGAGGCCAAGGCAGGAGCATGGAGGCAGGGATTGATATGGAGACCTTGGGGGAACACCACTTACTGGCTTGCTCCCCTCTGTTTGCTCAGCCTGTTTCTTTATATAACCCAGGATCACATGTGCTGAGGGGTGGCAATGTCCACAGTGCTCCTGATCCTTTCTCATCAATCATTAAACAAGAAAACGTTCCACAGACATGCCTATAGGACAAATGGGGGCGTGTTCTCAACTAACAGTCCCTTTCACAGACATATCTACGTTTGTGTCCAGTGGACAAAATCAGAACAGCACTGTAAGGCACTGCAATTTCTCAGAAAGAAAAGCTGCAGGTAAATGGCATACTGGATTGACGACAAGGCTTAGCAGTTAAAGGTCCTGGGACCTGTTCATATAAAGAAGATTAAAAACAAATACAAGAAAATACAAACCTCAAGGACACACAGTGCTCCAAGAAACACCTGATTAAGCATGAAGGAGGGATGACGAAAGTTCTTGGTTTGCAGGAGATTTGTTGAGGCCCAGAGCATTCCCCCAGACATACCTGAGCATATCACACTGATAGCAGTGCCAGCAGCAGGTCTAACAGCTGACATGACTGGGAGTCCAGTCTCAGCCTCAGCGCTAACAGTGGATATGTCACATGGAGTCGAGTCCCAGTCACAACTCTATTAACAGTGGACTCATCACATGGAGTCCAGTTCCAACCACAGATCTAACAGTGAACACCTCACATGGAGTTCAGATGAACCATAGCTGTAAGAGCGGACATGCCACACAGAGTCCAGTCCCAGCCACAACAGTGGACATGCCACAAGGATCCAGTCCCAGCCACAGGTCTAACAGTGGACATGTCACATGGAGTCTAGTCCCAGCCACAGATCTAATAGCAGACACATCACATGGAGTACCATCTGAGGCAGAGCTCCAACAGTGGACACTTTACATGGAGTCTAGTCCCAGCCACAGGTCTAGCAGCACGGTTTTTGTTTGTTTGTCTGTTTGTTGCCTTTATTTCTTATTTGTGTCTGTTGTATTTAAGATTTAAGGGCAGCATTAGTGCTTTCTGTCTTCACGAGAAGGCCTGCCTCTCCCAGGAACATCTAGGACACAGCTAGCAGTGGTGAGCTGCATTCTGTGTCTTGAGCTTCATCATATAGGCCACAAGCTCGACCTTCCTTCCCAAGGAGGCCTGCCAGCCCCAGGAACACCCAGGTTAGACCCTACCCCCAGACCCCTCCTTTTTGGACCCCACTGGGGCACAGCCAGCATCAATGTGCTATTCTCTGTCTCCTGACCTCCATCATCCAGGCCATGGAGGAGGCCTGCTGTCCATAGGAACATCTAGATTAGACACCTTCCTGCCAATCCCCTGCTTACCAAGTCCCCCTAAAGCACACCCAACAGTGGTAAACCACACCTGCACCACTCTGCTCCATTTTCTGGCGAACGACTTTGCCTCCCTGGTGTCCAGCTGGCACCAGTGGCAACCAGATGGCTAAAGGCCAACATAAGAACACTATCAACAAGAACAAGGGCAATATGGTACCACCACAGACCAGCTATCCTACTGCAGCAAGCCATGGATATCCTAACATAGCTGAAGCACAAGAAGATGACCTGAAATCCAGTCTTATAAGGATGATAGATACCTTTAAAGAAGAAATGAATAAATACCTTAAAGAAATACAGGAAAATACAACCAAACAGGTGAAGGAAATAAATAAAACTCTTAAAGATCTGAAAATGGAAATAGAAGCAATAAAGAAAACACAAACATAAGGAATCCTGGAGATGGATAATCTAGGGAAGAGAACAGGAGCTACAGATGCAAACATCACCCACAGAATATAAGAGATGGAAGAGAGAGTCTTAGATGTAGAAGATACAATTGAAGAAATTGATATATTGGTCAAAGAAAAGGTTAAATATAAAAGTCCTTGCCACAAGACATCCAAGAAATATGGGACACTATGAAAAGACCAAACCTAAGAATAATAGGAGTAGAAAAAGGTAAAAGATCCCAGCACCAAGGCCTAGAAAATATTTTCAACAAAATCATAGAAGAAAATTTCCCCAATCTAAAGAAAGAGATGCCTATAAACATACAAGAAGCTTATAGAACACCAAATAGATTGATCCAGAAAAGAAAATCCTCCTGCCACATAATAAGCAAAACACTAAACGTATAGAATAAAGAAAAATATTAAAAGATGCAAGGGAAAAAAGCCAAGTAACATATAAAAGCAGACCTATCAGAATTACACCTGACTTCTCAGGGCCTGGACAGATTATCTTACAGACTCTAAGAGATCACAGATGTTATACTAGTCTACTGTATCCACCAAAACTTTCAATCACCATAAATGGAAAAGACAAGATATTCCATGGCAAAATCAAATTTAAACAATATATATTCATAAATCCAGCCCTACAGAAGAAACTAGAAGGAAAACTCCAACCAACAAAGCTAACTACACCCAAGGAAACGCAAAATAAATAACTCCACATCAGCAGCACCAAAATGCGTATGTGCGCACCCATTCATTAAAAAAAAAACAAACCAAACAAACAAACAAACAAAAAAACCAGGAATTAACAATCATTGGTCATTAATATCTCTTAACATCAATGGACTCAATTCCCCAATAAAGACACAGGCTAAAAATACAGATGAAAAACAGGATCCATCATTTTGCTGCATACAAGAAACATACCTCAGTGACAAAGATAGATATTACCTCAGATTAAAGGTCTGGAAAAGGGTTTTCTAATCTATGGACCAAACAAAGAAACTGGAGTAGGCATTCTAATATCTAATAAAATAGACTCTCAACCAAAATTACTCAAAAGAGATGGTGGAAAACAGTGCTTACTCATCAAAGGAAAAATTCACCAAAATGATATCTAAATTCTGAACATCTATGCCCCAAATGCAAGGGTACACATATTTATAAAAGAAACATTACTAAAGCTTAAATTACACATCCAACCCCCCACTCTCACCAATAGGCACGGCATTGAGACAGAAACAGAGAAACAGTGAAACTAACAGATGCTATGAATCAAATAGCCCTAACAGACATCTATAGAACATTTCATCCAAACACAAAAGAATATATCTTCTTCTCAGCACCTCATAGAACCCTCTCCATGTGATCCATATACTGGGTCACAAAGCAAGCCTCAGCACATACAAGAAGATTGAAGAAAATCCTTGTATCTTATTAGACCATCATGGATTAAAGCTGAACTTCAACAATAACAGAAACAACAGAAAGCCTATAAACTCATGTAAACTGAACAACTCTCTACTCAATGACTACTAAGTCAAGTAAGAAATAAAGAAATGAATGTCTAGAATTCAAGAAACATGAAGGAATAACATACCCAAATGTATGGAACACAATGAAAACAGTGCTAAGAGGAATGTCCATAGCACTAAGTGCCTTCATAAAGAAAGTGGAGAGATAGGATACTAGCAACTTAACAGCACACCAGAAAGGTCTAGAACAAGAAGGAAATATACCTAAGAGGGGTAGACAATAAAAAATAATCACACACAGGGCTGAAATCAATTAATTAGAAACAAAGAATCAACCAAGGCAAGAGCTGGTTCTTTGAGAAAAATCAACAAGATAGACCAACCCTTAGCCAAATTAACTAAAAGGCAAAGAGAGAATATCCAAATGAACAAAATCAGAAATGAAAATGGGGAGATAACAACAGACACTGAAGAAATCCAAAGAATCATTAGGTCTTATTTCAAAATCCTGTACTTCACAAAACTGGAAAATACAAAAGGAAATGGACAATTTTCTTGACAGATACCACTTACCAAAGTTAAGGCAAAAAATTTAAGTAGACCTGTAATCCCTAATGAAATAGAGGCAGTCATTAAAAATCTCCCAACCAAAAAATCCCAGGGCCGGATGGTTCTGTTCCATAATCAATAAAATAGCAACAAAGAGAACAATACAAAGAATCGACAAAACCAAGATCTGGTTCTTTGAGAAAATCAACAAGATAGACAAACCTTTCTTGGCCAAACTAATTAAAAGGCGAAGAGACAGTGTCCCAGTTAACAAGGCGAAGAGACAGTGTCCCAGTTAACAAAGAGGGGAGCATAACAACAGACACTGAGGAAATCCAAAGAATCAATAGGTCTTATTACAAAACCTTTACTCCACAAAACTGGAGAATCTAAATGAAATGGATAAATTCCTAGATATACACCACTTTAAAAAGCTAAATCAAGATCAGGTAAGCTATTTAAATACTCCAATAACTCCTAAAGAAATAGAAGCAGTCATTGAAAGAAAATCTCCCAACTGAAAGTAGTTCAGGGCGATATGGTTTTAGTGCAGAATTCTACCAGACTTTCGAAGAAGAACTAATACCAATACCCCTCAAACTATTTTACAAAATAGAAACAGAAGGAACACTACCAAACTCATTCTATGAGGCCACAGCCACCCTGATACCTAAACCACTAGACTCAACAACTAAAGAGGATTTCAAACTAATTTCACTAATGAACATTGATGAAAAAATAATAAAATACTTGCAAACTGAATCCAAGAACACATCAACAGCATCATCTACCATGATCAAGTAGGTTTTATCCCAGAGATGCAGGGATGATTCAACATATGCAAATCCATCAATGAAATCCACCATATAAACAAATGGAAACAAAACAAATCAAAACACATGATCATCACAATAGATACTGAAAAGCCATTGACAAAACCCAACACCCCATTCACGTTAAAAGTACAAGGTACATACCTATACACAATAAAGGCAACATACAGTAAGCCAATAGCCAACATCAAAGTAAATGGAGAGAAACTCAAAGCAATTCCACTAACCTAAGGGACAACACAAGGCTGTCTACTATCTCTGTATCCATTCAATATAGTATTTGAAGTTCTATCTAGAGCAACCAGACAACTAAAGGATATCAGAGGGATACAAATTTGGAAGTCAAAGTATTGCTATTCATAGATGATATGATAGTATACATAAGTGACTCCCAAAACTCTACCAGAAAACTTCTACACGTGATAAACACCTTCAACAAAGTGGCTGAATACAAAACTAAAAAAGAAAACAGTAGCCCTCCTTTAAACAAGTGATAAATGGGCTGAGAAAGAAATTAGGGAAACAGCACCCTTCACAATAGTCACAAATAATATAAAGTATCTTGGTGTAACTCTAACCAAACAAGTGAAAGACCCATATGACAAAACTTCAAGTATTTGAAGAGGATGTCAGAAGATGGAAAGATCTCCCCTGCTCATGGTTCAGGAGGATTAACATAGTAAAAATGGCCATCTTACCAAATGCAATATACAGATCCAACACAATTCCCATAAAAATACCAACACAATTCTTTACAGACCTGAAAGAGCAATTTTCACCTTCATATGGAAAAAACAAAACCCAGGATATCTAAAACAATCCTGTACAACAAAAGAACATCTGAAGGTATCACCACCCATGATTTCAATCTATACTACAGAGAAACAGTATTAAAAAACCATATAGTATGGCATAAAAACAGACAGGATGATCAATGGAATCGAATCAAAGACCCAGAAATAAACCCATACACCTATGGACACTGATTTTTGACAAAGAAGCCGAAGCCATACGATGGAAAAAAGAAGTATTTTCAACAAATCTTACTGGTCTAACTAGATATGTGCATGTAGAAGAATGCAAATAGATGCATATTTATCACTTTTCACAAAATACAAGTCTAAGTGGATCAAAGACCTCAACATAAAACCAGAAACACTAAGTCTAATAGAAGAGAAAGTGGGGAACAGCCTTGAGCACAGTGGCACACGAGACAACTTCCGGAACAGAAGACCAACAGCTCAGGCTCTAAGATCAACAATTAATAAAGGGGACCTCATGAAATTGAAAGGCTTTTTAAAGGCAAAGGACACTGTCAATAGGACAAAAAGGCAGCCTGCAGAAGGGGAGAAGATATTCACCAACCCTACATCTGAAAGAGGGCTGATATACAAAATATATAAAGAATTCAAGAAATTTGACACCAACAAACCAAGTAACTCAATTAAAAATGAGGTACAGAAGCTAAACAGAATTACCAACAGGGGAATATCTAATGGCTGAGAAGCACTTAAAGAAATGCTCAACATTCTTAGTCACCAGGGAAATACAAATCAAAACAAGACTGAGATTCTATTTTATACCCATCAGAATGTCTAAGATCAAAAACTCAAGTGACACCACATGCTGGCAAGGACGTGGAGAAAGGAGAACACTCCTTCATTGCTGGTGGGAATGCAAACTTGTGCAATCACTTTGGAAATCTATCTGGCGCTATCTCAGAAAATTGGGAATAGGGCTTCCTCAAGACCCAGCTATTCCACTCCTTGGAATATACCTGGAAGATGCTCCACCAAACAACAAGGACATATGCTCAACCATGTTCATAGCAGCCTTATTCATAATAGTCAGAACCTGGAAACAACCTAAATGTCCCTCAGTCGAAGAATGGATAAAGAAACTGGTACATTCACACTATGGAATACCACATAGCTATTAAAAACAAGGAAATCCCGAGTGAGTTAACCAGAAGCAGAAAGACTCACATGGTATATAATCACTTATAATTGGACACTAGCCCAAGAGGTATGTCTCATGAAAGTCTTCATTTAACAGGAGATTGGGATAGATCTGAGAACATCCTAATGTGACTCTAGGTAAGAGAAGTATGGGAGGATGGGGAAATAGAAGGATCCAGAGGGTCCTACAAGAAGAACATCAGGATGGGTGGATCTGGGCCCAGGGGTCCAGCTCAAACTACTGCACCAACCAAGGACAATACATGTAGTAAACATTGAACCCCTACTCTGATCTAGCCAATGGACAAGGCATTCTCCACAGTTGTGTGAAGAGTGGGAACTGACTCTGACATGAACTCTGGTGTCCTATATTTGACCACTTCCCCTTGGTGGGGAGGCCTGGTGGCATTCAGAGAAAGTATAAGCAGGCTACCAAGATGAGACTTGATAGCCTATAATCATATAGTGAGGGTGGAAGTCCTTCTTGGTCAAAGACATAGGGGAGGGGAATAGGGCGAAAGTGGGAGGGAGGGAGGAAGAGGAGGATACAAGGGATGGGATAACAATTGAGATGTAATCTGAATAAATTAATTAAAAAGAATATACATTGTTATATTTTATAGTGTAACATTCTAAAATTAAAAGGGTAATAGAATACTTTTTTCCATACTTTTGGTGATGATGTGTGTAAACTATTTGTGAACTGGCACCATTTGCCTTGCAGTCACCTCATGGCCCATCCTTGCAGTGCCATGGGGTGTCAAAGAGATCAGGTCTTGTGGAAGAACTTGGAGTTATGGCTTCATGACCAAAGAATGACCGCAGTTATTTATCCTATAGTATGAAATACTGCCTTCTTGCTAAGGATTCATGTCCACTTGACTAAAGGATCCAAAGCATGTAAGACAAGTGGGGAGGGATTAGTGTTTTATGTTAGCCTCAAGAAACAAGGGTAGATGTTCTCACAGTCAGTTAATTTCTCTCTCTTCCTTTCTGTATATATACACATTTGATTTTTGATTAAGAGTAATGATACCAGCTTCTGTGCTGTTGTTAGTTTATTCTCATGACAAACAATATGAGAAAGAAACATCTGCTTTATCAGTGGAATTTTACTATGAAATTTTGTATACACACTTAAGATTTATACAGAGAAATTCTGTCCCTTGTTATATTTCCACAAATTAATTTTCTCTTATGGGGAAGTAGGTATTTCCTTCCTTCCCTACTTCCATTTCTCCCTTCTTACCTCCCTCCCTCCTTTCCTTAAAAAAAAACAAAAAACTAATATATCTGAATGTCAAACCACATCCCCTGAATGGGGAGACCTGGTGGTACTCAGAGGAAGGACAGCAGGCTACCAAGAAGAGACTTGAGACCCTATGAGCATATACAGGGGGAGGAGGTCTCCCTCAGTCACAGTCATAGGGGAGGGGAGTAAGGGGAAAATGGGAGGGAGGGAGGAATGGGAGTATACAAGGGAGGGGATAATCATTGAGATGTAATATGAATAAAGTAATAAAATAAAATTTAAAAAATTGAGCAAGGGGCTAGTGAGGTAGCTCAGGGCAAACGTGCTCCTGTGCAGAGCTGGCCACCTGAGTTCCATCACGGAAGCCAAGGGAAGGCGGAAGGAGAGAACGGACTCCTGCCAGGGGACTCACTCTCACAGTTTCTGGAGGAAAGTGAAGGACTCTGCCTGTCCATCACCCATCAAGGCTACTTACAGTGAGGTGAGGAAAGCCCCTGACCTTCCAGGATTCCACATCCTGTGGTGTCCAGGTTTATGAAATGGCTGTCTTAGAGACATGCCTTCACCACACAGATGTCCTGATGCTTGGGAGGGCAAACTGCCATTACTGGTGCCAAGGAACCTTTTATTGGATAGTCTGCTTAGTGAGGTGTAGCTGTCATCTGAGTCTCACAGAAAAGGCCTATAAATTAAGAGGAATTCAATGCTGGAGTCAGTGCCATTTACTTCATTTGTAGTTTTTACATAATCAAATAATTATTAAAAAAACAAAACAAAACTAGAGATCACCATGTTAAACAAATTCATGTTTAAACAGATCCATCAAGATAAATGTATACTTTCTTTATGTAGAGTATATATACTTGCTATGAACCTAGAAGGGGAGTTGCAGAAACCAACAGGAGGCAGGGACGAGGGCGGGCAGTGGGTATGGTGTGACTGTAAGCACAGCACATGGCACAGTATGACCATGGAGATATTACAGTGGACACATTAAGTTGTACTGTAATTTATCCCCTCTCAAATGCTTCTGGGTGGTTGCTGGCGGGGATGGAAAGAGATTTTTCTCCAGTGGTGTTACTTTCCACTGGTAAGTTGCCCATGCTCCTATACATGACCTTATTAAACTCACTAGCTCACAAACCAAAAGGAAACAAACAAACAAACAACGACAACCAAAAGACATGAAAGCTGAAGAGGGAGTAGCTGAGGAGAGGGACCAGTGGGAGTAGCTGAGGAGAGGGACCAGTGGGAGTAGCTGAGGAGAGGGACCAGTGGGGTGTGGGGGGCAAAAGAGGGGCACAGGAATGTGATCAAAATATGTTATATATACATGTATGAAAATGTCACAATGAAACACATTATTATGTGTAATTACATATGCTACTGAAAACCTAAAAGTGAATGTAAAAGAAATCAACTGACTCTAAACTTAAAACACAAGACTGCAAAACCCAGGGCGTACATGCACACAGGGCTTATTAAAATGCCAACTGATTCTTTTCGACATTTTCACCTCCTAAGACCAGTTGCTCTAGGAAAGAGGGGAAGAAAGAAATACAGATAAGACCCACTCTCACTATTTTCTGGAATGTCCATTGCCCAGTGTGGATAGAACTGAGAAGCAAGTGTGTTCAGGAACAGGTGCTGTGGTGGGAAGTGACTGAACCGCTTCCCTGGACCCCATCTGAATTCGCCTGTGAGGGACAGACACTTGTACATTTTCCTCACTGAGAATTTCTTACTAGAAGAGAAAGCACTCAATGACATCACCAGGAGGAGCGTAGAGGCAGCCTCTAGGCCACTCAGATTCCTCTTTGGGTTTCTAGAAGGTTCCAGTCATCTGCAACGGCTTCCTAGCCCACAGAGGGACCTGAGAGTCTTTAGAGTGTACTTTCTCAATCAAGTACATGCCATGTGCCTCTGAACTCACCACATGCACTCCGGTGCTAACAACTTCTTCCTTTGAGAAGGACACTAAGTTTAGTACAGGTACTGGGGGTCCAGGCAAGCGGGAGGCGGGATTGATACAGAAAGAGGACAAAGGCTTCCAGTTAATGCTTGTATTTTAGCTGAGAAGGTTTGAGTGAAGAAACATGTTCACACACATCTCCACAGTTGATGCAGGACAGATGAGGACAGAGTCCACCTCATGTGCCCAGTTCTTCTCGTGTCTTCAGTGTCATCATGCCCACTCACAGATAATGGGTGAGCATTTCCCCGAAGTGCATGTGCTCACTATTAAGACATGTGCTAGCAGGATGTCAGCTAGGTATCTTAGTGGAATGTTCCAGATAATCAAAAAGGTGTCCAGCGGCCAAGCTGTTTAGCAGTAAGTTTGTTTGTTTTATTTTTTTGGTTGTTTCATGCATTTTGGTCTGTTTGTGGTTTTAAAGGCTTCTTTTTCTTTTCTTCGAATGAAGCTTTTTAAGTGTAGTATGTAAACCATCTCCACAGAGGCAAGCTCTCCAGTTGCGTGGGAAAGTGGAGAAGGGAAGCAAGAACCTCTCTTGTCCGTCCCCAGCCTCTCCAGGGGAACTTCGAGGGCTTCTTAGATCCTTGGAGTGCCCTGTGTTCTACAGCTGAGCAGTGTCCTGGCCTTGCCTGGAGGTGGGGAGAGGCAGCAGACTCTGAGGCACACCCAGACCACTCAATCCCAGCCTGCATTTGGGATAAGACAGACAACTGATGCATGCACCTTGTTCCAAGGGCTGTGGCAGAGATGCACACTGAGCAACGACTGGAATAGCAAGAAAGATTTCATGAAGGAAACAGAGGCCCTGAAGTCTACTCCAGAGGCTCTCAATGGAGCTGAATGGAAACCACCCTGTACTGCTAGGTCCTAGCTCTAGTTGCAGATTTGAGATGAGTCATCCCTTCCCCAGAACCCCGCTGTGTCCCCAAACACACACCAATTGTTCCATCGCTAGCTAAAAGGATCTCATGTGAAGAGAATGCTGCTGGTCCATGGAATGACACCTGGTGTCTCTTATCTTTACCTCCTCATCCTCCATCTATCTACTTCCCTTGTCTGTCCACTGTTCTTTTATTTCTAATTAATTACTTAATTAATCAATTCACTTTACACCCCTACCGGAGCCGATAGAGACATTTTCTCAACTAAGTTTTCATCATCGCAGATGACTCAAGCTTGCGTCAAGTTGACAAAAATCTAACCAGCACAGATATATGAGTCCATCAGGGTGGGGCAGCATACCAGAAAGCAGCAGGCATGACAACAGAAGCAGGAAGCTGAAAGACCACATCTTCTACTGAAAGCATGAGGCAGAGGAATGGGGTGAGCCTGTGAAATCCAAAGCCCACAGTCAGAGACATACTTCCTCCAGTGAGGCCACACCTCCTAACCCCCTCAAACAGTGCCACCAAGTGGGGACCAAGTGTCCAAATACTTGAGCCTGTGGAGACTTTTTTCAGCCAAATAATAATTGTTTTTCCTCTGTCCTCAAACATCTATTTAGCAGAACAGAAAGCCTGGCAATCTTCTCTTCATAAAGCCCAATGTATCTATTAAATGCAAGGCCCATGGCCAGTTTGACGACATCCACTCATACAGGCGCTCACACTCTGTTTCAATCATCTGCCACATTGTTTAGTATTTTTTCCATGTGTGCATGTATGTATGTGTGTGTGTGTGTGTGTGTGTGTGTGTGTGTGTGTGTATGAGTGCATGCATGCTTGTGTGCACCTGTGGCAGCCTGAAGTTGATGAGAGAAACCATTCTGAATTGCTCTTCCATTTTATTCATAGAGTCAGAGCTTGTCAATAAAACCCAGAGCTGGATGATTTGGCTAGTCCCAGTACCCAGCTTGCTCTGTGGACCGTCTATCTATATCTGAGGCTGGGATTACAGATGAGGTTGCCATGCATACTTCGTATTTTTATGGGCTCTAGGGATTTGAACTCTGGTCCCCGCACTTGTGGGGCAAGTGCTTTAGTCACTGGACCATCTCCCCAGGCCTTATTTAAAGCTCTGCATTGGCTTTAATTTTGATCTTGTAATTGGGCAACCTTATCCTATAAAAGAGAATGAGCGTTCCCTGGAGTTGGCAGAAGAGGTGGCTTTCTCAGACGGAGAAGGGACTGAAGTAACCAGAAACAACCCAAAGTGGGCTGGTTACTTGAGAGTGACCCTTTGTCCTTACATGGAGCCTGGCAAGTGTCACAGAGAAACAAGACTGCTTTGCCAACACCAGTTTCCATTTCTGTGAGGAGTAAAGCAGACACAATGTCATTTTTTACACCAATTGAAACTGGCCTGTTTAGAAATTCATCTACTCTCTCTTTGCTTCCAGTTTCTGGGGAGATCAGTTAAATCGGGTGGATTCAGCTTGGTGGTATATGATCTGCTGTGATGGGCAGCCTGCGGTGCCTATTGCTCCCAGATGATGCTGATGCTGCTGAGGCAAGGACCATATGAGGAACAGTGGTGTCTGGGGTAACGGGAGTCTCAGGCATGGCTGGATGGGTGAGATTAGCTTGCATACGTTCTCATTCTCTTTCTGTAGTTTCAAAGGGTTGTCTTAGAAGTTACAGGGAGATAAGAGCCTGAGGTTAGTCTTGTTCTATTCCATCGTTGAGTCTGTGGCAAACTGACTTGGTAAGTCTCTCATTTTCTGCATCTGATGGCACTTACACCGACCTCCAATAATATGTCATATGGAAATATTGTCCTCATGGACTAATTTATAGAATGTTCAAATCAAATAGCCACAAACTGGGAAGTATAAGCAAATAGAATTAACTGGAGAAACAAATTACTGCCAACTTTCATTAACTCTCCAATAGATCTGTCTGTGTTCTTTCTGAGTCACATGCATGCATAGTGTTACGCAGCACACAGTTGTGTGGAGAACGGGGACTGCCTCTGACATGAACTCTGGTGCCCCCTATTTGACCACTTCTCCTTGGTGGGGTGGCCCTGGTGGTACTCAGAGGAAGGGGAAGGCTATCTGGATGAGACCTGATAGGTTGTGATCATATGGTGGTGGTGGGGGAAGAGGTCCCCTTCTGTCACAGGCCTAGGGGAGGGGAATAGGGTGAAAGAGGGAGGGAGAGGGAAAGGGAAGACACAAGCGAGGGGATAACACATGTGATATAATCGGAATAAATTATTTAAATAAAAAACTACAGTATTAGTTTTCTCTTGGTAGAGACACAAGAGTGGTAAAAAATAAAATAAAATAAAAACTGTATTAGGAACTAGGAAGCAGTTAGGTACAGGGTACATGCCTGTAATCCCAGTGCCTAAAATGTTGAAGCAGAAGGATTGCTATGAGTTCGAGACTAGTTTGGGCTAGTATTAGAGTATTAGTCAGCCAATAATATGTCCAAGACTGTTATAAAACAAAACAAAAAAACCAAGTGCCCTAGGCCAAAACAACACCACCACCAGGAAGGAAGGCAAAGATTACACACACACACATAACATTACAGCCTCTGGAACAATCAGTTTCAGTGACTCACATGCCTTCCCTTTCATCATTTTTAAACTCACAATTAGAGAAATTTATATCCTTCTTCTGACTTCTATGGTTCTGAACTAGTTTGTGGATTCATGTAGAGACTTGATCCCTAGAATAGCACTGTTGAGGTGAGGGCCCTTTAAGAGGTGGGCTCTCTGGGTCCCTGCTCTTAGAATGGATTAAGATAGCTTTTATGGGACCCCTAGCCTTTCATAAGAATTGCAACAACAGTGAGAATGACTTCTGAATTGCTGTTTGGTTTCCTGTCTCCAGACGCACCTCTTTCTCTAAGCTTGCCCACTATGATGATGTTCTCTCCACTAGTCCCAAAATTTTTTTTAAAATTTTATTAATTTATTCAGATTACAATTCAGTTGTTATCCCATCACTTGTATCCTCCCATTCCTCCCTCCCTTCTGCTTTGCCCTATTCCTCTCCCCTACGTCTATGACCGAGGGGGACCTCCTCCCCCACTATATGGTCATAGGCTATGAAGTCTCATCTTGGTAGCCTGCTTATTCTTTCTTTGAGTACCACCAGGCCTCCCCACCAAGGGGAGGTGGTCAAATATGGAGCACCAGAGTTCATGTCAGAGTCAGTCCCCGCTCTCTACATAACTGTGGAGAATGTCCTGTCCATTGGCTAGATCAGAGTAGGGGTTCAATGTTTACTATTGTATTGTCCTTGGTTAGTGCAATTGTTTGAGCAGACCCACCTGGGCCCTGATCTACCCATCACAATGTTCTTCTCGTAGGTTTCTACGACCCTCTGGTCCTTCTATTTCCCTATCTCCTATATTTCTTTTACCTAGCGTCTCAGTAGGATGTTCTCACACCTATCTCAATCTCCTGGTAAGTGAAGACTTTCGTGGGACGTGCCTTTTGGGCTAGTGCCCAATTATAAGTGAGTATATACCATGTGAGTCTTTCTGCTTCTGGGTTACTCACTTTCAGGGATCATTTCTATAGTTTGTCCCAACACTTTTATGGGGCAGGCCTGACCTCAGATTTGAACCACCATGACTGTGAGCTAAAACCTCTTTTCCTAATAAAGTTTATATATATATATTCAGGTTTTTTGTTGTAGGAACACAAAGCTATATGCTAACTGATGCTAGACATATAGCATAATGCTCACAGAGTGTTTGCTTATGAAGGGTGTGAAGAAAAAGATTCATTAGACTATTCATTGCAAAAAAATAATAGTCTCTCTGTTGGCAGCTGTCAGTTAATTTCTCTTTCTAAGAGAAAAACTGTATGGCCAGCAAGGGTTTCAGTTAAAGATCTGAGATTATCTGCTTTTCCATTTAGTTTTCTGTGGGAGAGGGAACTTTTCCTATTTAATGACATTTACAGTTTGAGGTGACAACATGCAACCTCTGCTGAACATGTGTGAGGGGACCCAGATCTGAATCTCCTTTCTTTAGCCATCTGATTTGGCTGACTGAAGGGGAAGTGAGTCTGAAGAACATGTTATAGTAGTTTCACCCCACGCCTGGTTTGTTGGTCATGGTACAACTACTGTCACTTCAACCTACATTTCCTCCCTCTGAAAGGAATTAATTAGTGTGTCTACCTTGCTGTGTGAGAATCTGATGATAGAGTTCACTCACATTGGCAAAGCCAGAGTGTGGCATCTTGCTCTTTAAGGTTGAAGTCTGGCGTTTCCAGATAGCCAACTGAACTCAGTGTATTACGACAGACTCCCTTTGTCAGCAGGATCCTCTCTTTGCCTGATCTGAAGAACCCCAGGTCTTCTAAGGAGCATCACATAGCCCTCAGGGAAGATTACAGGCTGGATCCTTTCCAGATAGAACCTATTCAGCAAGCAGATGGGGATTCCTGGAGTCACCCCCAGTCTATGCTAAGGTGATCTTAGCTTTCAGAAAATGACCTTTAAACATACATGGAAAAGTTTCCCCCACCCATAGGATAATTAAGTACCGTGTTCTCCTTCTTTTCATGGGACCTCGTGCTACTGCAAGTAAAGGAAGAACTGTACCACTGCATGTAAATCAAGTATCCTGGCCCCACTAGCCCCAGCGAATCAGACACATTCATCCTCAAACTGCCCAAGGTTTATAAATCCTACTGCCCAAGGTTTATAAATCCCTGATTCACAAAAATAGAGGTTGGCTGGTTCTTTCTCTTATTCTTGTGTCATTCTTCCACCATGACTGTCTGAGCCTCATCATTTATTTTTTGGAAGAATTTGCTGCCGGACACCTGGGGCTTGACTACTGGTCAGGCAACAGTGGAAGAACTGTTTTGGCAGCCGCTAAAGCCCACTCCATTGCTGGCAAGCTTGGTGCTGACCACCAGGGAAGGCCCCACAGGGTCTCTGCATCTCACCAGACCTGCTTTCTGGCTGGTTATAGGGATCCCCCTATATCCTCTGCCGTGCTTTAGCACAGCAGCTTAACCAAGAAGCTGTAATACTTCTGTTATCATCACTGGCTTGTGGAGTTCCCAAGTCTCCACAGCCATCTGATACCAGCAATCTCATTCTAAAAAACGCTAGCTAACTGTAACTCCAAATTCCACCTCCCCGAGTGAGACTGGGAACTTCACCTACTGAATGGCCCTCACCTTGAGGGAGCATCTTTGACCTTGATTTGAGGTCCTTCTGTTCTCTTCTGGAAGCAAGCAGCACCTGGACTGGCCCTGCCGGACTTGGAACCTTGGCTACCTTGCCGGACGATGAATGACACCAGAGTACCAACGCCAGGAACTCACTGGTGCAGACACTTCATTGCCAGTATCAGATAACCCATCGGAGCAGTTGGTATTCTTCTTGTACCATGCCCTGGGTTTATTGGTTTATTTGAAGAACATCTGTATCATGGCTGTAAAATCATCATTTCTTACATTTTGGTTTTAAAACTGAGTCTTAAAGAGTCTAGTTGATATTTTTAAGTTTACAATGTCAATTAAAATTAAATAATAGTTGTGGTTTGGATGAAAGCTGTCCCCCATGGGCTCATGGATTTGAACAATTGGCCCCCAGACCGTGGCAGCATTTGGCAGGGTTACAGAGCCTCTAGGAGGTGGAGCCTTGCTAGAGGGAGTGGTTGCCACTCGGGATGGGGTAGGGTTGGGTGTGGTGGGATGGGGTGGGAGGCGGTAAGCTTTGAGAGTTTATACCTAGCCCTACTTCCTGGCCTCCAGTAGTGGGCTGTCTGCTGATGGAATATGACCAGCCGGCTTCCTGCTTCCGTTCCCTTGCCTTTTCAGCTATCGCAGACTCTCACCCGCTGCAGTCTTAAGCTAAACCAAGCCCATTGTGTTTGAACTTCTATTTGGTCATGGTATTTTTCACAGCATCAGAAAAGCACTTAATAACAACAGTGCAAATGGGCACAACTTAACTTTACCTTTTGTGGACCCAAGGTTGTTCCCTCCCTCCCTCCCTTTTCCCCCTGTGAGTATAGTGAAGCTACTAGAATAGATCTATAATAAGAAACAGGAAAAAAAAAAAGAAAGAAAGAAAGAAAGAAAGAAAGAAAGAAAGAAAGAAAGAAAGAAACAGATTTTGCCTTGGGACACAGAGGCACGGCACTGGCTCTAAAAGCAATAATTCATTTTCCTGCGAGAGGCACATGCTCATTTTCCTTTAATCCACCAGTTCCCGTTAATCACATGGCCAACCCACTGTACTGATCGTGTGGCCTCAGCTCCGCTGCTGTTTGCAGTTTGACATTTGACCAGAGGGCCTCACGCTCTTGATATTGCCTGCAAGGACTCCCTCTAGTTCCAGCAGGCCGGGCATGGCACTCCTTTGAGTCTGAAGTGGCCTTGAATGCTAACATTCTCTCACTAAATTTAGTAGCAGTTGTATATTTGCTCTCAACTCTGTTTTGATGCTTTTTACATAGTGTCTTGTAGCCCGATGGCATGTTCTCCTCCTACAACAGACACCTCCTGCTTGGCCTTAGGATCCTGCTCCTTGCCCCCCACGCCCTGTATCCAGCAAACAGTCTTCTCTGTGGCTGGTACTTCCTCTTCCTAGCATTATAGAAACATGGATTCTGTAGTTTGGGTTCCAATATGAATGTAAATATTTGTTTGAAAAGGAAGATGGAAAGCAATATATATGACAGCTAATAGAAAAGAACTGAAATGTCACATTTTATTCACGCTATAAAATTTACAGCCATGGACAACTAAACGTTAAAACTTAAAAATTTAAAAACGTGGTCTGCTAGCTTGTCCAAAGCATTAACAGTTATTTATACATTTTGGTGATTTTAATCCTGGCCAAGCTGATCTCACGTTCTGAACCTATCAGATGAAGAAGGTGAAGCCATTACCTCTGATGTCTCTGTTGGCTCGATTTTGAAAAATGTTCTGTGGCCGGCCATGATGGCACAAGACTGTAATCCTAGCACTAGGGGAGGCAGAGGCAGGAAGATTTCTGTGAGTTCGAGGCCAGCCTGGTCTACAAAGTGAGTCCAGGTTAGCCAACGCCACACAAAGAAACCCTGCCTCAAAAAAACTTAAAAAAAAACTGTTGTGATGTGGAGGTGGTGCTATACCTGAGTTACATTCAGAGAGCCACAGTTCACTGCCACCACCTTGTACTTTTGGCTACACATCTAGTTCTTATTTGGTTTATACATGCTCTGGCATGATGGAAATGTGGCTTTTGTTCTGGTTTTTGAGAGTGACCTGTGGCTTCTGCTGGTCTCTTCTCTGTCACTTCTTTGAACTTTACGAACTGCTGGGAGCAGCCCTCCACCCTCTCTTTAAACCTGAGTCCCAGGGAGCCTGAAAAACAGGACCCGAAAGACCCCCAGCTGCACCTTCTGCGACTCTGACTCAGCAGTCCAGGCTACTCCCCGCCCCTCAGACACCCAAATGTGGAAAATACTCTCTCCAGGTGATCAGGACACGCACGCTCCAGATTTCAACACAATGGTTGCAACAGTGTGCTTCACTTGCCCCTCAAGTGTTCTCCCCAGCTACTTCAGTGCCCAGGGGCTGAAAAGGAAGAAGCCTACAGGTCCTATAGAGTAAGAGGAGGGGAAAGATGAACACACCAGGGATCCCCAAACCTGTGCCTCTGTTCCCCCTTCCTGTGCTTCTGGAGGCAGTCTTCAGAGGGAAGCTACTGTGGGGCTTTAGCTGATCACAAAGGCCTTTTGTATGGCTGACTGGGCAGCCTTGTGTGGTACAGTGCCTAATCCCTTCCTGCTGGGTTGCCATTTAGTGTAAAATAACTGACATTGAATGGACGTCCATGTCCATGCATCTTACCTGAAAGCTGTCACCATTAAGTAAGCCAACCATTCATTCACTTGCAATGTGGCTGAGAGATCACTATTGGTGGGTTCAAATCCAGGCTCTACCCTTTCTCCACATTTTGACTTTGAACCAAGCGTGAGTATTATAAATATCAATTTTGTTATCTGTCAAAAGGAAAATTCTAGAACCCCCTCTCCATTGGTGGTGGTATGAGGAGATGTGCTTTAAAATACTTGTTTTGGGGCTACAGAGATGGTACTTGTTCTTTCAGAGGATCTAGGTCTGAATCCCAGCATCTGCACAGACATTCATAATCATCTGTGACTCTAGTCCCAGGAGATCTGGTGCCCTCCTCTGACTTCCAAAGGCACCAGGTACCTACATGGTGCACACATACATATTCAGGCAAAACACTCATACACATAAAATAAGAAGAAAAAATGTTAAAGAATTTAAATAATTGTTTCTCTGCCTAGAGCTTAACAATAATATATAGACTGTCAGTGATTAGCTTCCCTAAAATGCCTTCATGGGGCCAGGTCCTGAGGACAGAGTGAAGGAGAGGTGGATGCTGTCAGGGGTAGAGGTGAAGGGGCAAGCATCAGGTCTGGGGAGCATCTCCATGGATCTCACATGTCTGTGGGGGGTGCTCAGGGAAATACAGAGAACAAAAGTAGTTAGTCATCTGCCACATTGTCCAAATATCAGCCTTGTCCTATGGGAAAAGATGTATGCCATTTGAAAATGTTACATGGAGATTTTTAAAGACAATATGCCTCAAATATCTAAGTTTCTGTTCATTTGTGTCTTTTGTTCTTTTTTAAGGGGTGGCATTGGCACAGTAAATTATCATTTCCATGACTTACAAAGAGATAGAGGAAAGAACCTGTGTTACAGGAGGAGCTGAGGAGGATGCTGTGAAAGAGGGAAGTGGTACCTCTGTCCACTGAGCTTGTCTATGCCCCTCAACCTACATTTTAGCATCCGAGCCTCAGCATGGACTCTGGCCATTCTGGAGATTTTTTTTTTCCTTGTGGATGGGCAGGGGAGCTACTGTGAGTAAAGTAGCTGAGTAAAGGCTGGGATGATGATAAGCATTCTGCCATATACACCACAGACCCTTGTAACAAATAACTGGTTGGTTCAAAACACGAGTTACAGCCCTTGTGTAAATTAGCAACCCGAACAATGTGTGCGTGGAAATCACTGGGGGAATCTCTGTCACCCTTCACACTAGAGTTTCTGACTTGGTTAGCTGCAGAAATGGACAGGTGGAGACTAGCTGGGAAACACAAGCTGTAAGTCTTCAGCCGTTGCCTTCTGCATGTCGTCTCTCATTGGTTTTGTGTGTGTGTGTGTGTGGGAGTGAGCAATGTTGAAGATAAGTTTGAGGTATAAAGAATGATAGCACTGTCTCTAAAAGGTTATGTTAAGAAATCAGCACATATATCAAATAATCAGGATTCTGAATTAAGGTGGCATCATCAATAGCACATCCACATGCCATGATTTTGCTATGCCAATCGCTCCACAAAGATTTCTTTTTCCATCAAACTTCCTCTCTTTCCAAATAGACTTCTCTAGCTTAATTTTTTTTGTTTGTTTTTGTTTGTTTGTTTGTTTGTTTTTGGTTTTGTGAGACAGGGTTTCTCTGTGTATCCCTGGCTGTCCTGGACTCCTTTTGTAGACCAGGCTGGCCTCGAATTCACATCGATTCACCTCCTCTGCTTCCCAAGTGCTGGGATTAAAGGCATGCACCACCACGCCAGGCTATTTGATTTTTCACATCTAAGAAGTTTGGGGATTTAAGGTGAGTTAAAGGAATTCATGCTATTGTCGGAGTAAAGGATTAAAGGGAGGTGCTACAGAACAGCAAAGATTCATTACGACCCACAAGGACACATACCCTCCGGATTCTTATTTTATTAGGCAAGATGTGCACAGTGTCTAAAAGCTAATGCAGTGTGTGGCTCCCTTCTACTTTCAGAAATGAAAGAAACAGACGTGACCTTTCCTATAGAGAAGCAGACGAAGACAATGTGAGCTCTCCTAGCATTGGAAAGTGTTGTAGGTTTTTTTGTTGTTGTTGTTGTTGCTGTGATAAAGACTGTGACCAGAAACAACATGAGGAGGAAAGGATTTGTTACAGGTCAGAGGTCACAGCCTCCCATTGAAGGCAAGCCAAGGGGGGGGGGCGGATGGGGAGCTCACGCTGGTTCCGGGAGGCAGGAACGAGAGACCCTGAAGACCTCTGTCTATACAGGTTTTCTCTCAGGCTCACATTCAGCTATTTTCCTTTTACAGTTCAGTTCCATTTCTTTGGAGATGGTCATACCACCTACCAGAGCTGGGCCCTTCCACATCAACTAGCAATTAAGAATAGGCCCACAGGAGGGGAGACCTGGTGGCACTCAGAGGAATGACAGCAGGTCACCGAGAAGAGACTTGATATCCTATGAGCATATACAGGGGGAGGTAATCCCTCTCAGGAACAGTCATAGGGGAGGGGAATAAGGGGAAAATGGGAGGGAGGGAAGAATGGGAGGATACAAGGGATGGGATAACCATTGAGATGTAACAAGAATAAATTAATAAAATTAAAAAAAAAAGATGTCTAATAGAAAAAAAAAAAAGAATAGGCCCACACGCCAGTCTGATACACACCATTATTCACTTCAGGTTCACTCTTCCTGTTGTCAGGAGACAATCAACATTTGCCACTGCAGTGAGTAAGATTGCTACAGTCTTTGTGTGATGTACATGCAAACAGAGTTCATTCTGTTTGGTAAGTTTGTGAATGCCCTGCCCAAGGGCACAAAATGGGCTGTTTGTTCTTCAAACCCTGCTCAGCATCTCCAGGAAAATCCCATTTTTCCTTTTGAATAGGCAGCATGATATTATACTGTTTTAAAAGGATGGCATACATTTTCATTAAAAAAAACTCGGAACTATGGAAAGAGAAGACACATTTTTTTTTTTTTTTTTAATGCTAACCCCCTATTAGAGTTGCAACACTTGAGAAAACAAGCATTTAGCAACTCAGTAATTAGGCTGCACTGAATTGGCATTCCTAGTTACGTTACTGCCTCCAGACCTGTGACCCCAGCAGCCAGTGCAGCCTTCACAGATGCTCGGCAAGAAACATGCACCATTCACTTCCCACAGCCACGTGTGAGGTTTCAACCTCCAGAACTCGATTTGATTGGCACTTTGACAATATTAATGGAGTACTGGAAAGAATAACGTGTCCAAGAGCTATGATTGGCAGCCACGGAGCGGGACCTCATAAACCAATACCCTGAGCTGCTGGCCTTTGCCCATCATGAGCCAAGAGCTCTACAGCCATGTTCTATGGGCTCCCACTTAGCTCTATGGTATGTGGCTGGGGCCCTCCTCCACTATTAGATAATAGCTGTTCATTTTCACTGATGGAGGGTGTTTGCATCAGATTCCAGTAAGGAATCATTCTTCATTTTCCTATTGATATGCGTGAGCCTGCTGAGACCTACGTTTCCATCTTGAACCAAATAACACAAAAGCACTGTTTTCAAACTATGTGTCTCAACGTATGCAAGTGGGTTATTAAACCAAGCTAGTCACTTGTAAGCAGTACCTAAAACAAACGAACGAACGAACAAACAAACAAACCAAAGCCAAAATAACAACAAGAAGAAAGGGGGAAAGGAGCAGAGCAGATTGGAGAGCTTACTGCACTCGCAAGAACTATTTCATAAACCTCTGCTTATGTTGCCAATGCCCCTCTTTGTATTTTTGGTCAGGATGTGAGCGTATTCTAGACCAGGGCTGTGGTCATCAGGTGGAGAGGCACCACCTAGAACAATAATGCCAGAGCAGTGGGAGAAAAAGAATTGCTTATGAAAAAAAAAAAAGAAGCCTGTCTGATTTCTAATGCCCATCCTCAGCGGGCTGGGGAGAAGGCGGATAGAAGGAGACGGGGTAAGTGGCAGGAGCTGGTGTGGAATTTCAAGCCAGCGTCTGCCGGCCAAATAGGAGGGCTGGCAACTGGACAAGTGTGAGTTTTATTGCTGCTGATTATTAGGTGGATGAAGACAGAGGGATTTTTTTTTTTTTTTTTAAAGAAATTGAGCACGGGTTTTAAAGCCCTGGGATGATCCTCAGGCACACAACTCCACCCTGAAGAAGACGTCTCATGAAATGTGTGGTTGACGTTTGCGCCAAGTTCCAAGTGCTTAGGAAAGGCAGACACAAGCTCATGTGTGTGAGGTACACAGTCTATAGGGTGGAACATTAACCAGTGCCAGCCAGTGGTCATTTTAATCCACGACGACGGCGGCAATCTGGTTCTGCCTTTAAAAGCTCTGCATGCCAAGTCTTCCCTAGGTAAACAGCAGTGTTTAGTTAGTGTGTAGCAGTGTTCTGTTAGTGTGCAGCATGCAGCCAGCCATTCATCTATCAGTCAGCCATATTTACTTATTATTTTTGGAGGGGGACAACCAACGATTAAAATACAGGCTGTCTTTCAGAAATGACGCACAAGTTAAAATATAACTTGGCCTTTATTAGAGCTGCTACTCCCGGAAGCACTCACCAGCCTGAGGACTTTGTTTCTTGGGCAGCAGGGATAATGACAACCCAGGCAAAGGCAACTAAAAAGCTGTCACAGTTTTTCTTTTCGTGAATTTTTCTAAAATATTTTTTAGGCACGCTGAGACGGAACTCAATGTCCTTACATGTTGGCGTGACAAAAAATAAACTAAAATCTTTACAGTGAATCATTTATCCGCCCCCAGCTACCCCTAGAATGCTGCTCTGTTATACCAATGCAGTAAGTATGAAATTCTTCAATCTTCTCCACTGATTTCCATTGCCAGTGGAGAAGCCTAGAGCTCCATCCTCCAGTCCTGCTTTTGTGCCAGTGCTTAGCTTCTCCTGCCTTTTAACTGTGGCAACATAGTTGCTCTTCTGAATTTTACTTCCTTGAAGAGAAGAAATGAATTAGGCTTAATTCTTTTATTTATTTATTTTTAACTTTCCTCAGTCACCCAGAGACACATCCACAAGGCAGTTACGTTTTCTACAATGCTTGAGCTGAAGGAAACCAAAAGGGGAAAAAAAATGCCAAGAAAAGCCCCATAACATTGGCCTTAAGTTGGTGCTTTGCTTTAGATCTGAAGAGGGGTGGGGACAGTCCAGGAAGTTTAGTAAGTCACTTCGGTGACACAGACTGCACACACGTCCTCATGAGAACAGAGGGTTCTTAGTGTCTGTTTGACATGTTCTGCAAACAAACGCAGAGGCATTGGGCCGAGCACCCTCCTGGGCCTTCCTGTATGTCTGAATTGACCCCAGAGGCATACTGCAAACACAGAATGCTCTTTTCAGCCAACAGCAAGCCATAGGCATGTCCTCTGTCAACTTCTAAACTCATACTCAACACTCTGAGACAAGAGGATTATGAATCAAAGCTGCTCCTTTCTAGCACACCAGCCTTAGAGAGGGCTTGGTCTTGTCACCCGAGAGCCTTACCCGACAGAGCCATAAACCAGCGTCTTGTGACTACATTCCTTCCCCAGGAGGTCAGGAGTCTAGCTGAATATAAACCCAGTGCTCAAGCAAACTCTGAACTCCCATGACACACTAGGGTAAAGACTTCAGAAAAACACTTAGCAAGGAGGAAGCCTTTGGCAAGAGAGGGGATGTGTGTGTGTGTGTGTGTGTGTGTGTGTGTGTGTGTGTGAATATGAATAAAGTACATGCTATGCACGTGTGAAGAGGTCAAAGTGCAACCTTTAGTATTTCGTAGACTTTGATTAACAAAAATTTTGTAGACTTTAATTAACAACAACGAACCCAAAAAGCAAAAACCAAAACAAAACAGGAAGCATTTTTAATGTTGACTTCTGCCCCTTTCAGTTTTTAGCAAAGGACACAGGTGTGAGCCCAAACCTCTCTCAGTGTGCTGCGGACAGTTGAGCTATGCCTGACTGAGAAGCACACGCCATTGAATGTACAGGTTATTCTCAGTGTTCTTGAGCGCAGTTTCAGCAACAGGGAACCCTGGTGATCTTGTGCACTGACATCAAGAGTGCCAGTCAACCCAGTGCTGGAAGGCCACATCTGAGAACCCACATCCAAAACCTAAACTCCAGATCAACATCTGAAAGTCAAGCCTCAGATAATTCCAGATCTGAAGCTTTTTCAGTGTTGACAAGACACCACAAAGGGGAAAATTCTATTCCTGACCCCGAGTGATTGATTAGTCAGGAAAAACCAGGTACACTAGTTACCCAGACTGTGGGAAACATACACGGGGCTGTGTTCTGACTTGGGTCCTATCCCTAAGACATCTAAGAGTATAATGTAAGCATTTCCAAGCAAGAACAAATCTGAAATGTAAAGTATTTCTGGTTTTAAGCATTTGAGGTTTTAAGGTTTACCAACTGTGTTCTGCCAGGATTTAAAAGGTCTATGCCATTTGAGTCCGCGACTTTACCTGTTGAGGCTTATCACACACACACACACACACACACACACACACACACACACACACACACA
>OU015746.1:98422467-98450060 GCA_907169655.1 Acomys percivali | reverse complement strand
AGCCGTGCCCAGGTTTTCATAGTGCCCAGCTCCAGGCACACACAGCCATGCCCAGGTTTTCACAGGGTGGGGATTTGACTTCAGGTCCTCATGCTTGACCCATGGTTACTGTTATCCCCTAAGCTTTCTCTCTAGGTCTGTAACCTTTTAGAAACACCAGCATGCAGCAAGTTTAAGAAACCAGGCTTTAGAATTCTGAAGTTTAGACACACACACACACACACACACACACACACACACACACACACACACACACATCCTTCTGAGCTGCATCTCACACTTGCTGAGTCACATGTTCGAGAAAGAGGGTGCAGATGCATTACTCTTACTTTTGTGAGGGAGGGTTCGAGACAGGGTTTCTCTGTGTAGCCCTGGCTGTCCTAGAACTTGCTCTGTAGACCAGGCTGGCCTCAAACTCAGAGGTCTGCCTGTCTCTGCCTCCTGAGGGCCTACCACAGGGCTACATTACCCTTACTTTTAAAGACGCCTCAACATCTGCTTGATATTCATTCTTTACTGAATATATCAGTCCTAGGTCATCAAATCTCTGTGGCTGACAGTGTGCAAAAGAACTATGAATAGATGAAAGGAAAGTGTTTTATTAAAACTCTGCAGAAGCCAGGCACGGCATCTCAGCCTAATGCCATCACTAAAGAGGCTGAGGCAGTGGTGGCCCAAGCTTCAGGCTAGCCACAGCTACATAGCAAGTTCCAGGCCAGCCTGGGCTACAAGGTAATACTGTCTCAGAAAAGACTGGAATATCATTCTTTTTCCTTTTAAAATCCTACAAATCCTTTTTATTATTTTGGTTTGTGTTTTGTATTAAAGTCTACCTCCCTGGTAAACACATGCCCAGATTGTATAACAATTATTTGACCAATACCTAGTTAAAAATTTTGATGTTTACCAATCCCCAGAAGTCACTCTACCCCCACGCACAGAAATTACCTTCACCCCCAGGAAACCATAAAACGCACTTTTAAATTTTTTATGTGTTCCAATGTCATGCAAATGCAGTAAAACTGACCTGGTTTAATACAAGTAATTACCGAGAAATAATTAAAAGGGCAATAATATTTAAGACTAAATGGCCTATGACACCCTATGCTGCTCTTGTTTATGGTTATTCTAAACAAGAAGAAGAAAATGAGGTCAGGAGGAGGAAACCATGTCCCAGAAAGTCATATAATGGTATTTACTTCAAGAGCTGTATGACAGGAGCTCAGGCCTTGCAACCTTATAACAGGTGTCGTCATCACTTGCTCTGAACCTGGGAAAAGATGGCACCAGTGAGGCCATCCATCCTCTGCCCTGCAGCAAGCACTCACCTCTCACATTTACACCCAGTTGAGAATTTTAATCTGCTGCACAGTTCTACAAGCCACCATGAAATAAGCCTCTAAAGCATGCTTATGGAAATAGCTAAATTGGTTGTGTCTTAAAAAATCTACTCCAGAAATACTTCAGGCTCTCTAGTCCCTCCCCCCCTTTTTCCCTCAGGAGGAGGATGATTTGTGCTCACTGTAGATGAACTGATAAAAGAAGAAAAAAGAGCTGTGCAGTGGGCCCAAGGGATCTTTGAAAGGATCAGAGTTTATGGGCGGAGCTTCCAACAGTTCAGGGGCACACAACCTCACAGCAAACTCCTGCTCATCTGGTTCTGACCATGTTTCCACTCCTCTTCCTCCTCTTCAGCAATCATCCCTGGGCCCTAGGTGCAGTGTTGTTGTAGATGTATCAACACACACACACACACACACACACACACACACACACACACACACACACGCTTGCGTAATATTATACAGGCCAATCATGTTGGATTTATGTTCTTAGAAATACACATACACATACACACTTCAACATGTGAGAGAGAAGGGGAGGAGAGACAGAGACAGAGAGAGACAGAGACAGAGCAAGGCAGAGACAGAGAGACAGAGGAAGGGAGGGAGGGAGGGAGGGAGGGAGAAAGAGAGAAAAGAAGAAGAAGAAGAGGAGGAGGAGGAGGAGGGAGGAGGAGGGGAGGGAGGGAAGGTGGAAGGAGAGACAGAGGCGACAGAGGCCCCTCTCAGTTCTCCCTTGAGCATGTGGGCTCAATCACTTGAACTGAGGATGCTTTCCAAGAAGTTAACTGTGGGCTTCGTGTGAGCATCCTCAAGTTGGCATAGACATCCGTGCAGTCTGAAAATAGTCTTTAGGACTCACCCTCTATTCTCATTTGGCTTGCCTAGAGTACCAAGTGTAATTGTTCCACTCCTCATTACTTAAGCAAATCCCATGATCGAAGGAACAGAGTTTCTTCTTAGTGTTGGCTGAAATTGGGACTTCAGGAGACTTATTATGAATGAGTACACCCCAGTTCTTAACAGAAATCCTGGGAAGCCTTGAATTTCTGGGCAGGTACACCTTACCCCCATAAACAAACACACCAGAGTTTATACCATTCAATGCACATGGTTTCTCTAGAAAAAGAAGCTGTGTATCTTTTCAGTGCATTCCCACTGCTGCACACAGCCTGGGAACATGGGGAAGTGGGAGCAGGGCAGTGGACCATTCTGGTTACCCTTGACCTGCCTGTGCTGTCTCTGAGCTCCTGGCTCACATGGCATGGCTGTTTTCTCACTCAGCAATGACTCAGTGAAAACAACTGATTACATCTCTAGCTGTGTCCAATCAAATGACAAGCCATGATCCTGCTGTGCCCCAGGCATGGACGCAAAGCTTTCGAGACACCTGAAGTTTAGCATATAGTCGCCACGTGAGGAACTTGTGAGACTAGCTTGTGGGTTCTGCTCACTTGTGCAATGGCTACCAGAGAGGCTGGTGACATGTGAGCATGCTCGGTTATGCTAAGAATGAAGGACAAACAAACACACTATCACAAGGACTGCAACTCCAAGGACCTTCTACTGAAACCCCCAGACGAGAAATCTGGCAGAGTCTACTGGTATTTTATGCAAATTAAGGTTGGGTACTCACTTCCCATGTATTTCTCAGATCTTATGATATTTATAGCTGGACCAGAATTACTTTTCCCAACAACTCCCCAATGACTAAACATGGACCACAATGCCCAGTGCTGGATATTATCACTCCTTTAAAATGGTGACTGATTTAACCAGAGGTTTAATTTCACAGTATTTACAAAAGTCATCTTCATGACTCAATCCTTAGAATCTATGATCTTATTTGGAAAAACAGATTTTTCTCTGCAGCTCTTGTCATCCACATCTTTTGTAGTTTATTTTCTAGTTCTTCAGCTCAAGTGTTAGCTCCATGAGGGAAAAGGATTCTGTTTCTTTTGCCCATGACTATCTTGGTATTCAGTCAGTGTTGAATAAATAGTTTTTAAGCAATTGATTATAGCCTATAAGACACTGATTTATTTACCCATTTAGTTTTTAAACCAACTACCTTGCTACATATCGTTATCGACGATGGCGGCTTCACTAAAAACCCTTGGCTTTCATAGGTATACAATCACATCGTCAACAAAATGAATATTGTTTTTGCTTGCATCTGTTACATCAATTGTTTCTTACCCCATTAAAGTCATTAGAATATGAGACAGTGACAAGTGCTGTGGTAGGAGGAGGACTCCTGCCTGTGGAAGGTGTAGTGACTAGCAAGATTTGCTTCTTCCCTATGTTTATGCCTTCTGCCATGAACCTCTGCTCTGAGTCCTGGCTCAGCCATGGGAATGCCTTGGTTGTTGGCAGACATGATTCAAGCCAACATCTGAAAAGTGCCACCGGCACTGGGCTGGCTCTGGGCCTTGCTCCTCAGCCTGTACCATGACAGCATGCCTGGGCTAGCTTGCTGGGGGAGGAGAAAATGTGATGCTATAATTTCCCCCATTGTTCCAGTAGACACTATTGGCCCATAAGCAGCCAGCCTTGAACACACAAGCATGCCCAATCATGGTGGCAGAGTTAGACACTGACTCCGTAAGCAAACACAGCCAGAGCCCCTGTTGCTGCTGGCCATGGGATATATCCATGTTTGTCACCATTTGTCTAGCTGAGTAGCTGCTATAAAGCACCGTTGAGACAGGAGATGATGTTTTATGAGTCAATTTCCTGCAAAGACTAGAGAGTTGTATCATTTAGAATTGTGATTTCTGTTTGCTTCTGGTCAGTTATGGCAATGTTAAATGAAAACAGGAAATAAGTAGTAATTAACTTTCCAAAATTAAAAATGGTGCTGATCTCCCATTCCTGGATGTACACCTGAAGGATTTTAAGTCTACATATGACAGAGATACCCTGAACTTCCATGTTATTGCAGCGCTATTGCAATGGTTACAGGCTGAAAATATGAAAAGCATCAACTCATTATAAGTTGCACATACGAGTGACTCACACTGTGTTCCCAGGGCCAGTAGAGGCAGCATTGTCTGGGCCAGAAAATATTACTTGTCCTAGCCACAGGCCTACTGGTTCACAAAGTCTGAGGCCAAGACTCAGGAGTCTGAGGCTGTTAGGAGATTCACGTGTGAGAACATGGTGGGGGAGGAGCCTAAAGTCATTCATTTGCAAGAACATATCCCCCACTATTGCTTGTTTTGTTTTTCTCCCAACAATATGCTCTGTCTTCCAGACATGCTACCTTGAAATGGCTCATATGCTTTCTCTTCTTAGAATTCTGCCATCACACTTGTTCATGTGTAGATGTACTTTGGCATTTATCTCTAATATCAATGACCTGGCAAAACATTTCTGTGGAGGCACTCGGAGGTGATCATTACTGGGAGCCTCTGGGCTGTGTGTGGCTGTGCCAGGTGGGGTGGTTGGTAGAAGCATCATGGTACCCTGCTCTTGATGTTTCTGTTGGCAATAGAAGTTGGGTGTGTGGGATGAGGCTGGGTGGAACAGTGTACAGGTGTATATTAGCATATGTCCGTACATTAGTCAAGTAACAGGTGGTTACTGATCCAAAACTAATTTAGACATGGAAATTTGCATGCTACACTATAAGTACTAAATGAGAAGCATAGTTTCCTCATAAGAGCAGACCAGTCACAATGATTTTGGAGTATTTACATATATTTTAATAACGAGGTTAAGAGGGATGTGAACTGCTTGTGATATAAGCCAGGTGTCCCCACCCATCAGCCATATGGTATCATGTAGGTAAGTATTATCAGTTTTAAAACAATGGGAAGAGATGACCAAAAGAGCCCAGGAACATGTCCTATTTCCAGGCAGGATTCAAAGTCAAGTTTGCTTTAGCCTAATCCCGCCTTGGTGCCTTCCGCCAAGGCTCTTAGAAGATTTCTCTGAACCTCAGTTCACACCCAAGAAATTGGAGTCTTAGTTGCTTCCACAGTGGACTTCAAAAGTCTTTCCAAAAGATACTGCACAGAAATGCTGTGAAGTTGGAACCCTTTAAGGATGCTTTTATTACTGAGGTCTGGAGACAACCAAATCATTACACACGGACTATAAAAGGAACTATTTGAATATTAACATCCCAGTCATCTGGGAATTAGAGGTTTACAGTTTGCTCTGGCACTCAGAAGGAATATTAGTTACCTGTAATTCAGGTTTTCAGGAGGCACACAACTATAAGAGATAACAGCTCGGCAGATCTAAATTCTTTGGCACAAGACAGTCCTTCTCTGAACAGCTCAGCTTTCTGTCTCTGGCCACCCACAGGGAAAGAGGCTCGATCTGTCTAGTAAAAAAAGGTATTTTCTACAGACGGCTCTGGTGCTCACTGTGGTGTGGCGTGCAGTTCAAGGTGAGTGGGTTGTCATCAATACTGGCTTCCTGAGACATAATTTATGAACAGCTCCTCTGAGAAACACAGGAGAATAAGAAAAGAGACACAAGTGTAAGGAAAAGAGAAAGGCTTAAGTGAGCGAATGTGTGTGTTGACATAGGCATGGCCAAATCAAGGACCTCATAGCCTCAGGCTTGGAGGCATGGCAGTCTTCCTCCAGGGACCTCATGCAAGAACTGGCAGTGTGCAGAAAATGCCCACAGTAGCTACTGTTTCTCACAGAGACTGTTTCTGGCTAAGCAGGTGTATGCTATAACCCCGCCTCCCAGTTGCAGGTGTACGCTATAACCCCGCCTCCCAGTTCCAGGTGTACACTATAACCCCGCCTCCCAGTTCCAGGTATATGCTATAACCCCGCCTCCCAGTTCCAGGTGTACACTATAACCCCACGTCCTGGTCCAGGTGTGTAAAATGACTCCACATCTCTGTTCAGTTTTATATAATAAACATGCTGAGCTTCTGAGCTGCTGTGGTTTCTCCAACTGAGAGCCCAGACCACCATCTGATCCCATCTGTCTGTCTGTCCTTTCCTCATTCCCTCACCACCCAGTCAGGTCTGTCCCTGGATGTGGTACATATGTACTTTGCCTTCCAGGAGCATGGCCTCTAGGAAGAAGAGATTATATCACCAAATTTCCAAGATGCTCAGGCGGCTAGCAGACCTCCTCTTTCCTTTTCTGTGTGTGTGTGTGTGTGTGTGTGTGTGTGTGTGTGTGTGTGTGTGTGTCTGTGTGTGTGTACACAAGGTTGCATGTGCAGTATAAGCACATGTCAAAAAACCAGAGATGAGTGTCAGGTGTCTTCCTCTATTGTCCCAACTTTGTATATTTAAGACAGAGCCTCTCGCCAAACCTGGAGCTCACTAATTGGCTAGACTAGCTAGCTAGGGAGAGCTCTGCTGACTCCCCAGTCTGCCCACCCAGAGCTGGAGTCACATGCATTCTGCCTCCCACAGCTTTTAGTGGGTGCAGGCTCAGGTCCCTTACTTGCTGAGCAAGCACTTTGCCAAGCAAGACTTCTCCCTAGCTCCTGGTCTCTTTCTTCCTAAGGCATTGCCCAGCTGTGGGTGTATACCGGACGGACTGAGAGAGCCTCGGAACTCCCCCCTACCCCGACCCCACCTGTGAACTATGATAACCCGGAGGCAGGATCTTGAACATATAGCCATAGGGGTTAGAGAGGCTGGACTGGATACTAGGCAGAACTACACAAAATATTCTAGAAATCTGGATGTCATGAGACCGTCAGGAGGTATAGGAGATTAAAATAGTAATGACAGGCTAGTGAGATGACTCAGCTCGATGCTGCCAAGCATGTGTATGTACACACCCACACACACACACACACACACCCCTAGCTAACTAACCAAATGAATGAATGAATGAATAATAAATAAACAGATAAATGTAAAAGGTTTGGTAGCAACACAGACACACCACCCTCCAACGTATGGCTTTGAAATGCAGGGTTTTTTTTTTTTCAGAATCGAGAGCCTCAGCTGAAGGACTTGGGGGTCATAGTGGTCTGAATCTCAGCAAAGTTTTGTTTGAAGCTCTGAGATGTGAGGTCATGGCTGGACACGAGAAGACACCACTCTTCTGCGTTCCAGACCTAAGCAGGCAGCTGAGCAGACAAACGTGTTCTGGGGTGAATGAGACTCTTACTGAGAAAGCAAGCTGCAGCACCTAGAACAGGGTCTCCACAGAGAAGAACGGGCAACCAACTACTTACTAATTTTCACCCTTTGTATCTATGTCACTCTGAACAAAGCACATTTTTAAAATACTGCACATATCCTGCCCACTGCATTATATGCCCCAACTCATATTTGCTGCATTTTAACTGAGTAAGTTTATGCAGTTATTTGAGAGGAAACCCTTTTGGATCTACATATAGATTTATCCCTTTTCTTTTGTTTTTATAACTTTATCAACCCAAAGTTCTAGAATGTTCCTTCCTAAGGATGAGGGAAAGTGTCAACCCCCTTATGTTTTCTTTTCTTTCCCCTTCCTTTTGGCACTTAGGTTCTGCATGCCAGGTGTTAAGGTCGGAAGGGAAGCTCTGCTCCTGCTTTCTTCTACATGTGGGAGGCACCTCCCAGCTCTCTTTGACCAAGTCTGATGTCACCAGAGACCTGGCTATGCCTGCCATCTCTGCCATAAACCCTCCCTTCTACTCTACCCACTCAGCGTCTTCAACCTTTTAAAACTCAGAATGACAACCCTTTCGTATTGACTCACGAGCTCACACACACAACTGAAACAAGTGCCACAAAGCATGGAAGCTGGGAGGCGGCTCACGAGGCGCTCGCATAGCATGGAAGAAGCCTTGCTTGGGCTTCCCCTGCACTGTATAAGCTGAGAGTGGTGGCACTGGCCTGTCACCCCAGCAATCACGAGGAGGAAGTCAAACGATCAGAACTTTAGGGAACTTGTCCCAAAACAACCACAACGTCATCAACAATATCTTCATCAGTAAGAAGAAGTGTGGCGGAATGCAACGAAATGTGGCCCCCACGCCCTTTTAAAGTCAGTTCACTAAAATATGACCATATTGCTCATAGTGTTTGGGAATCACTAAATCAAGGCCAAAACCCACAACACAGTGTGACCTCAAATTTGAAACAGTAGCTTGTTCTTGCCTCCCGCATACCATGTACAACAGAAAATCAGATTTATAAAGGTAGTCTTATTCAGTAGTCTGCAGGTGACAGGTCAGATTTTGAATATAAATGTTTAACAATGAACATGGTTATAAATAAAGTCATACTAATTTTTCTTTTGGAATACTAGTCTTCCAAATAGAAATATTTAAGTGAAGCACCCATTTCTTCTCTGACAAAATGACTTTTGGAATCTATTTACTGCTCAGAAATCTGTATTCTATGGGGGATACTGACTTACTGAATTTCTTAGCAATGCAAAGAATTTTTAAAAAACATAAAAAAAACAGAATTTTGATCTGATCTTTTCTAAATTTTAGGATTTATTATAAACAAACACTTAAATAAACATGAACACTCTGTCTCTTTAGTCAATACTTAGGATGGACTGGGGACAAGTGAAGACAGAGGTGGGAGGAAAAAGCTAAGGAAGAAATCAGGGAAATGCAGGGTTAGGGAAGGGCTGTGGAGTGAGGGGCAGTGACCTGCTAACTCAACAGAGGGTTTCTACTACACCACAGGCCAGGCAACGTATTTTTATGCTACTTAAAACATTTCTTCATATGTTTATTTATTCCCAAGTATGCTGCTACTGTTTATCTTTGGAAATGAAGGTAAAAATATTTTCTTCAGCACAGCAAACCTCTCAAGAAATTAAAAAATTGGTTATGTATTTCTAAAATTTTCTAAAACAGAGACATAGTAATAATCTTTGAGCTTCAAAAATAAGATAACATGACCACATGCCTAAAATCCCAGCAGCTGGAAGACAGAGTCAGGAGGATCACGAGTTCAAGGATAGCCTGGGCTACACAGCAAGTTCCAGGGAAGCATAAGCTACATGGTGAGACTCAAGTCTCACAAAACTGAGGGCAAGCTGGGGAGGTGGCCCAGTTAGTAAAGCACTTGCCTTGCAAGGACAAAGACCTGAGTTCTATGCTCAGGTGTGGGTACAAGTGTTTTAAATTGTAGGACTGGGGAGCAGAGAGCCTTGATGGCTGGCTAGATTGGCCTACTTCTTGAGCCCCAGTCTTCTAAGGAAAGAACAAGTGGACGGTGCTTGAGGAATAAAGCTGAGGTGTCCTCTGGCTTCCACATTCATTGACACACACACATGCACGCACGCACGTACAGACATGCACACACATGTACACACATGCACACACATAAATACACACACACACACACACACACACACACACACACACACACACACTGTAACACTCCAAAAGCCTTACAACAAAATAAAGGCTGAGGGTATAGCTCAGTGTTAGAATACTTTTTCCAACACACACAGGGCCTTGGATTCCATCCTCAGTTCACAAAATAAATGAATGAGAGAAATGGTTTATTTACTTTTTTTTTTAAAGGGAAAGGAAAGGGGGAAAGGTGTGAGAAGCCTGGGAGAATGAGAAAATAGAAGGATCTAGTGGGTCCTGGAAAACTACAGGTAGGTCTGGGCCCTGGGGTCCTCCTCAAACTATGGCACCAGCCAAGGAAAATATAAGCAGTAAACTTCGAACTCCTACCCAGTCTAGCCGATGGACAGGACATTCTCCATCGTTAAGTGGAGAAGGAGATCTGACTTTCACACAAACTCTGGTGCCCCATATTTGACTATGTCCCTTGGATGGGGACGCCTGGTGGCACTGAGAGGAAGGATAATAGGTCACCAAGAAGAGACTCGATACCCTATGAGCATATACAGGGGGAGGAGGTCCCCCTGAGTCACAGACATAGGGGAGGGGAGTAGGGGGGGAAGCGGGAGGGAGGGAGGAATGGGAGGATACAAGGAATGGGCTACCAACTAAGATGTAATATGAATAAATTAATAAAAAATAAAAAAATAATAATAAAAAGAAAATCTATGTTCATGTAACTGTTTTTCACAAAACTTTAGTGACCACGCATCTGTTCTAGTGTCTTTGAACTAGTGTGGCTGCAGCCATGGAGGGCTCATTAAACCAACCGCTGCGGCTCCCTGTAGATTTCTCCCTCAGTAGGTCCCACAGGAGCATTCTGGAAAGGCTGCTCTTCCTGGTCTGGATCCTAGAGTTTGAGAACCACTGCTCAAGTGCAATGAGTCTCTGCCTGGCAGCTCTGTTCCCCAGTGGATGCAGGGCTATGCTGGCAGGCACCTTTGATTGCCAGCACGGTGGTTGAGGCCCCAGCATGGAGTCGCCCACCAATGTCAAGGGTGCTGATGTTGAGAAGTGTCTACAGGAGCTCTCTCACAGAGCCACGCAGCTTAACAAGAGCTTAAATGATGAGTAAAACAAGGGCTACTCATTCAGAAGGAAGCCTTCCACTAAAGTGGGATGATGTCACAGACATTAAGTTAATTGGATGGTGTCTCCGGCAGATATCTACTGTCATCTTTCTCTATGTCTCTGTCTCTCCCACATTCACATATCCATTAAGCTTATAAAACACCACACAGCCCAGACATGTACTCATCCCAGATGTAAATAAGTGCCTGCGTATGGCAGAGGAGGGATGTGAACACCTTTATTCATCCCCCCAGGGGCTGGCATCATCATGTCCAAAGTGGATAGTGTTCTGGAGACAGATGTGGAGAATGATAGAGTTGGCAAGACACTGCTATTTCCTTGGCCACTCAATATTTCCCTTTAATATCATTTTTTTAATGGCAGAAGATCCTTCTTGGCACCTCAGCTCAAGCTAAGGCAATACTAGGATGGACTCAAGAATCCCTTCAATCTGTCTAAAGGTTAGATAGGTCTAGACTCTAAAGACTCTCCAGGGACCATGGCACAAAGAAGCCAGCTCTCAGAGGAGAGAGGAAGCATTTCCTTGTCAGGTACAACTTCACTGTGTCCCCCATTTCCTTTTACACCTTGGCCCCACCCTTAGCGAATGGTCCTTGGGCAGGGCTGTTCATGGTAGAAACGGGAGTCATTCCTGTTGCCTTGTCTCCCTCAGACCCTGCACCGCTCAATCTATCTCCAAGAGCTGCGGATTCTCTCTTCCAGAGCCACTCTTCTACAAAAGAATGCCCGCCTTTCCTGCTTCTGTACTGGTTCATCTCAACATTATGTCACTGGGTTAGAAAACAGCCTCCGATGGCCCAGGAACATCTCTGGCCTTAGTCCCTCAATCCCACTCTGCATTTGCTATTGACAGGTCGAAAGATCTTCTGGCAGCCTGTGAGGCTTTGAACTTGTGGGCCACTGCTTCCCCATCTGCATTCTTCCTTTGCCTTCTTTTGTTCCATTTTTCACATTATGTGGCAGCCAGCCTGAATTTTTCTGGCTTTCATGAAAGTTTCCCCCTAATCCAGTGGTTCCTTTCATACCTACAGAATATCCATCTGCAGATATACTTGCCATCTGTGCTGGGTATTTGAAAAGGAATTGCATCTGCACTGAGCATGTGCAGTCTCCCTTCTAGTCACCATTGCCTGAAAGCACATATAACATCTATTTGCATGACAGTAATGATTATACTCTTGTTACACATAGAGGATGGGTGCACATTATATGCACACATATGTGTATATATGTAAGGAGCTTGGACATCCATATATTATGGCATTCACTCTGTGTGTGTGTGTGTGTGTGTGTGTGTGCATTTGAGTGTGTGTGTGAGTGCATGTGAGTGTGTGTGTGAGTGTGTGTGTGTGTGTGTCTATGTCCTGGAACTAATGCCTATGAAGGCTGAGGGACAGCTGTCCTTTTACATGGGTCCTTTCCCCTGCCAGGAACCCTTGACTTCTTGTCCCTGCCTTCTGTCCTACTTCCCACTATTTCAGGCTTCAGCTGAAATAGCACTTCCCTTGGGAAGCCGTCCTTGACCTCCTAGCTCAGAGCTGGGTGCCCCACCCATGTGTTCTCATGGCACCTTGTAAAACCTCGAACTGTAATTATCTTCTGTTGTAATCGTCTAGGTTCCCCCCAGAAGCTTGCAAATGCTAAGATGGTATGTATGGCCCCTGTATCTGTTTATGCTGTGCCCAGCACGGTACCTGGAACACAGTAAATACTGACTGTGCTTCCTGACGGGAGTATTTTATAAGCTACATTATCCTGGGAAAGAAATTAATGAAGCTGGTAAGGAGATAAAATTTGAGGGTCCAAAGAATCTAGAGGTTTCTGAAGTCCGTTCATGCGTCCTGTATCTCCCACAAATATACCCACGTTTGTGGGGTGAAATAATCTTGAAACCAAATTTTCCTTTTGATATCAAGAACAGCCTTCCTTCCATGGCCTCCACTACCATCCACATTCTTTTTCTCTCTGTTGGACATCTTTCTCTAGCCAAGACTTAGAGTGATCCAGAGAGGCTGGCCCTTGGGAGTCACGGGAGAGGAGGCATGAGATCAGTAGGGTTGGGCTGCATCATGCAGGAGCCATGAGTATGGACAGAGACAAAGATATTGTTGTTAGCTCAGTGGAAAACCTTTAAAGGTTTACGTTGAAGTGGTGATGTCATTGTTCTGGCTGCTTTGTGAAAGATGGCTAGGAGGAGGCTGGGCCAACATGGAAGAGAGAGAAACTGGTTCATAGGCCACTAGACTATCTGAGTGGTAGGGGAGTGGTGGGACCACAGATGGTGGAAGTGGACACATAGCAGTAAGCAGACAGATGTGTTTTGGAATCAGAATATGCAGTTACTGGGAGTTTGGATTTGGGGCGGGGCTAAGAAACGATGGGGGTATAATGTCCAGGATTGGGGTGACAATACTTCTGTCCTGAGCATTATGGTCCCTTTGCCACTCATTTCTCCAAGTGGTAGATAATCCCTTCCTTTCTCATCACTGAATTGCTGAGTACAGAGAGATTTAGCAAGAGGCAAGAATATGTCCCAGGACCCTAGAAACAGCCCCCTGAAACTCATCCCAGGCTTTAGCAACAGTGAAGCTCAAGGTATTGTCCTCTGCACAGCAGCGCAGTGTGCGGTGACTAAGAGGACCACACGGGAGGACCCAGGCCCACTGAAGATCGAGGCAAACGACTGGGGAATTCTGCTATGCCCTTGATGCTCCCACCGCACTCTGTTCCTGTATGCCAAGTTCGCATCTATAGGAAATGCCGTGCCCAGATGGTAGGTGGGTCTTATAGTTTCAAAACTAGGGGTTTGCTTTCCTGCCTCTTCCCCAAAAGAAAAGCAAACCTTCTGCCTGGGAAATTCAAGTCAATGAAGCCCATACTTGAAAACAGGTGCACTCACTCCCGAAGCCTCTTTGGCTCAGGTGAAACACCTTTACTCCATCAGCCTTTCACCAAAACATGCAAATCACCAAACCCCTAGCTTCTATGGACCATTTCAGTCTTTTCTATAGATCTGGCAACCATGGGTCACCTCCGAAAGTATGCTACCAGAAATCATTACAGGTTTTTTTATCCTTAACCAAATTCAACACCTTATTTCAGAATAGGAAAATACCTTATTTTCCTTTTATGCTTCTCCAAAACTTTTTAAGGTTTAGATAATGCACCATTATACTCTATATTCATTTCTCACAATTTCTCCCTTTGCCTCCCAATAAAAAGGTTTGAAGTCCAAGATGTATGTATGTATGTATGTATGTATGTATGTATGTATGTGTATACACACACATACACACACACACACACACACACACACAGAGAGAGAGAGAGAGAGAGAGAGAGAGAGAGAGAGAGAGAGAGAGAGAGAGCATTTTAAACTTCAAGATGCAAAGAAATGGTTGGCAGTACATCTGTTGAATCCTGCCCTTATCAAGGGCATGCCAGAACTTTAAGAAGCTGGCCACTGATGTTCATGCCTTTCAGATGTACACACCTTGCTTGATCCACTTATTAACTGTAGCAGAATTGAGAGCATTATGGGGCTAGGTTGGTGCTCACCTTGCCATCCTCTGGGCTCCGAAGAGTTTCAGACATCTCTACACACAGTCCAATCTCCAAGTTAGACAGAATGGAGACTCTGCAGGCCAGTGAGCTGCTGGGAGGCCAGTCACATCCTCTATGTGTGTGGCCCAGCTCTCCCAGTTACACACTCTTGCAGTGCATCTCAGATGCCCGGGCTCACCAACACTGGGCTGGTGTCATGACTGAGGACTGTGCACACGATGCTCCTCCCAGGCAGCAAGCTCACAACCCCATGCTGCTCTCCAGGAGGGCCAGGGGTTCCTTGTCAGCCTCCTGGCCTGCTGCCGGAGGCCAGTATTGCAGCAGGCGGCCAGCAAAGCGTGTGGTAACCCAACCCCTTGTTGAAATGAGACTCCCAGCATCAGGAGGCTCCTGGGCAGCGAACACCTGACGTGCTACCTTATCCACAGCCACGGCACCATTAGAATGCTCACGATCCTCCTGGCCCAGCATGGTAATAATCATAATTGCTGAGTGAAATGGCTCTCTCCACTAATTATGCTACTTATAACCGGCCACGAGGGAAATAATAATTTGGCTTGAAACAAGTCTTTAGGTCCCTCATGTCTGGGAAGAGTACTTGGGTTAAAAGTCATCAAGATCAGGATTGATAATGGCCAATGTAAATGTCAGGTGTTTGGCTTTTCAATTATTATTTTTTATGGGAAAAAGCAGTACTTTGGAAGTAGCCCCTGTTCCTTGGAGCAAGCCTGGCAACGGCTTTAACTTGCTTTAACTTCTGTCTTCAGCTAACACGTGTCTGCTGATGTGCCAGATCGGGGAGCTGCCTGCATGCCAAGGCAGTGCCCCCGAAGGAAGCCCCCTGTCATTCTGATATGCTGTCTCTGGTGGAGATCGCCACAGCTGCAGTGGAGTCATGGGCATGGTTGCTGCTGAGTGACCCAAGCCGGAGCCAGCTGAGCCAGGCTGAGCAGAGGCTGCACCGAGCCATAGGACCTTGGATCCTCCAAAGGTACCAGCAAACTTCCGTTCTCTCCTCTCTTCTTCCTTTCCTGTTTTTAGGCAGACACTGAGACCTTTCCCCCTTTCTTCCTCCTCCCCCTCCTCCTCTTCCTCCTCTATTTTTCTCTTTCCTGTCCCCATCCCCCACTCACATGCTGTAAATAGTTCACTCTGCACCTGCCCCATCAACCTTTCTGAAATGTTTGGTTTCTACTCACCCAGCCGTGTGAACTTCCTTCCTTCCTCCTCCTTTGCTTTTGGAAGACTGTGATGCTGATGTCCAGGCCAGATCTTTCTAGAAGGTGTTCCTTACATCTCTTCTGTGTCCCTAGCCTCGGTTGCTTCCTCCTAGGTCAAGGTGGCGTCCCGCTCTTTAGCCTACCCCATATGCCCCTGCCACAACTCACCAGCCACCATGACCCCTGCAGCCATTCACAGTGCACCCTAATGTCTTGCACCGCAAGGCACAGTGTGACATCGCTAAAACACACTTTGCTTGGTGCCAAGTCAAAACTCTGGCTCCTGTACACTCTTCTTTTGAAAGGCTGAACGCGCCTTTCTGACCCTCATCCTCACTGGCTCAGGCAGAGCTAACTGCTGCTTCCGGGCTCCAGTTAACACTGCAATACAACCATCACTCTAGCCATCTCCCCAAATAAGCAGAGAGTTCCTGGGGCAAAGGTGTTGCTGACTCACCCACCCAGCAGTTGCACAACAGAGGGTGTTGGATGAACTTTGCTTCTGTGAGTTTTACAAGTGAGAAGAGACCGCATGGAGGAGTGTAATGAGCATGCGCACATGGAGTCCGATATGTGGCTTGAGCCAATGCTCACTCTCCTGGTCTCCCTTTCCCTACCCGTGGGGCAGGAATATAGTGTCCGTTTGTAGGGGATCACGGGGATTTGATGAATTGCTCTGTGTATTGCCCTGACATCGTCACACAGCAATAACACAGCTGGAAAACAGAGACTCCTGGCACATGAATGTTGAGTAAAATGGAGGCGATTCTGATACCCCATGGTTGCCTGTGTTGTGCTTAAGGGAGAAGGTTCTAGACAGTGTGTGGACTGGCTTGATGTAAATGAGCATATCCTTTATTGAATTGTCGGTGACTTTATCCTCCAGCCAGAAAAACAGATGCTAAGGTCACATATGAAACTAAATTCTATAGGCAAGCTTACTGTGGGCTCAGCCCCACTTAGGGCTATTGGACAGACTGGGCTGGTGGGTTTGGAAAGCAGATGGGTTAAAAAATAACCTAGCCAAGAAACTGCAATTCTTGCATTACTATAGATGGGAAAGTACACACTGGTTACTGTTTAACAGAGAATGTGCTCAACTTCCAGAAAAGATGTTTGAAAGAAACCAAACACCATTCAATGTAACATCTAAGAAGTTAAAATTCTGTTAAAAAAAAGCAGTTCGAGGCATTCTAGATTCCTTCTGCCTGTAGACGAACCCTGAGTGCAGAGTCTCTGGGTTGAGCATCCCTCCATGGCCATCCCTGCACACGTGAACATCCTCCTGCATTGTTCGGGCATGCTCTCCATAGGGCCCCAGGCTTCAGCTACCCTAGCCTACCTGGAAAAGCCTGATGGAGACTCAGTTGGCAGGACGGCAGACTCCTCCGATAGCCTTCCTCTCCTGCTTGTAAATCAGCCGTTAGAACTCCTCTAGAAATCCCTCCTTGCTGGATCATATGGTGGATCTCTTTCTAGCTTTTTGAAGAACCTGACTTCTCTAATGGCTGTACCAGTTTATACTCCTATCTATGGTGAATGCCTAGTCTCCCTTCCCCACATACACAGAAGCATTTGTCGTTGTTGTTGTTGTTTGTTGTTGTTTAGCCATTGATTTTCTTGATTGTATCTGTTCTGACTTGGGTTAAGATAAAATTTTAGCTTCAATTTGTATTTCCTTGCCAGCTCAGGATGTTGAACATTTAAGAAATACTTCTCAGAGCCGGGCAGTGGCGGCACATGCTTTTAATCCCAGCACTTGGGAGGCAGAGGCAGGTGGATCACTGTGAGTTCGAGGCCAGGCAGGTCTACAAAGTGAGCCCAAGGACAGCCAAGGCTACACAGAGAGACCCTGTCTCGAGAAACAACAAACAACAACAACAAAAAGAAATAAATATTTCTCAGCCGTTTGTATTTCTTCTTTCATGAACTCTCTGTTTAGTTGCACACTCTTGGAGTATGCACCATGGAGATGATGAACCTCTAGCTGAGGCATGTCCACATTTGATAAAGCTCAAATGATCGGCCCTGCACATCATGTGTCACGGGGAGGAGAAAGGAACAGGATGCCTCCAAAAGCACAGTAACTACTGCATGTAGTGGCAGCACAAGCTAACCACTTAAAAGATGCTTTGTGAACCATAGGTATAACTTACCTATTTTAGGTGGAAATACCAAGAAAATGCACTTTAAAGTCACAATGGGCTGCTATTATCCACCCACTGTAACGACGAATTAAGAAGATGGGCACTAACCAGTGCTGGTGAGGAGAGGGAGCAACACAGAACTCTCACTTTATTTGTGGAAGTGGAACTTTGCAAAACTACTTTATTTTAGAAGAAAAACTGTCAATCGGGTGAAAAGACAGCCTACAGAATGGGAGAAAGTTTTTACCAGTTATGCATCTGACAGAAGATTAATATCTAGAACATACAAAGAACCGAAAACAAAATCAAGAATATAAAGCACCCAGCCAAAAATGGACTTTGGAACTGAAAAGTTCTTGAAATAAGAACTATGGATGGCTAGTAAACATTTTAAAAAGCGTTTAACATCACTGATAGGAATGCCAAGTAAAATACTCTTAGATTTCCATCTCAATCCAGTTAGAATGGCTATTATCAAAAAGGCCAATACAGGTGACTTTGTGGGGATTGTTGGTGGGAATGTAGACTGGTGTAGACACTATGGGAATCATAGTGTCATTTAAAGTTCCTCAAAATGTTAGAAAACAGATGAAGCATATGATACAGCTATATTCCACTCCTGAACATATACTCAAAGGACTATGTAGCCTACTACAGAGATGCTTTCTCATCCATGTTTATTGCCACCTGATTTGCAACAGCTAGGAAATGGAATCAGCCTAGATGTCCATCAAACAGATGAACAGATAATGGAGATGTGGTACCTTTATACCATGAAGTTTCAGATCTGAAAAAAAAAAAGGAAACTTTCAGGTCAATGGAGAGAACTGGAACAAATTATAATGAACTAGGTAACTGAGGTGCAGAAAGACAAATGCCAAATGTCCGTTTCTCATATGTGGATCCTGGCTTTGAAACGCTACATTTCAATGTGAAACTTGGGAGTGCTGATGGAGGACAAGAAGATAAAATGGGTCACCGATGAGAGGAGGTGCTGTAGGAGATAACAGGGAACAGGTGACATTAAAGTAGAGAGGAAGAACACTGGGTATGAAGACTTTCAAACAGGGACATGGCTTGGGGACAGAAGGGATGAGGGTGCAGGGAGAAATGGGTAACTGAAGTGAAGGGTTGGTGAAAAGCACATAAGCAAACACAATACTCTGTAAGTTAATTAAAATATATAAGTTGACAAAAATTGAGTTGGAAGGAAGATTTCCTGCATGGCTAGATAACACTACTCCCAGAAGCCACTGCTTATTAAACAGAAGCCCCAGAACTAGGTGTGTGGCTCCTCCACTGTGGGCCAGGGAGGCCTCATAAACCCTCAAAACAATACATGTTCTTGACATTCCCCTTGGTTGCACCACAAGAACCAGATGGTAAGAGTCACCCACTCAAGATACCAAGATACCAAGGTGTATGACCTCGGTTACAGGATATAAAGAAATCATTCTGGAAGTGAGCCAAAGATTTCTCCTCACTGTCTAGCCTTTCATAGTGCTGGAAGGTGTTGTGCAGGCTGCCAGAGGAGAAAAGGCATCAATGATCCAGCTGTAAACTAAGAACTTCAATGCCAATGTGCCAGGTAAGATGTGAATGCTGGTGCAATCATAGCGTGGGAGATATGGAGGTAACCAACCATTGTTGGGTGGGATTTAAGATCTTTATGGGTGAGAATACATTTCTGGCATTGTAAGCATGTTGAAGGAACCACTGCTGGGGAGATCATAGAGCCTAGGAAGGACGGAACCTACTAACATTGTTTACCTAATTGACATAGCATCCAATGGCCTTCTAAACACATGTATTTGTGCTCAGAGACAAATGCTACATTCAGCCTCAATCAGAAGCAATGAATGGAAGCAAATGCAGAGACTCAAGACTGCTTAAGATGCTGACAATAAGTGACAGTTGAGTACTTTGCCCTAAATAAAACATTTGTACCATCCCCTCCAAGGCTGTGAGAATGTTGCAGAAGTAGAAAGAATTAAAGAGGCAGAAGGAAGGGAAGGAATGAGGATGAAAAAAAAAAACCAAAACAAAACAAACCAACCGCTATCTGTGAGGCATGATACGGCCATTTAAAACATGATCTCCCAGCAGCTGAGGTGACCTGAACTGAGCCTGTCAACAGTCAATCACAGTCTGGGGAGGGACTCACGGGTTCCTACCCCTCCCTATGAACTATTTATTGGCTACTGGTAGATTCTGGGAGAGGGGCAATTGTTGTCCCATACAGGACAATGGTGATCCCACTGTGTCCAATGGATAGTTTCAAACCCTTGGCCACATACAGCCTTGGTTAAAGCCAGTGGGGTCGCAGAAGAAACAAGAAGTAGAAAAGAAGAGAGAGAGAGGGTTGACAGGGATAGGTGGCAGATGAAAGAAGAGAGAGGGTTGACAGGGATAGGTGGCAGATGAAAGAAGAGAGGGTTGACAGGGATAGGTGGCAGATGAAAGAAGGTGATGGGGAGAGGGTAATCACAGTGAGTAATGTATATGCACGAAATTGCCAAAGAACAACTTTATCCATAAAAAAGTTTTGAGTACAGTTAAATATGTACCTATCTGTGACATGTACCCTATGACATGGCAAACCTACTTCCGAGTATGCAGCCAAATGACGCACACATGGCCCCCTCCATAGTTCCAAACTGTGAGCTACATAATTTTCTATTTATTATTCAGCAAGGCGATGAATAAACAGACCTGTGTTATATTTATGTAACCAATAATACTCACCAGTTAATAAATAATTTCAGCAATATTAGACTGAGGAATGAACATTGACTATGAAAGAGTCTGTTGTATCCAGTATCAAAAGGTTCAAGACCAGGGCTAAGTGAGGGGACACTCAATCAGTCAATATGGATGAAACTTAATTTAGTGGCATCCTGTCTCAAAGTAAAATGTAAGGAGAGAGATGAGGCTGGGGCTTGGGTTAGAGGATGGGCCTAGGCCCTGGATCCAATCCACAGCCCTATAAAATACAAACAAAACACAGCTCACCTAGAATCTAGGTGAGCAGAAAACACAAAACCCCCTGTTATTCGTGCAACACTCAGATAACACACTGCACACACCCTGTCTGACCTAGGAAAAGTGGCCATTGCTGAACGTCACAAACACCCTGGCAGGTTGTTGGAAACGGTATTATATATCATAACTGTCGTGTTCAAACATCTAAGGGCAAGGAAGCCTCCACCCAGGCACTCAATGCCTGTACTCCCTTCCAGTGTGGATGAAGACTTCCACTGAGTTCTTCTCTATTGAGGGGCCCTTTCTCAGTCACATGCCCTGAATCAAGCCATTGACTTGGGTGACAGTCTTTGAAAGCTGTCACAAAACAGTTAGATCTCCTTGGAGAGACACACTCCAGAAGAAAAACAGTAAGAAAATAACTCCAACAAGCATTACAGAACCGTGAGAAAGGCCACAGAAAATCAAAAACTTCACGTCCTAGAAGCCTGAGTCTGCCATGCCTGTCCACCCCACAGGAAAGAGACCCAGAAAAAAAGACCACTCTGCCTTCTAAGCAGGCCTCTGTTTGCCTGTACCACGTGGGAACCTGGAGAATTCCCCTTCCTTCTTCAATGTTTTGCAACAGATGCTACAGAATTGGAGGGAAAAATCCTTGGGTTATAAGACTGTACATTACACAGATCGTCTTGAAAGCCAAGAGCATCCCAGCGCTGCCTGGAACCCACTGCATGGTGAGAACTGCGAGGGTGGCTTCGGTACAGACGTCAGGGTATTCTGTGTGATCCAGTCTACACTGAATTAGAATCCAGAACCAGTTGTCTAACTGCTGTTTGTACCACTCAGTATTTAAAGCAAAATCAGTGTCAAGTAAAATAGTGACATCAGCATTGAAGCAGGTATAACTGCATTTTAAAATCCAGATTTCCAGTCTTAAGAAGCTACCTACTCGTTGCCTGGCTGGTCTGACCAGCAGTTGAGTTTATAACCATGGACCCGAGGTCAGCGCAGGTAGCCTGGGTAGGTAGCTCACTGTTTTCTTTCCCCTCTGCCCAGGTCTCAGCAATTGGATTATAAAAGAATAGCAGGCAGTAGGTGAGGACAAGAGCCATCTCACCTGGGTACCCTTGTTCTGCTTTCCTCCCCTCCATCTCTGCTCTCTGTGAGGGCCCAGTTATGTGTGTAGCTTTTAGAAAATGGAGTGGGGTCGGGGAGGCCTGAGGGTTGTCACTAGTGAAATTAAAAAAAAAAATAAAAATAAAAAAAGAGGCAATCTCTGAGTTGTAAACTATGTCAGAGCAAGTGACCTTGCCTAGGCAAGGTCCCTGGTCCCCATCTCACTGGACAGGCTTAAGAAGCGGGGTGCCTCTCTGGTGATCTAACACTGTGCCCCTGGAGATGCTATCTATTGCTGAGCCTTCCAGAAGGTGCTTCTCTCTTGGGTTCTAAAATCCCTAGGTGGAGAATTGTAAAGAGAATATGAAAGATGAGTTGGCAGGTAGGTCTATGGCTAGTAATATAAAATTGTAAAATATTTCTTGTATTTATCATTTGCTTTTGCAAAATGATATTTGCTTTCATATATGAGAACAATACAACTTTTCTTGTTAGAATTTGTGTAAATCTAAATGGGCAACATTTAAAAACAAACATGAGGCTGGCATTAGAATTACAGCATGTGTGAGGTGAGTTTAGCCTACAGTGGGACTCCAGGAGTTTGTAAGTCTCTCTCCTCCCCCAAATCAATGTAAAAAGATTTTCTCTCTTCGGGAGGATGGTCTACAGTTTTCATCATGTTTCTTTAAAAGACCTTGACTCCAATGTGGGGAGTAACCATTCTGAAGTCTGAGCCATAGACCAGCCATGCTCCGAGTGAGGTAAGTTCCAAGTGTGATATGTGTCTGATTTCAATGACCTGCAAAGGGTCTCACCAATGCAGCTTACAGAGGCTGCTTTCTGTAATGGTGTGTGTGTGTGTGTGTGTGTGTGTGTGTGTGTGTGTGTGAGAGAGAGAGAGAGAGAGAGAGAGAGAGTGAGACAGAGAGACAGAGAGAGAGATGAGAGACAAAGAGAGTGTTTTAATTCTGTGTATGTGGCATATGCACCTGTGTGTGCATGCAGAGGCCCAGGAGGATTTTTGTGCATCCTGCTCTGTCATGCTCCATACCCTTGAGACAGGGTGGCTTACTGAATGAACCTTGAGCTAGCTTGGCAGCCAGCAAGCCTCAACAATTCTCCTGGTTCTGCTCGGTGAGGCTGCAGGCCTGCATGAGCATACCTGGATTTTCACATGAAACCTGAACTCGGGTCCTTATGCCTGCGCAGCAAACGCTCTTACCCAGGGGTCATCATTTTGGCCTCAAAACTATAGTGTCAACATAAACCTCACCTGATCCTTTTCTGTAGTAACAGAAAACTCAGTGTTACGCATGTGACAACTTTGTGACATTACATAGTTAGCAGACAAGACTGGATTACAGTATCTGTTCAAGAAAATAAATCTCAGAGACCCACAAGAAATCAATAAATAAAATACACAAAGGCATGGTTATCACAAAAGAAAGGCAGAGAGGGATGTGAAAAAAAAAACTTGCAGAAGAAACTGACTTGGGGAGACACAGTGATGTGGGAGCCCATCTCACTGTACGTCCTTAGTCACTGAGCCAGGGGAGGAAGTCAGAGGTAGACGCGCAATACTCAGTTCAAAGTAGAAAACTAATTCTTTTAAAGCTCCTGAGAAAAGTGGTAAGGGGTTGATGGGGTCTGTTTGTTTGTTTGTTTATTTATTTATTTATTTATTTATTTATTTTTCTGATTCTAATCTACATCTACCAAACAAGAAGGAGTTCTCTGTGCTTGCCCAGGCCAGGTGTAACTTCCATGCCTGTTTTCCGGCTCCTTGGCTACATGGGTAACGTTTAGGCGTCTCTTACATCTCTGGCCACTTCTGACTGGCCAGCTTTTGACTTCGGCTCTCTAGCTCTGGGGCAACGGCAGTCTTCCATCAGCTGTTTGTTTTGAGCCGAGAGCTGATGGCTGCGGGGGACAATTGCCTGGGAACTTAGAAATATGACTGTGAACATCTTTTTTTCTCTCTTCCATCATTATTATCCAAGGTTCTGACTCAGACCATTCCAGTGACGTCATTCGTGTCACAGGCGTTAGTATCTCCTGCGGCTGAGCTGCAGGCCAGCTTAGCCTGAAGCTCATTTTTATTACACAGCCCCTATGTCTGATCTTTTTGCGAAGAGATCAAAGCCTTTAGCCACATCGTCTCTCATTGCTCTCCGCCGTCAGCGACAGAAACCGCGCGTATATTAAACAGTCACATTTCAGGTTGACCCTGGGGCAGCACCCATGAGGGAAGCAGCCTGAGAGCTGCCGTCTTTTCCTGCTGCCTTCATGCTCCCCTTTTTACTCTCCCTGAGGTTTTAAAAGTGGGCTCACTGGCATCCAGGTTTCCATAAAATGACATCACATCAGCTTTGGGTGGCCCACAGTGTTACCATGGCAGTTTCCCCAGTGTCACCAGCCAACTTTAGCTCCTAATCATATGGTCCAGATGTTTGGTTTTTTTTCCTCTCTCTCTCTCTTCCAAGGACCAGCATGTCCATCCCTTGAAATGTCAGCCTCTCTGCCCTCCAAGCCAGACAGGAGCTGGGCACGTGGTAGCCTCTTCTTTGATGATTGCACAGCCAGGACCATCATACAACATAGCCAGGTAGATGGAGGGCAGAAGCCTGGAGTGTAGACTCAGACAGCCCTAACCTGACTGTGTTTTAAAAACAACTCCCCTGAAAATCTTGTGACAGCATAGGCTCTAAGTTACCAAGTGGCAAAGGCTGGGACAGTCTACAGCTCTGTCAAGTCTCCAGTGGTATCCAGGCTACTGGCTGGCTGCTACACACACTTTGAATAGAAGCAAAGAAGAACACCTCAGAGTCCCCAGCACTAGTATCTGAAAGACTGGCAGCTGGCGTGTGCAGGAACAGCTTTCTCTGAGGATGACTGTTAGCAGACTTTGGACGTCTTAGAAACATATCTAAACAGAAAGGCTTAGAAGTTGAGTCGGGAATTAGAAGCTGGGATGGATTCCCATCTATTTTGCCACTTTGTCATCATAGCTTATCACCTCTCTTGTCCCTCAAACGCACACTCAGCTACTTTCTTCCCAGTGTCTGTATAAATGAGGAACGTTTCATCTCAGCTGGGCCTTGGGTAGCGCTGAATGGGAACGGTATCTCAAGTCCATTCTGTGACATATTTCACAAAGCAGCCATTTTGAGTAGAAAGAGTTTGCTAAATAAATACTTTCCATTTAGTTCACTTGCTCTGAAGCACGCCTTCGTGTTACTGTGTAAGGTTTGCTTAAGGTGGGACATATCGCCTTCAATCCATAAAAGCATATTCATGAAGATCATTCCACCCCCCCCCCCCCCCCGTTGCTTTTCAATTTTTGAATTGCAAGTCGGTATGTCTGCTGCTGTGTATTTGCTGCGACTTCTCAGCCCCTTGTAAATGCGTCACCTCAGGTAATCATCAGTGACTTCTGTACACTCCAAGTGGAAGTCAAATGACACTTTCATACAATTGTCTGTAACATGTGGATAGTGATATGTACATCCTGTACACCTAACACCATGGCAGGTGCTGCCAGCTGGCGAGAAGAGGAGGGGGTTGGGGGGCATGCTCCTGGCTATATTGACAACAGAATCAAACCAGCTCATGAATGCCTACAGCGTGCAGTGGAGACCTGTCAGCCACACCTTAGCCCCAGTACTGCTAGCAAGGCCTCTGCTGAATTAAATGTTCCCCTTCAAGGAAGAAAGCAATCCATCCTCCCCATTTTAACAGATCAGGGAACTGTCTAACTCTTGGTTGTTTTTTTTTTTTTTTTTTACTATCTACATATTGCTATCCTTGCTGGTGTTCCTCCCTGAGTAATTCTGACTTTGAGGTTATAATACAGAAGTAGAAAAAAAAATCTCAGACATGTATTAATAAGCCTTAATACAGGTGTTGCAACCAGGTGTTGCAACATTAACGGCAACCCAGAAAACCCGAACCTGCTGCTGTTAGAAATACCGACTAATTACCGCCCCCCCCCTCTCTTTCCAACTGTGCAGGGCGTGAACTCTATTCTCATGAACGGTTCCCAGATGGCCAACGTCACTGTCATTTCTCTGACTTTCATTGGGATTTGCTGGAAACACAAGTAGCAACACCTAGCAACACCTAGGTAGAATTTTATTTATTTTAGGCTGTGTGCATTACAGAACATAGTTCTTCAGGGCAGTATAATCGATTGTACCTCCTACCGGCCTAGCATAGTACTTCTCATAGAGAAAAGCTTATTTATTTGACAGCGGTCTTCTCTAGCCCCTATCTGTGATTGCAGGGGGGTTAGTGCAAAGCAGACATCTCTGGCTTTAGTATGGTCTCCTCACGTTTCTAGGAAAAGCGGGGGAAGCATCAGTGTGGTCTGTGCAGATGGCTGCCACTGTGAAGAGGTCCACACAGCGCCACTGACTACAATTAAAATGTGTCTAACATAAACTACTTAGATAGTTAGTGAAAGACATGAGCTGAACATGTTTTCAAGAAACTGTTATTTTTCTTCCATCCAAGGAAATGCTACAGGATTCCTCTCACTCTCCCCCTGCTAAGGAACAAATTTAGATTTTGCCTCAAGTTCAAAGATTTTCTATGACACTGCTGGCAGATATTAAAGGTAGGAGCTTTAAACACTCGTGATAGAAAATTAAAACAGTCTAGACAAGTTCTACCCAGGCTCTCTTGTCACTCTACTGTGGATGTGAAGTATGATTTCTAGAAAGTAAAGTATTTTTAAAAAAGCATTTAAGGAGAGTATTTTAAGGAAACATTTATTTAAAAAAAACAATAAAATGGTGAATAATGGCTCTCCGAATGAATAACTAGTTATCAAACCAATGGAAGATACCACATAGAGAAAACAGTGTGGTTCTAGGTACTCAGGACACATCTGTAAAGAGGCCTACCAGCAAGGGGACCTCCATCTTAGTATGCAGAGTCTGAAAACCAACCTGGCATGGTGACACTTGCCTGTTCCCACTACGTGGGGGCATGGGATCAAAGGATCACTTGAGTCCAGGGGTTCCAGACTAAGCTTGGGAAACGCTCGGTAAGTCCTTTTCTCAAATTAGGTTGAGACAAATCAACAAATAACAACAACAGCAGCAACACAAAAAACAAGGGCCAGTGACAGAATAAATAGATGACATACAAAAGGGTCGAAAGTATAATGGGGAAAGTAGAAGAGGAGCAGAAAGCGGAGTCAGGACGGTGAAGGGCTGTGCTTGATATGAGTTGTGGTTTAAATGGAAAATGTCCCCTATAGGCGCCCTCATTTTAACACATGGCACTATTTGGGGAGGTTTAGGTGGGGTAACCTTGCTGGAGAAAGTATGCCACTGGGTGGGTACCACTCTCCTGCTTCACTCCCTGCTTCCTGCAGGTGGTTAAGGACGTGGACTCTCAGCTTCCACCCCCTGCCTCCATGCCTGTCTCTGGGATAGACTTGTATTTTTCTGGAACCTTGCACTAAGATCCCCTTTCTTCCACAAGTTGCTTTTGGTTATGGTGTTTTATCGCAGAGCAGAGAAGTAGCGAACAATAAAGTTGAAGGCTACGCTCAGGCCAGTCTTTGTGACAGGACATCAACTGCATCAAAGTTTTTTTTTAAGAGGCCAAGGAGGAGCCTGACGGGTCTTGAGGTACCCGAATCTGTTAGAGAGAACAGTCAGCTAAGGCTAGGCCAAAGCAAATCAGACATTAGAAAAAAATATAATGAATAAGATAGGAGAAATATGTTATCCTTAAGGAAGAAGAAGAAGAAGAAGAAGAAGAAGAAGAAGAAGAAGAAGAAGAAGAAGAAGAAGAAGAAGAAGAAGAAGAAGAAGAA
>OU015746.1:98332479-98395949 GCA_907169655.1 Acomys percivali | reverse complement strand
TTTCTTTCTTTCTTTCTTTCTTTCTTTCTTTCTTTCTTTCTTTCTTTTTTTGGTTTTTTTGAGCCTTGCCTATCCTGGCCTTGCTTTGTATACCAGGCTGGCCTTGAACTCACAGCAATCCACCTGCCTCTGCTTCCTTAAGTGCTGGGGTTATAGGTGTGTGCCACCATGCCAGCCTGTAAAATTGTTTTCATTAACATATATTTATATACAACAATGGCTTTCACGGTGATATTTTTATACATGCACATAATAATGTATTTGGATTATACTCATCCCTCACTTACCTCTCTTGCCCCCTTCCCACTCCTGCTAATGAGGTTTATTAGTGCCACTTACAGGGAACAGGCATAGTACCAGTGCCTACACCCCTGAAGAAAATGTTTACCTCCCCTTTTCAAATGACAAGTGGATATAAATCCTCAGGGAGGGATGAGACCTCATGGTATTTACTGACCCAGTATCGTGCAGACTTTGTACAGGCAATGCCAGTTATGTGAGTTCAAGAGAAAGAAAGCCTCACCACATGCAGAGGACACGTTCCATACCTCCACCTCCATTTTCAGTCACTTAGGACAGCACTACGCATTTCTCAGCACAAATAAGTCATTAGAAGGGCCAACTCAACAGGGGGTGTGACCTGACCATGCCAGCAAGAAGGCACAGGCATAGGAAGCCATCTGATCCCTGTTCCCAGGCTAATGTCAGGCTTCTTAAATCAAAGTGGGCCATGTGCCCAACAGTCCTGAAACCTCCCTTTTGGGAGACAGCATATCAGGAGGTACAGGCATCAAACAGATTGCCAATGCTAGGAGATCTACATATATGAAAGCAACCTACTGTATAAAATGCCACTAACACACTATTTATTTTATTTTATTTTAAAGCTCTCTGGTCCTAGCATTGAAATCAAAGAATGATTGAACTAATTCAATCTCTGCTTCTGGTTCTATTTCTTCTAGATGCTTTTTAATTTTTCTTTCTTAAAAAAAAAAAAAAAAAGACCCCATACATTTTAGCTTCAGAGTCTCAGGGAAGCCCTGTTTAGAAAGAATGTCTTTGGAACGTTGCTCTTCATGATCAAGGAAAGCCAAGTACACAGGCTCATGTTGCTTTCCCAACCTCCAACCTGCACCAGGACTGAGATCTGGGCCTCTTTAGAAAGGTGTTATTGAAACAGAAACAAGGAACACGTACATATGATCTGAAAAATCTGGGAAGTGAAAAGGACTATGGTGTCTATATTAGCCTCCCCTGAGGGGACAGGCACCTCTCCTTTTCGATCCTTCTGGAAACGGTGCTGGCATACATATCTGGGAGTCCTTTTCACAGAAGAGTGTTCATTCATACTGTCTTGCTGTTTGGCTTGCCCTTCACTTGGGATCTTTTTATGCCAAATTCATGCCACTATATTAGAAAGGACTGTCTTCTTTAGAACTGGTCACTCAGAATTTATAATTTGCTAAACCATTCCCCAGTTACACACTCTCAGACTACTGCTGTTCTTCGGCTCAAAAGAAATGCTATTCTTCCTCATTTTTTGTTAGCATACACAGGTCTAACTTTCACTGTTATATTTTCATACATATATATCATTACTCTTCTTTTTCTTGCTTACTACCTCACTGCACACCCTCCCCACCTTATCTCACTGGTTCCCCCCTCCCCAACCCCAGTGCCATATTCTGCTTTCATGCCAAATATTCTATTACCTATTCTTCCTCTACTCTCATTATTTCCTTTCTACTTATATTACATGTACAAATGCTCAGAGGCGGGGAAAATTTTATCTAGATTCTGTGCACATGCATGCATGTGTGTGTGTGTACATGCATATACACACACATGATATGAGAGGCAGAGAGAGATTGAGAACATGAAATGTTTGTCTTTCTGCGTCTGCCTGTTGTGCTCACTGCGATGATACTCAGTTCCACCCATTTCCTCAACAAATACCTGTAGTTTATTTTTCTGGACAGCTCAGTAAAATTTCACTGTCTGTACGTATACATTTTCTTACTTATCTCTTGATGTGCGTTTACACTGGCTCCGTACGTTGGCTCTTGTGTCTAGAGCAGCAATAGATACACACATGCAAGTGTCTCTGGTGTGCTGATTGGGAACCTTTGGGTAAATGCTCTGGACTAGTACAGCTACGACACAGCAGCTCTATTTTTCAGTTTATTTTTTCTATGCTAATTTCCACAGTTGCTGTACCAATTTATACTCCCACGTCCTGGCCAATGTGCTGTCACTTGTTTTTTCTTGATGCTATCCATGACTGTGGTAAGATAAAATGCCAAAGGAGTGTTAGCTTGCATTCCTTGATGGCTAACAATGTTGAACATTTGTAACAGTTTTTATTGGCCATGCTATGCCCTGTTTTGAAAATCATCTATTCAGTTAATTAGCTCAATCGTTGAGTGGAGGAATGGTTTAGGGGGGTGGTCTTAATTTTTAGGTTCCTTGGATTGAAGTCTTACATTTTTAAGCTCTCGCTATCATTTCTCATCAGATGTAGGCCTAGGGCCCCTTGATTCTGCTAATTGCTTCCTTTTTCCAACATAGGGATTCTTTTTTCTGAAGAGCCCTGCATTAGTGGAGTGGTCTTTCACACCACTCCACCACCACCCTCCCCAACCCCAAAGGCCTTGTACTCGTTTCCTTCGTAGGATTTACCACTACCAGAAGTAGGGCGCTCTGGATTCTTCTCTTCTATCTTTTGGGGGTGTAAGCTCCATAGTAATCAAAGACATTACTTTCCTATAATCTCACCTTAGTGCACGACTGGCTCCTGGGAGGAGCTCCAGAAATACTCTGAATAGATGAGAAGAACAGTCTGTGTATCTTACTCTTGGGTTGCCCTTTTCCCTAGTGTTTCCTAGGCACTCTTTACTTAAGAGGTAAGCGCATCTTTGATGGCGATTTGTTGATTTTTAGGAGCTTTTCACACAGTGATTAAATGAATCTCTGATGGTTAATTCATCAATACATCTTCCTGTTGTGTTTATTTGATTATTGATGGTATTTTTATTGTTGTTTTTATAAAGAAATGTTCATGTGGTAGTTTATCTACTCATCATAGATTTTGGGTTTCTGTATTTTGCTTCGAAAAGCCTATGCACTCCAGAGTTATTTTTTTAAAAAACAGTGTTTGGCATTTAAATGGTTGTTTTCATGTTGGAAGTTTTGGTTCACTTGGAATTTATTTTGGCCTAAGTAATAGCTATGTGTTCTGCTTTGCTGTTTTTGCTGAAATAGTCGGCCACTGACCCAACATTAATTGAAGAATAGTCTACTCTTTTTCAAAAGTTATCTTGTTCCAAATTTCCTTAAGCATTTATAAAGGTGTCAGGCTGTGCCCCTTCTATGGGTGTGAGTTTACTTGAATTCTTTTTGTTCCAGAATGTGTTTTTGTCCTTTATTTAAAATGTCCTGTCGATTCACATATGTTATTTTTCTACAGGAATACAAGAAGCCTCTAGGCTATTTGGTCATCTTTTGAAAAGCCCCCTTAATGATGTATTGAGGTCAGCTTATTGTGTAAATTAATGAAGGAAGAAGTTCACACAGGAGGATGCAGATGTCTTGACTCCCAATGCTCTTATGTTCTCCCAACTTCCATGACTCGACAGTAGCTCAACATTAATGCTCCTTAATAGGTAGGATGAACACAACTCTTGCACCAGATTTTTAACTGAGCTTTTGGCTGTACTTGTGGATTGCTATAGAGCAAACCACCTGGCACTGAGTGGCTCAGAGCACCAGCCACTAGTTACATCTCATGCCTCTGCATGCTGGGGCAGAGCTGGTGGGTGCTTTTGCTTTGCAGTGCTTGTTTAGGACACTGGGTCACCTGCAGGTAGCTGGATGGGAAACTCGAGAGGACTCCATTCACCTGTAGAGCAGGTGGCAGGGGTACAGGGAAGCTAAGCTCAGCCAGGAGTGGCTCTCAGAATCCCCACACCTACACTTGGTCTCTCCAGAAGGCAGGCTTCTCGGTCTTTGAGATCTAGGTGGTAGCTAGGGTATCAAAAGGCATTCCAGGAAGCAAGGAGGAAGCTCAGAACCTCAAGTGTCTCAACCACTAGAGTCTCCTCTGTGTGTCTATCATGTGATGAGGGTGCAGATATGTTCAACTACAAGGGGATGAGTCACAGACCTCCCACTTCTCAGTGGAAACTTGCCAAAGAAAACCAATATGCTGTATGAGGAAAACTAATATGCTCTATTCGTAGAAAAGTAGTCAGCTCTGATTGGTTTAGCAACTCAAGGCTTTCCCACAATCTTTTTTTCTACTTCTCTTTTCTGTCACTGAAAACTGGCAAAATATCTAACTGAAAAATATCTAACTGTTAAAGACAAATTTCAAGATGGATATCATTTCTTGCTGAAGCAAAGGGGGTACAGCCTTTGGCATGACCCTGGCTTTCCCACTTCTTCTTGCTCTCTTCCTCAGGCCTCTTCATGCCTTGGTGGTATCTCTAGAGGGTGAAGTGGTCAATATAGTAAAAGCCAAGCTTGTTTTAGAATTTGTGAATTAGCAGCAATTTTGTGTAAGAGTAGAAAAAAAAACCCTACATTAAAACTGAAGTCAGTGTTAAAGGATCAATAATGAAACTCAACTACACACTGTGAAGAGCACTGGAGTTGGTGTTTCTTGTGCTGATCTACAAGTGGTTTCCAAGACCACGAAGGACATACTCCCACTATCTCTTGCATGGTATCCTTGATGGAGTCAGTCTGTCTATCTGTCTGTGTGTCAATCTGTCTGTCTGTGTGTCAATCTGTCTATCATCTCTCTTTCATACATGCATGTGGGTCTGCATATCTGCATATACGTGCATGTGTGCTCATGTGTATGAAGGTCTGATGTTGACGTCACGTATCTCTTCTCCATCTCTTTCCACTTCACTTAATGAGGAAGGATTGAGTCTAGAGCTTGACAATCTGGCTATTCTGGCTTGCCAGCTGGCTCTGGGGATACACATCTGCCTCCCTAGTGCTGTGATTATAGGAGGCCAGCACACTGCCCAACTTTTACCTGACTACTTCTAGGAATGTAAATTCTGGTTCTTAACCTTACACAGCAAGTACTTGATCCAACAAACCATCTCTAGCTCTGTGTCTCTGCTTCCTAAATCCCAGTGATACACTGATAGTCGGTGGTACCTTGCGTCTCATTCAGTTATCATTATACTTAAATGAATGGTGTGTTAAGGGTGAACATTGTTAGATCCTTTTAGAGGCGGGAGCAGAGCTGCTCCAAGAGGTAGTCAACCACACCCACTCTTTACACACTCCTTCAGAGTGCTTGGTGGTGAGTTGCATTGCAGAAGAAGTGCCAAAAGATGGTAAGGTCCAGATGGTCAGGGAGTGTGTGAGATTATGTCTCTCAGGAATCTATAAAGTCTCACCAACATGACTGCCTAATATGAGCTGAGCAAAGACAGCCCAATGGACATACCACAGTGGACAAGGAAAGCCCACGGGGCCTCAACCATACACCAAGAACTACAGGCAACTAAGGGATACTGAGAGTAGAAGAAACAGCGTTCCCCAGGGAAGAACACCAATCGGTTATCTAATACCAAACCATCAGCCTTGAAAATATACAGCAAGTGACATTATTCAGACTAGGCAGTTTGCACTTATATATTTGGGAATATATACATATATACATATATGCTTAATAATAACTAATGGGAAAAGAGGCCAGAGAGCAAGGAGGGATGCATGAGAAAGAAGAAAGGGAAGGAAAGGGAGAAATGATGTATTTATATCATAATCTCTAAAAATAAAAGAAATAATTAAAACAAAAATTTTAAAAGACCCACTGTGCCACACCGCTAGCACGCTGGACTGTGTGCACCTTAAGTCTGGCTAGGTTTGGCTAACTATTTACTGTCATTTCAATACCTCAACTCAAATACACTTTATGTATCAACTCTCCTTCTGGAGTGTTTCTTGCACAAAATATGATGTCAGCAAACTGCCACTGCTGCCAATAGATATGCTGACTTCTGAAAATGTCTCTCACGTAATTCTGCTGTGCAGGCTCTTTGCCACCAGACTGGCTCCTGCAGGTCCATTGGAGAAATTTGGGTGGAAGAGTGCCAAATGTTTTGACATGTTTTTTAAAAAAAGAAAAACCTCAAACTCTAGATTTTTGGAGTTCATGTTGGCAACTCCATTAAAGCAACAACAACAACAAAGCAATATATGAGCAAAACAAATCATACATATATCCACAGGCATATCAGGTGTGTCAGAGAGGGCTGTGCAGCCTCAAGGTCCTGTGGCCCCAAGACTGATTCTCATACACGTCCCTAATAGTGCAGGCTGAAAGCCTAGCTTAATGAAAGAGTCACAGTTCCGTTCCTGTCTTTGTACCTGCAGTCCACATAGGCCTCATGGCAAAGAACCAGGGAATATGTAATCCAAGGAAGGGACAGTTAGAAGCTGGAAACGGTAGATGCTGGTACAGCTGCCATGGGGGCCATTACTGGGGGCTGGTGGTGAAAGGCAAGGTTCCCTCTGCTACCTAGGGCAATTCTAACTTTAAGGCCAATGAACAGCATTTCTTTGGTGTGGAGAGGGATCTTTGAAGCACTGTAGTGATGGGAAACAAACCTGAGTTTAGCAAGCCAATTTTTTCCTTGAGGGTAAATATCTCAAGCACAACTCAGAGCTTTAGTTGCTTAAGAATTTCACCCAGTGAAGGCCAGCGGCAGGGGTTTCAGAATCCAAAGACACTGTTGGAAATTAGCACAGCAATCATGTCCCCAGGACTCTTTAAGGGCCTCTGCAGGAGCTCATTAACTCAGTCCTTAATATTTCCAACACCCTCTTGTCCAAGGATAAATCAGGTATAATTCAATTCACACCAAATGCAGGGTACCCGAGCTGACTGCCTGCCGAGAGCCTAGGGCACTAGCTAAGTATTAAGCAATCTGCTTGAGCCTTCAGTGGGCCAAAGTGCTCAGTCCATAAGGTACTCATTTGTACTGTGCTTGGAAAAACCAAACTGTGAAGTTCAAGGAAGAGAAAAATATTTTCTTTGAACAAAGTTTTTTTTTCGAAGATCTTTTGAAAAAAGATAGACAAATAAGAAACATCTTTTGTCAACTGCATGAGGGACGAGACTTTCTTAAGTCCTTCATACAATTTAAAGACAAGAAATAAAATAGTGACTTGACATTTTACACTTATTAATGCCAAGTAATAAACTTTATAATTTCAGAAAATCGTGTATGTCACTCTTAGTAGTTGCATAATCTAACCTTGTATGTTAAGAACAAGGAGATGAGAAAATTTGGCAGTATTCAGTCTTGAAGTAAATGCAAATGCCATTAAATAATTTTTTAATCATTTCCATTTGTTATATAAGCCTGAATTGTATAGGTACAGGAGAAACAACAGAGCTTGGGGATGACTGTGGTTCAGTCTGCGTGCCCATAAGTGCTCTGAATTATAACCACTGAAGTCTGACCTCTGTCCTTGCATCACTACTCTCCTGTGTCACAATAACAAAATGCTCTGGGTAGTCAACTTATTTTTAATTTATATCTTCACTTTACATCCTGATCGTAGCCCCCTCCTTCCCATTCTCTTTCCCATATCCCCCCTCTCTTAGTCTTCAGAAAAGGGGAGCCCACACACAAACACCCCAGCATATCAAATTGCATCAGGACTGAACTCCTCACCCAATAAGGGCAGGCAAGGCAGCCTGTTAGGGCAAAGTGATGGAAAGTGGGCCACAGAGACCATGTCATAGACAACACCTGCTCAACTTGCTAGGGGACATACATGAAGATCAAACTGTCCACCGGTTGGGTAATCAACCTACAAAGTTTCAGAGCGTCTAGTGAATGATCAGTTGGCCCTTCTGATTTGCGGCCTTTGCCGAGGGGGCACATGAGTGGTCCCCCAAATTATCATAGTCAGCGAGAAGAAGAGAGAGCTGGGATCTCACAATCTCCAGAAATGACCTCAAAACCTCCCATGAGGCCCCATCTTCAAACATTTCCATTGCCTCTCATTTGTGCCACTCTGGGGACCAAGTTTTTAATACATGGGCATTGAGGGGCATTTCAGGAGCAAACTACAGCAAGCCTTATGGAAACAAAACAAACAACAGATTCTATCATAAATACCTGGTTTCTTACTGCAAATGCTTACTTAATTATTGGTGAAAAAAATGACGTATTGGCAAAGCAGTATTAAAAAAAAGCATATGGTGGTAGAAAAAATAAGCCAGAAGGAGCAAGAGTAACTTGGCAGTAGTCCCGAGGTGCCATTCTCCGTGTGTACAGACACGTCAGCCTACGCTGGCGGCCAACAGTGATGAAGAAGGCCTATACTCTATTGTGCCATCTATTCTTGGCATGAAACCGTGATGGGACCAGTCTCAGAGGGGAGACAGCAGGTCAGGAGAGGGGGAAACACATTTTTCAGATCTCCATCGTGTGTCAGGCACTTCTCATATTAGTAATAACAGCTGTGTGCTGGGAGGGTCTGCAAGCCACTATGAGCCACCCACAGGTGGCTGTCTGACCTTGACACCTTGCCCCTGGAGTCAGTACTGATTTCTTTAATTGACAGGGGAGAAGATGGAGTTTGAAATGTAGAAAACCTGCTTTGTACTACTGGGTAGTAAGTGGATCAGAATTCAAACCCAGGACTGAGTCCAGAGGCCCAAGTCTTCCTGCCTCATTACTTGTCTGAAGACAAGAAAGGAAAGGTAGGTGACGTATGCTGCTCTCTGAGGAGGGAGGGTGCTTTCAGGACTCACATCAAAGAGGACAAATATGACAAGAAGCTGGTGAGAGAGCAGCACTACAAGCCCCACGATGTGGCCAAACAGTCGAGAAAAGTATGCCTTCAAAACTCTTTTATTGATACTTATATTCTATATAAATGTATACTTATATTTACTTGCTACATGTAAGCATTTAAATGAATAGATGAGTCCCTTAAATTTTTAGCTTTGCCTTAGAGAACTAACAAGAAAGCAGATAACACCATTTGTCACTGAGATGACAGCTCAAAATAGAGGACCATCTATATATAAGCATCCAGATTTCTGTATCAGAATGTTCATTCAAGAAATACTATTCATGTCTATGTTATTTCCAGATGTGTACAGAATATACCAGAAAAGCAAACTTCACTGTCTGCATGAAAACTGCTTCATTAAAAATCATACTCTTTTTCATGTAGCATTTACTAGAAATGCCATTTTCATGCATATTAATTGTACAAAATACTGTGTGTCACCACTGTGACCTTTTCATGCACGCAGATAATGTACTTTGATCATATCCTCCCCCGCCATCCTCTTTTACCTCCCACCTTATCCACAACCATACTTTCCCTTACAGCACCGCGTCTGAGGCCTCCATGCCCTCTGGGAACATGTTTCTAAGCCCACTGTTTATGAGCAGAATCAGCGGCCACTGTTATACAAGGGAGCAGGTCCCTACCGTCTCTAGGAGCAGTGACTTGGAAGGGTGCACTAGTCCAGCAGAGCGTCTCTGCACAAAGTTCAGTCCCTACAAACTTGGAAGAGCTCAGGAGTGGGCAGGACCAGGCAGAGGGCAGTTTGGACACTCCCTCTGCCAAACTCCCTCTATTTGCAAGCTCACAGGCTGCAGAAAGGAAATGATTAATGCCACAGAGTCTCCAGCCAACTCCGTGTCACCGAACTTTACAAAAACAAACAAACTGGAGCTTTCTGACGGACTAGACCTGGTTCGCTGACCTTAATAACATGGCTGCTTTGTAAGGGCCCCACACAGTTAAGCTGGAAACTTGGGCTGGAGATAAGATTCTCGGTAAAGAGCAAATCTATTAACAGCCCACTGCTATAACTGTGCCGTTACTTTGGGAAGCAAATACAACAGATGTAAACAAGACCGTTAATCACCCTTAGGACAGAATCGCTAGAAATGCCTATTTGCTGGTCTTCAAAACTTTAATTGTATTAACATGCTATCAGTGCTTATGAAAGTCTCATCAAATAACATTTTTTAAATGTTTCTTTGTGCTTCTAGCCCTGAAAATGCATGGGAAATACTAGCTCACTTAGGATTTATTTTTCTCCTCATACCACTAGTTTTATTCTATTACAAAGTAATGTGAAAGAAATAGCAAATATATCTTGTTACACATGGAAGCCTTGTAAGCAAGAGAAGAAAATGAGACATTGTAAGGCACTTAGTTTGATCAGTCAAACTTATAGGCTGCAATCCCATGCAGTGCACTTAGAAGGTCACAATTACTTGTTAACTTGGGTTTTTCCAATATTGGTCATATGGGCTAGTGATATCTTTGTGCACTGAAATATACTCCAGCCCTGTCTAAACAACAAACAAACAAACAAGGCAAGTAAAAACATACCTAAAATACTCTGGGATGAAATATTTGAAACTGGAACATCTCTTATAAAAGTAGATCATATAAGTATTATCACAGTCCCAAAGTGTCATCTCTAGTCTACTCCCAAAGATCACTTACCAATGCCATTCCGGAAGTAGAGTCTGTACATGCTGTGTCAGCCGAACAGACCTATTAGCTATATCTGAGTCAGTGTGACTTAGTCCCTATGATATAGCAGCCCCCATTGGTTCTGCTTGGAGCTGCCATTGTATCTATAGGGAGGCATGGGCAGGGCAGAAACGTCCATCTGAGAGGGAGTCAGAGAAACCAAACTCTCCCCCAGTTCATATGTGCTTTGTGTTAGGGGAAGTTGTGCCTAGGAAAGTAGCAAGGAATGAGCAAGCCTCCGAGACCCAACCCTCTCTGCACCTGGTTCTTTGCCTCTACATCCCAGGCAGGTAGCCTCTCTGACCACTTTAAGGGGTGCGAGGTCACACTGAACATCGTGCTTCTACTTCCAGTTTCACACCCACTTTCTGCTGTGACTAGATCACAGCTGTCTCTTTGGCATGTATGCACTCATGATTCTTTCCACGTGTGCCAGTTGTGTGTTAGGGGTGGAAGAGGGGCTGAAGGAATATGTCAGCTCTGATTGCAGGCTTCATTGGGAGATGGGTGTGGAGAAACCCCATGTGAGTAAAGAAGTAAGGACTGAGGCTATTGAAACCACTGAAGAGGGCCTAACCACATACTGGGTATGTTCAGAGGGGCTGCAAAGCCAGGTCATGGTAAAAAAAAAAAAAAGTCGATTTAAAGGAAGGAATGGAAAAATACCTTCAAATGTTAAACACAGCTTGCTCTCAGGTAGATACCTGTGGCCAGGAAGACCATGTGGTCTCTCATGTAGCAACAGTTCCTTAAAAACGTTCCTCAAAGGGCACAAACTAACATCAGGTTCGTGGGTTCAGTGTGCTGTGTAATCTGGAAGGCTCTGTGGTCAGTGTGGCCATGTTCAAGTCCCAGACCTGAGAGACAGTGGCCAAGTTGCTTGTTGTGTTTTCTCATTCAAAACAGGAGTACAGTGCTTGTAACACACTTTGAAGAGTGTCATGTTGACTGCATGGATTAGCTACCCTCAAGGACTCTCACTGCAATACACCTAGACTGCAGTAAGACAAATCCTAAAGCTACTGCTGTGTTCCCAAAAACTCTGTGAGAGCAACAGTGAACAAAAGCAACAAGCACAAGGGTGGAACACAAGGGTGACTGGGATTGCCTTGGGAGTCACATGGGGCTAAAGCCTAAACACTAGGATTAGAAGCATATGCTGCCTGGGCTAAATTATATGGAAGAAGCGGCAAACACAAGCCCCAAGATGCACTTGAAGCCAAGAAACTAAGACCCATAAAGGAACTAGATTTGCCAAACACACACACACACACACAGAGAGAGAGAGAGAGAGAGAGAGAGAGAGAGAGAGAGAGAGAGAGAGAGAGAGAGAGAGAGAGAGAGAGAGGGGAGAGCGAGCGCAGTACAGTTTGATTTGGAGCCCACCGGAGGTGATGCCTAGCACGTTGTACCAGTGATACTTTGCCTATATAGCTACTTTATAAGACTCTTTCACATATTTTATGTAACTGGATACTTACAGAACTCCCGTAAGTAAGGAAAAGGCAAAGCAGCCTTCATCCTTCTGAAGCAATGGTACAGTCACATGAGCTGCAACCACTCATGACTAGACAGAGCAAGCTGCTGAATGGTCACAGAGTCACAGAGGCTGAAGGAAACAAGGAAAGGCTCCTTTGGGCAGTTCTCCTCATCACCTCTGACCTGACCATGAACAACTAATGAGCAGCAGGGGCCAAGACGAGCCACCATTCCTTCCTTCTGTCTATGTGTGTTCTTTCCCTCAGAAACCAAATGGGCATGCTGTGGATAGCTGCTGTGATCACGCCGCTTTCCATATGACTTCTACCTGAATGCATGGGCTAAAATCGAACTCTTCCAACCCTGTGCATGGAATCGCTACTTCATTTAGCTGAGCAGGAGATACACTGTGTTTCAGGGCTGGTCTGAGGTCCAGATTTCCCTTGTTCAACCTTTGAATCCTTAAGGAGAGCCTAGAGAGGTTCAGGGCACAGGTCAGGCTATAAACAGTGTGATCTGTATCCGCCCTAGCCCAGCTGCACCATGGTAAGCACCTCGTCTGTACCACCTTTGACTCAGCATCATTCTATAGAGACATCTTACGTGTTTGCACTGGAAGACATGCATGCACTTCAGGATGGAGAAGGTGAAAGGCAGCATCTCAGGGTGCCACCCTCAAATCTGCCTCACAGGCATGCAGCATAACTCTGCAGTCGCCCCTGACCCCACGCCTCAGTCTGCAAAAGGAAAGCAGGGATTAAGCAGGGTGTCCCTAGGTCCCTGGCTAGTGACTAGCTGAGGACTCAATTTGTGTCCATATTGGCCTCAGAGGAACCTTAAGGGGTCACATTGCTTCCTCACAGGGAAGCCTGCCTTCCGGGAACAACTTCAGACAGAAGAGATGAGGAAAAATTTCCCATAGAAAGATACCTCATATTGTGTCCTATTTTAGAGGATTTCTAGTATTAATAAATGTGTGTATTTTTCAACAGCAACAACAACAACAACAAAGAAAGATGCCTCAAAACAGATGGCTATCTGTTGGTACAGCCCTCACATGGCCGTGTGCCATCCCCGGGCTGGCCAACCCCTATACAATCCCCTGCTCTCTCTAACAACACTAGACAGATTAAATGAACTCAATTCCTACTGAACATCTGTACTTACTGAACAAAAACATCTCACCTCTCTTCCTGCCTTCTACTGCCTATTCTGTTCCCAGTTGCCACACACTTTGACAGAACCAAAGTAATTCAAGGACTCCTTGGCCTGTCTATTATGAGGAAAGAGATGTTTATTTTCTTTGTATTTAAATGCCTACAACACTTCCCCAAGTTGGGACACACACAGTACTAACAGCACTGAGAATCTCACTAGAGTTTAGGAACTGACTCGGGATGTTGAGTCGCATGTACTGGGCCCAGTGCATCTGGGAGTTCTTCAGATTAGCTTTCCTGGTAATTTAGGGTTATTCAAACACAAATAATACAGAACACTACTTCAGAGCTAAAATATGTACCAGTACATATTAGTAATACTCCGTAGGAACTCCTGCAACTGCTTAGAGCCAGATCAATATGATAATATTTTCCAGGGAGAACATTTTATTACTGAGATTGTTCAGAACAGGGTATATGGATACTAAGCCATCAGCTGGCTTTTTGTGGAGTGTATAGTCACTTGGTAATTATTTCCAGACAATCCATCCTCCTCCAAAATGCCATTCCCATCCCCCAGCCCTTGGTATCCCCTTGCCCTGGAATCCTCATTTTCAGCAGAATAAAACACATGATGCCCTTCTTGCTCGCACGTTCCACAACAGCACACATCCATGGTTCCTCCGCACCTCACTGCTACTAGTTTTACAATGATGTTGCAGGATGACTGCGTGGGAGTGTGTTAGGGGAGGTGTGCACTGACTATGCACAGGGCATGGAAGGTTCCTTCAGATCGGATGCTGTGCCGAATGTAGCAGGTAATTCACAGGTGGCACACTTAAAGGCCTACTCTTCTAGAACATTCCCTAAGTGAGCCATACTTGAAGAAACTCCTGCCCCCAACCCAAAATGAATAATGACAAGGCGTGCTACCGAGGCCCATCAGGAGGCATGCAGGTGAAGTCACCCAAACACTCCTTCCATTATATCAATCACAGCCTTAAGTGTTGCAAACTCAGACAGTCCCAGGATTCCCCATGCTATGGGAGAAAGCCTTGTCCACTGTGACATCAGCTTCACCTCGAAGGCCCTGATGGCCACAGCCATCATCTGGACGGAGGCCAAGATGTAAGTTTTGTTTTAAAGCCTTATTTTTATGTTATGTATGCTTGCCTGCATGTGCACCAGGTACATCCCCGGTGACTGCAGAGGCCACAGCGGAAATCATACCCCTTGGAACTCAGTTCTTTACTGAGCTCTACTTGCATGCACTTTTCCAAAGCATCTCAGGAAAGAGAATTCTTTTTAGCCCCATTTTCCAGATGAAGAAACAAGATAGAAAAAAAAATTAACAAAGCCAAGGAACCAGTGAGTGATAGATCAGGAACTCCCAAAGAGTTCAACTCCTAAATATGCTGATGTGCTTCTAACCAATGGAGGGCTTGGAGATCCTGTCTACAACAAGAAAAGTGCCAAGCGGTAAAGTCTGCTTAAGATCCAGAAACCCTTCAAAAGGGTACAAATGCGTCTTTTTGGAGCATCTGTGAAGAACTTTTCAGCCAATAGCCCTAGAGACCCCGAGTAACACCATGAAGGGTGCAAGTCCACAGGAGGGATGATTTTTAACTGCATCAACCTAAGGCTGAAACATGATCCTACCATCTCAACAACTAAAAGATGGATGGAGGCTTTATCTTACTACTGATAATTTGCTAATAAAGTATATTCTCTGGTAATTCTCCTTTGGAATTTACTAGAAAGCCATTGTAGGAACTGTTGCCAGTGTTAGAATGGCATGAGGTTTCATTCTATCTAGAACCTAGTGTGGGTGCGATGCTTCAGGGCAGGCACTATTGAGCTTCTAGCATCTTCTTAAAGGAGAAATCCAGACCCCAGTCCTCACCTGGGCTCTCTCACAGAGGCATCATCAGATACATCCCCAGCCTTGCTACGATACTCTGGAAACCATGCCCTTCCCTTAAACACCTTGCAAGGCCTTACCCTTGGAAACCTTAAGGCATTTTTAGATGTTAATCTATTGCTTAATTTAAAAGCACAGCTCCAAATCCATTTCAAGGTACTTCAACCCACGCTTGATATTTAAAAGTTTTTATAAGCATATACACTCTGGGGTTCACAACAGCTGGTATGGTATGAGAGGTGTTCTTATTTTTTTCTTGTAGCAGAGTCAGTTCAGCTCTTGCTCACCACTTTCTTTCTCCACTCACCCAATAAATCTGATCATAACCCAACCACTTTCCTTGGGAACTTTGGTTTTCAGAGTTCCTTCACATAAATTTGAAAAGCTGTGAGTAGGAAGAGCAGATGTTAGCTTCCATATCTAATAGATTAGAAAGGTTGAGGCTTACAATATTTAGTGGAAAATATGGGCTTATACTTTAAATCTACTGTTTAAGTCTAAATTTCTACTTAACGGTATACTGGTAAAACACAATCCTCAAGAAAATCCAATTCATAATATTTTCTCACATTTCAGGTATACATATCCAGTCACCATTTACTTTAACCTACCACCAAGATGTCACTGAATGAAAAGCTGACAGAGGTGTGCAAAATTGCCCTTGCTCTGCGGCAGTGCCTCCTGTTCCTAATGGTTGCTTTTTATAAGCCATCAAATTAAGGATATATGACATTGAATCAAAGCAAATGTCTGGCTCAATGTCCTGGAAAGGAAGTCTCGAATCTGATTGCGTTCTCTTATAAAAAGGTCAGTCACAGACATTTCTTCCACATACAATGATGTCCTTGAGCTCTGATGCTCTCTGGTTACCAGTGAATGAGCTGATGCTGCCCCTACAGTGGTCTTTACAGAGGTGAGTGAGAGACCTACAACCATTTTGGCCCAACCACACTGACACTATTTCTTGCCAAACATCCCAAGATACACCAAGCATTTCATTTGTGCATCTAGCTATGCCTATTGTAGAGTTAAAGCATGCCAAGGCTAGAGAACTGAATAAAATGTTCAAAGTCAAACTGTGCAGGAGACTCCTGCACCCCCAATCTTTGTCTATCCTCCTGAAAGAGAAAAGACTTCTGGGAAATGTGGTGGAGGGTAAGGAATTTGTAGAGACAGCTATAGGGACTGTCAGGGCTGCGAATGAGGTGGGCCACCAGGCAGTCTCCAAAGTCCATTTTTTTTTTTGCAAGGATGCAGATTATACCCCCACAGAATCTGAAAGAGCCCCAGAGATTCAATAACAAGGCACAATTGGGCTAGGAAGATGACAATCTGGACTCACCCCCACCCCACTGTGAATTCAAAGGGTTTTGCAAAAATCCATCAGTTTATACACTGGGTACAGGATAAATGTTTACTTTAAAGAAATGGTTCTATGGCTTAAAAATGTTGGTGAATACCAACATAGACTAAGACTATAAATAACTCATTTTCTGTCCTTTTACTTATTTTTTTTTAACAACTAATATTCAACAGAACTCATTGGCTCTCATAAACGAAAGAGAGCCTCCAGGCTTTGCCGTGATCGGAAGCAACAGGGTACTTGCAAATGCACTGAGGGAGTGAAGAGGACATGGAATCTGTCGAGAACACAGTCCTGTAACATAATCTCGGCCCTTCCTAAAAGCAAGGGAATATTCAGCGCAGGGCATTGTGACTGCAGGGGTGAGTTTCCAGTCATATGACCTCATAAACAACCAGATTCTCCAGGTCCTCAGCTGACACCTTGGAGGTCAGCCACGAGTGCTGGCTGCTGGAACAACTGCATAAAGGTGACCGTTTTCCCTACATTTCCTGGGGTGACGCTCTGAGAGGCCACGCAGCCCTTTGACAAGCTGTTTATGAAGGCAGACTGGACAGTAGGGAATCAAAATAAACAGACTCTCAAACATATAAGCACATGGTCACACTTCTGATGGGAAACTCAAGAAACAGATGGATTTCTTAAGTCACTAAAGTAGTTCAATTATTTCAAGCAGAACAGAAGGACACAGGGAAAAAGCTGAGTCAAATGCTGTATATTTAATTGTATTGTTCTGGCTTTGGGGACTCACAGGACAAATATTAAATACAAAACATCTATATTCACGTATTTATATTAAGGAACAAATATTCTTCCTAAAGATACAAATGAAAATAAATAAAGTATAATAGATATATTATTAGTTTCTACTGTGCTTAAAAATATTTAAGAAAGTATTCAGATATCTGTCTCTTTGTATATGTTTATAATGCTTTTGGTTTTTTTTTTCCAGTGCTGGGGTCAAATTAAGGGCCTTGTACATGGTAAGTATGCACCATTGATGCTTACCTCAAGTCCTGTCATGTCTTATATTTTAAAGACTCCTAATATGTTATATAATTTCCTCTCAGAATAAAAAGACTTGAAGACTAGTGTGGTTATTTTTAAAGCAATTTTATATGAAAATGTGACAATGAAACCCATCACTTTGTTGCTAAAAAATGAATAAAACAATTAATTGCATAATTTAAAAAATCCACTTGGCCAAAGAGTGAATAAGTTTGTGAGATTAAAGTTAGATTACTAATAGTTAGTAGTCTTAAGATTTTTTTCACATTATATATTCTTCTAAATTTCATAGTATGAAAGGGACATGGGCAAAAGGGAGTATGGAGGCTTTTGCTCATCAGTGTTTGGCTTTTCTCTAACATTATCTGTGGTGGAAAGAAGCAGTCATCCTACTTGAAGGAGCATGCAGAGAGGCAGCATCAGAGCACAGGCAGAGCTAGACATCCTCCCATTACCATGAAGCATACATCTACCATCCCTGCCAGACACATAAAAGTTCATTTTCAGCAACGCTAATTCTGCTTAAAACAGTCCATTGTTCTCAGTAAGCTATAAACCTTGTTTAAAGGAGCCACTAACAGTACTAGAGATACACACTCAAATGCACTAATCCTCTTAACACAGCTCTCTTTCCAAGTTTTATGTTTGAAGTTTTCGTTTCAAGGAGAGAAATGTAAACATCTGTTAAAAGAACAACTGTTGACAGCCATACTTAAGTGACACGTACTTTCTTTGAAATAACAATTTTGGACTCAGTTGCTGTGTTACAGCGAAGCACTCTGTACACATCCCTGGGAAATGCTGTCTCAGGAGGTATGACTAAATGGTGCTGAAGCTAAATTTCCCCATCCTCCACTAATGTACCAATGGAAAATATGGTGTGCATCACCACAACTCCCAAAGGTTGTTTTTTGTTCTGTTTGTTCTGTGGAGGTGTCGAGACCAGCTGGGACTTGAACTCAAGACGCTCTGACAGCCCACTGCCCTCCCCATTTCTGTATTATTCTCTAACTAGATGTTCATCTTCCCTGGAGAGAAAACAGATAAGAAAGAAGACAGATAAACAATGGGCCACTCATTTTTCATCAAAGATTTCCTCCAAGCTAAGTACCTGTATATCACTTAGAGAGGCCGAAGCTATCATCTGCTGTTGGCGGGAGCACACTCTTTGTGTTGTCTGGGAAAGCTCCGTACCATAGCTGCTGCAAAAGTTTGCATTCCTACTAGCAGTATGATAAAGGTCCTTCTTTGCCTGCATCACCTTAGCATTCACTGTCATTTGTTTTCACGTTAGTTACTCTGACTGGGTGAGATGATAGCCACATGACCCAGCTCTCCCCCTCCTGGGTTTACAGTCCTACAGGAGTCAAAATGCCATAGTTACCTTCACATTCCTGTTTATTTCCGGGCTGGTCATGATAACTAAGAAGTTTAACCAGTGTAGATGTACATCAGTAGACGAATGCACAGAGAAAATATGGTACAAATGGAATTAGCCACAGGAAAGCTGAAATTGTGACATTTGAGAGAACATAGATGGGATTGGAGATTATGACACTTAGATTAGGAGATAAATACAACCTTCCACCTCATATACAGAACTTAGCTTTCTAATGCATGCGTGTGTGTGTGTGTGTGTGTGTGTGTGTGTGTGTGTACGTACATATATATGTATGTACATATGGATGGGAGGTCATTAAACAAGAAAGGAGACCATGAAAGGGGGAAATGATATTAAGTAAGATATAGAGAGTGATAGAATATATGTGACATGAAAGTGAAAATGGGCCTATTGGGGGAGAGGGGAGGCCAATAGGAAAGGCATAGGGAGCACGGGAATATATGAAAATGCTATCACTGTGTATATTAATATATTAATTTTTAAATATTAACTTTAAAAGAGGATTAAATTTTCTTCATTTCAGCAGAGGAAATTAAGGTAAATGGACAAAACTTGTATTTCAGTCATAGTGTCACATAAGTGTGCATGTGCCCATGTGTATGAGAGAGAGAGACAGAGAGAGAGAAAGAGAAAGAAACAGGGACAGAGACAAAGAGAACGTGTGTTGTGTGGTGATGATGGGGAGTACAAGCATCTTTGCTCATGAAGATACCACAGGGTGACACTGTGCCCTGCTTTATCACACTCAACTTTACTCCCCTAAGACAGTTTCTCATTGAACTTGGAGCTACGCAGGCAGCCAGCAGGCCTCAGTGATTTCCCTGTCTCTGATCCCCAGAGAGCTGGAGTGACAGCCACGTGAGGCCAAGCTCAGGCAGGTCTCACCTGAACTCTGGGGATCTCAACTTGGACATAGCAAACACTATCACCCACTCACCCATTTCTCAATCACTCCCCAGCAAAAGGGTCTAAGTCCATCTGTGACAGGTACAAAGCACACTGAAAACCTGACAGAAATATTTAAAGGTACAGTTGCACAGGAGAGGATACTGGGATCTTTCGGGAAGGAGTGATGGGGGAGACATTTGCCACATTTTTTCCACGAAACAATCAGGAATTATATTAATGTTACATTCATAGTGTTTTGGCTATTTGTATTTGGCAACCTTTAAGAAAATATTTTCCTATATTGGTGAGTCTAAAATTCTGAATATAAATCAATATCTATCATATCTCATCTCTATCAACATCTATCTAGACCTAAAAATATCTTTACCCATAAACAACTAAGCTTAATTGTGAATCTAACCTATTTGGTCTTCAATGCCATCAGAGGCTTGAGAAGGAATAAAATTAACTACCTGAGTAAACAGGAAGTGCAGGTTATCAGCTTCCGAATTTAAAATAAATGACAATTTTCTGCCTGAACAGTCACCCATAACTCTCTATAACATTGGAGCGCCATCTTCAGCCTTCTGGCCCAATATATCTGACAGACATATTTATGAGGCAGGAACTATTGAGGACTTGCTTACCCTGTCTTGGCAGAGTTTGGTTGTTGACTCTACTTGAATCCAAGCTTGCCCACTTTTAGGCAGCATTCTGTCAGTGGTCGAAATGAGGACAGGCAAATGGAGCATCCTAAGTGAAGTAACCCGGGCCCAGAAAGACACGCATGGCATATACTCACTTCTAAGTGGGTATTAGCCCAACATAGAAGTCCTCTGAGAGACTCTACACAGTGGTGGATCAAATGGGACAGATACTGGGTCTAAAAGCTGGACTCTGGGCAGAGCACTGAGGAGTAGGGAAGAGTGGGGGGACGGAATGTGTGGGAGGGATAAGGGCCTCCACAGGAAGCCCATGAAGGCCTGCACAGGGGGGGTCTGCACAAATTGATGCACCAGTCAAGGACAATGCATGCAGAGAACCAAGACCCCCTGACCAGATGTAGCCAATGAACTGCTGATCCTCTGTGTCAGGGGGAAGGGAGGACCTGCTCATGAACCTCTGACATACACTCGGGTGCCCACAATTTGGTCACTGCCCCTTGGCAAGACTGCCAAGTGGGCACACAGTGGAAGGGGATGCAGACTATCCTGATGAGATATAATAGGCTGTTGCCAGAGGTCTAGGGGAGGAGAATAAGCAGGAGAGAGAGAGTGGGAGGTGGCAATGGGAAGATAAAAGAGAGGGGACAGCAATCAGGAGATAATGTGAATAAATTATAATAAATAATATATACATTTTAAATTTCCGGGTGGAGAAGAGGCATGCTGTAGAGACTGATGCACCAACCAAGGACCATGCATGGCAAGGACCTAGACACTCTGCTCAGTGGCAGTACATAGGCAGCACAGTCTCCTTGTGGGTCCCACAATATGGGCAGTAGGGACTACTTCTGACATGGTCTCTGGTCTCCCGGTGTGGATCACTTCCCCCTGGCTGGATGGTCTGGCCAGGCCACAGAGGAAGAGGATACAGGTAGTATAGATGAGAATTGATGAGCTGAGATCAGATATTAGGGAAGGAGGCCCCGGAGGAGCGAGGGAGAGAGGCGGCTACAATCAGGATGTAAAGAATTCAAAATGCAGAAAAAGCAGGTAACTTAAATTGCTAATCCCACTACATGGGAATAGCTCTGAGACTGGCTGAGACATGAATGTCTATGCATAGGCGATGCTTCTTGTTGGTTACAGAATCTCTGTGATTTAGGATTAGATGCCATTCTCCATATGGCATGAATGAACATTTACAAATGCCTTTCTTCTGTAATGCAAAGAGCAGGGAGCTAGCCTTAATTGTTATGTGCTCCCTGCTCACTTCATATACTTATACTTTTAGGACTGTATAATGCATGTGAAAAATCATGTTTTCAGAACAAAAGAACCGGACTTTGAAGCTGGATCAGACATGACAGGATTCATTCCTCTCAGCATGCTGGATACTGGCATCCTGCATCCTTCACTTGCTGCATTTTAGGCTTTCTGCTTTAGGGCACTTTCAAACCACATGTCTGGAAAGTGGGGCCCCCAAAAGAAACAATCTGGGTGAAGGACCTAGCCCATGGTTTCCAGTGGCAGAGCAGCTGTGGGTTAGGGTATGATGGTGATCTGGCACAGCAAGCACATGGCTTCCCTTGACCTTCACCAAACGTAAGCAAAGCCCGTGCTCCACCACCTGGTCAGCTCTGTGAACAGGCGTGGCTCTGGACTGTTGCGTAATGAGAGATGGTGTGCCAATCCGCTGGCTGGGGGACCTTGCCCAGTGCTCCCTGGGTTTAGGTTAGACTCCAGAAAAGCAATGCCTTTGCTGGGGTCGGGGGCTCTGGTTCTAAGAAAGCCTGAACCCACATTTCAATTAGTTGCAGCTGACTTGTCAGAAAACTGGATGCCTGAGGCAAGAAGACTCATTACTCTTTAAGGAAATGGCATCCAGTGTTTGAAAACCGCCATGTCCACAACACCCGTCATAAAACTGACAGTCATGGCACATGTGGTCTGCCTGACCTCTGAAGTAGAGCCTCATGGCTTCCTCTTTGTGTGTCTCTCTCAATTCTATGAATACAAATACAATCCTGGCGGGTACATGTGTGTAGTCCCAGCATTCCAAATGCTGAGACAGGAAGAGTGTGAGCTTGAGGCCAAGTTGGGCTTGCCAAAAAAAAAAAAAAAAAACAGATACTGAAAGGGCTCAGTTGGTAGAGGGCTTGCCTGGCATGCACCAAGTCCTGGGCCGATCCCCAGCACTGCACAAACTAGGCATGGTGGTTGTTTGTCTGTATCCTGATACTTAAAATGTGGGTACAGGTGGATCAGAAATTCAGTGTTATCCCCAGCTATGTAGTAAGGCCAACCTGAGCAATGTGAAGCCATGTAACAAAGAACAACATAAACTTACAGCCAGACAACCCTTCCTTCTTAGAGTGAACACATTCAGTTTGGTTCATTCAGGCTCCTCCATTCTCATTAGTGGCCAAGAGACTAGAGAACCGTATTTTACTTCTTGATGGTACAGATGGACTCTTGACCAAGAGGATGGGCACCATCTTCTTGGGCACTGGTCCAATGTGTATGACATTATTGGATCAGTATGATATGAGAGTGAGAGATTAGTAGTACCATGCACACTGCATAACAAGACTGCATCAGCAATGGGGAAGGAGATGCAACCACCCTGATGCACTGACATCCACCTGCAGATTCAGCCTTGTCCAAAGGGCTTTGGGAACTGAGTATGTTAAACTCAGAAGCATTCCATGTCTAGTTGTTTAAGCAGTACTGATGGGACTTCACATGCTCAGAGGATGGTATGTGCCAAACTATGGGCAAATAGAACCAACTTCTGATAGCTGAATGCTGGCAGTCTCATTTCCTTGCTCTAAAGCTCTGTTACCATGGCCCATCCCCTCCATCCCCACACACTGAGAAGAAAAGCTTTCTAGATCTTTCTAGCTGAGATTTTCATGAAGTGTAGAGACTGGAGACTTTGAAGCCAGCTGGATAACAAGTTAGTGCTAATTTATGAGTGGCTTATGTAAGCCAAGAAACAAAGGATGTGAGATTAGAGCTGTGGGACCTCCCAACAAAGCTTGGCCAACACTCACATGGCCTCTTAATGCCCCAAGTTTTGAGATTTTGGAGACTTTTTTTCTCCTCTTGTTTGCAAATTTGAATTATATCCACTGTCTCATAAAGTAACATGAGCTCCAAAGAACTTCACTGTGAACAAGATAGAAACAGGACTGGGCAAAGAAATTATTATGCCCCTTAAAGGTTTTGAACATACTCATTAATATGCAAACTTATTACACTGTCTTAGGACTGATGCTATGAACACAAAGGAAAAATATTGTATAAAAACTAGAATAACTGTAGTAACATTTTATCTCCTACTTGATCTGCTATCTCTGTTACAATCACCAAAAAATTGCCACAGTGAGTGACTTTGATCCCACTTGTTTTGAGACTGAAGGGTTTAGTGAGAAGTTCCTATTGTGGCTAAAAGAGCCTGCTACCCATCTCCTAAGCTTGTGTGTGTGGAGAGAAGAGCTCTTGGAAGTAGGAACTGGATATACAGGTGAAAGCAAGAGGAAACTGTAACCACCTTGGATATCTATTTTCTGATCTGATGACCTTACAGGTTAGTAGGATATGAGCCAGTGAGCCTTTTGTCTGCAGAAAGGGAGCAGTTGAGAAAGGCTTCCCGGAGATAAATAGGAAATATAAGGGCTAACAGTTGTGAGATCATTACCATGTGTGATTTTTTTCTTATTTATAAATATTACTTTAGGAATTGACTTCATTTATAAATAATCTACTATATAAATTTTATTCTCAATTGCCTTTTTATAAATGATAACATTAAGATAAAAATTACGGGGGAAAGTGCAAGCACAAAGAAAATTAAATCATCTCCCAAATTCCATAATACAAAAATAACTATGTCTTTACAATTAGGTACAAAAGCCAAGAGGAACACCTGACTTAGAGTCCTTGAAGGAGAGAGGATTAAGGGCTGTCATGCAAACGACTTGAGTGGTTATTGTTGATGTTGTTTGGACCTTTTGTCTCCTTCCAGGAACAGAAGGTACTAGATTGGCAGTCCTTATTCAGCCAAGGATTCTGGGATGAATCTCCATGGTTTGAAAGGGTGGCTCAGCAAGGAAGCCCCACAGAGCAGAGCTGACCCCCTGAACCGTTCATACATGAACGTGAACTCTTATCTCCTCTCTGCAGCTCTGTGAAGGGCAGGCTAGCCTGGAAGCTCACTGGTTCCGGAATCTCAGTGGTTTACAGCAAACCGATTCTTACTCTTCCTGACTCATGCTATTTCTTGGTCTCCTCTTGCCTCCTTCTAAAATCACTGTCACTACCATTACCCAACTTCTTTTGGAGAGAAACCTAACTCCAGCCTTCTCCATGCCTTCTTCCTATTCAATGTGTCAAGCCATCAGAATTTCTAATTAGTTCTCCCTCCTATTTCATGTCCTGGCTTTGGTCTCTTCCTTTATCTGCCCGTGGCTCTCCTCCACCCTAGTGAATGTTCCGTAGATGCTCTAGGGACTAGCACAATCACTTCACTGTGGGAAGCACTAAGAGGGACAGGGAAGGATTAAAAATGTTTCTGGGAAATATGTTTAAAGCTAATTGTCTTGGGTACAGCAGATGTATGGGGGTCCCCTTCTTCTGCCGTCTCCCCATATTCACCTTTCCTTCATATCATTCTCCTATCTTTAAATATAAAGGATAAATTTCCTGGTAATATTTAACAATCAGATCCAGGCTTCACACTATATTCAGAACCATTTCAATTTATTTCATAATTTGTGCGTTTGTATGTGTGTGTGCAAGTGCCTGGGTTTAGGTCTGTGAACCATGTACGTGTCTAGTGCCCAAGAAGGCCAGAAGAGCATACGCGGCCTGAACCTGGGGCCCCCTACACTTATGTAGCAGATGGGCAGTTTGATCTTCCTGTGGGTCCCTAGTGAGCTGAACAGGTGGACTCTGTTGCCTGCTTTTGATCATGTCCCCCTGGTGGGGCTGCCTTGCCTGGCCTCAGTGGACGGGATGAGCTCAGTCCTGATGCAACGTGATGTGCTGGGGGTAGATTGGTGGTAGTGGTGGCGGGATACTCTTTTCTGAGGAGAAGAGGGATGGGGATAAGGGGAAGAGGTGGGTAGAGGAGACTGGGAGGAGAGGAGGGAGGGGGTTATGGGATAAGTCGGCTTCTTGTTCCTGCTGCCATGCCTTTCCGGCTATGATGGACACTATTCCTCTGGAACTGTAAGCCAAAACAAACCTCTTCTCCAGTGTGGTTTGATCTCTCTCTAGGTGAAGCAGCTCTGGGGAGAGCCAGGGCAGAGGACCAACTTATCAAAACCTCCAGGCTTCCCACTGGCAGGAAAGGGATAGGACCCTATCTTTAAAAAGTATACTCAAAGAGAGTGTGTGGGAGGAGGGAGCATGTTAATGCAGGGTTGATAGTGCAGGCCTAGAATCTCAACTACTTTGGAGTCTAAGCCAGGAGGGTCAGAAGTTCAAGGCTTGCCTTGTCTACATGGTAAAGCCTAGCTACAAAATGGAGGAGAGCAAAAGTAAAAAGAAGGCTGTAGGTGTAACTCAGTGGTAGACTGCTTGCTTAGTTCCAAGCACTAGTTCAGTCCTTATTCCTGCATGTGTTTAAGTACCTAAAATAAAAGAGAAATCATGTGTCTTCTCTCATATGTAGAATCTAGATTTTTAAAGGGATAAATGTGATAAAAAAAAAAAAACATATCCTCAGATCAGATGAGTAAAAAGACAATGGAACAAAGAGCCAAGCTCCATCTCAGGACAACTGATAAATGAGATGGGAAAAGAAAGATATCTGAATTGTTTGTGGACATGAATTGTTTTTCTTTTGCCAGAAAGGCCTAATATCCTTAATAAGAAAGTCCTCTATATGTAAGGAAAAATAACATACAATTAGATGAAGATCTTGAACAAGTTCTTTGTATTGAAAATAGCAAATATCCAGTGAGGACACACACATGTAAACACTCACAAAAGGATTCGGTACCAATTGGAGTTGTAACCACATTAAAGTTACTGGCAGATTAAGGAACATAAGTATCTCATAAAATTGTCAGTGCTGGATAACTAGCAACAGCCTGTTTATAGACATTTGGAGAATATTTTCAAATGGTAAATGTATCACCCTTTAGTCCAGGAATTAGACTGATGGAAATTTATTCTTCAGATTTGTTTGTCAGATTTGCATGTTAAATTCACAGGTAAATCTCTATAAATACACTAAATTTACCTCAAATTAAAATTACCTCAAATGATAAATACATATAGAGGCAAACTCTATATGCCCAGCATGAAATACTGGTTACAAGACTTTTGGCTCCTTTAGGCCATAAAATGCAATGGGTCATTAAAAAATGATTAAAACAAGGAATATTCAGAACATATTATAAGAAAAAATGAAAGAAGCGGATGATGAATGTTGAATTTCTTATATATTAAAAACAGAGAAATTAAGAAACAGTATCTTAGCTGGGTACAGTGGTGGACACCTGCAATCCCAGCACTCAGGGAGGCAGAGGCAGGTGGATCTCTGTGAGTTTGACACCAGCCTGGTCTACAAAGCGAGTCCAGGATAGACAAAGCTACACAGAGAAACCCTGTCTCCAAAAAACAAACAAAACAACAAAGAAGGAGAAGGAGGAAGAGGAAGAGGAGGGAGGAGGAGGAGGAAGAGGAAGGAGAAGAGGAAAGAAACTATCTTTTAAAATTTCTAATCAGTTTTTATAATCATGTGAGATTTGTTTTCCAAAAGACAGCGCAATGCATTCAAGTTTTTACTTATCCAATGCCTGACGTTTTCCATTTCCTTGTTCACTTTTGTACTAATCTCCAAAATGGAGTCCAACCAGCCCACTTGCTCAGCCATGCTGTGCACCTTTAATTTCTGGTTGTTCTGGCACTGCCTCTTGTACAAACTCTTGCCTCCATTTGGAACATTATCTCCAGCCCACCTCAGTTTTCCATTCTTCCTTCAGACTTCAATAGGATCAGCCCTCGTTCCAAAAACTCACATATGATTTGATTGTACTTAATTCATACTTATACATTTACCCACATGCAATTAAGTATACTTCTCTCATAAATTACAAACTCTCAGGAAGTTTTTAGCACATATGTACATATGCTTTTGCTTATCAATGACTCCTTAGAGAAATGTCTGGCCAAGAAATCAACCAAATACTTTACATGTTTCTTGATCTGTCTACATGGCTCTTGCTTATCCATCATTATTACCCATTTATCCATCTATCCATCCATCCTGTATTTGTATTAAAAGCAGAAGAAAAAAGACATTAGCCATGGTTACTACCTGGGGATTGGAGTTGAGGAAAAGGTTGGAAATGGTGTTTTATAAGTATTTATTATTAACCTGTACATCTTTTAGGTACAGTGAATAATTAAAAATAGTTCACTATAAAGGCTTTTGTTTTCTTTTGATGAAAGTTTCTTTTTAAGACACTCTGTTTAGTCTATAAAGGTAACTAGTGTCACACTATCCTGCTCCTAGGACTATATAGTGCAGACACATCTCTATGCTAATGTAATTCTCTTCCTTGCCAATTTGGTTCAGCTGTGGTTCAAGCACAGAGTAAGTGGTTTGGGGTGTTTGTGTACTCATGAAAACACACATTTTTTTTCTCATAAAAAGTGTTAGAAGATCCCCAGGAACTTCAGTCCCACTGTCATTGTCTTTTCACAGGAAGAATATGTGGAAAAGAGTCTCTTGATTTTGATTAATGAACAAAGGAATCTATTTAACTTAATTCACCTCAGATAACCTCCTCTTGGTAGAATTACCAGCTCCAACAGCAATTTAAGAAAAAAATTTCTCAACAATTAAGGAAGAATTCTTGAAATGAATAACTTAAGATCTTTTGTGATCTCTAATTCTACTTTATCTCCTAGTGTGTCCTTAGAAACCTCTCGAGTCTGAATAACTATCTCCCTGGAATGAAGACCACACATGGCCACCAAGGACTCTTTTGCCCATTGCATCTGGTTGAAAACACGAGCACAAGACTTCTGCTTTAGGTTCCTAACTAGAAGTTAGTCTGGATTACCACACAGCCTCAGAAAATACCACGTAGGTATGCTTTCTTATAGAAGGGAAATGGGGCCTTTCTGCGTTGGCTTCCTCTGCCTTCTCTGAGCTCTTATACAGAGGATGATGTCATCTGGTTATTTATCAAATTCTGCCTTCTTCTGTATTGGCTACTCTCACAAGTACAAGAACCTTTGTAGCTGGCAACAAGCCATGGCATACTTTGAAGTGTCAGTTACACATACAGCCCAGAAATCTGATTCAGGTAAAATTCAGTAGAGATTGGTTTCTGTGAAAACTGTTGTCCTCCTTTAGTAAACAGAAATGCATTAAATCATTCACCTGCAGAATAATTCTCCCATAATATAATTAGCAAGTGTGCCATTTGTGATTGCAAAAGCCCAGAGATTAGTCACTTGACTAGAAACAGTTCCTCTTATACCAGTGACCTCTGGAAAGAAGTCAAGAGGCCTTCCTTGTACTCTAGCACACTCCCATTTTAAAGCTTATTGATATAGAGGCATTGCACTGAAAACCTATGTGTCCCTGATGCCACAGCCATCAGAAAAGGGCTTCCCTGTAGGGAGAGGGCAGACCGGAAGAGGGCAGAGGAGGGAACCTTCTAGAGGCAGGGGCATATTCTAAAGTGTATCTGTCTATTGACTCCATGGTTACATATGAATGTAAGGGGTCGCTGAACCAGACACTTAGGATGTGTGCACTGCAATAATGTAATAATTTGGCTAAAACAAAAGTAGGCTGCAAGTGTTTTCTGGAGGTTAAGGAGACCCTGCACTGGAGAGAAGAGTGTTTAATAAGAAAAACAGCATAACCTGGTTGTCATTTGCAAGGTCTAATAAGATTTTTATGGTCTAGTAAGAATTCTATTACAAATGATGTTTTGCAGATGTCTCAAAGATGGGCCTCATTCATAATGACAGGAGAACAAGCGTGTAATTGGAAATGCTCAATTTTTATTAATCACCAGGAAGAGACAACAGGCCACCAGCCTGCTACTTGGGAGAGTAAACCAATCTGAAATTTTCTACAGCAGAAAATTCTTTCCAACTATGGCTTTGAGATTCCTTACTTCTATCCAGAGGAGCATCCAAATAATTAACACATTTCTGGGGGGAAATTAAATACATTGCAGTGCACACACATACACATATGTGTGTGTGTGTGCCGGAGGAATAAAGGGGGTCTGATGTTATGGTCTCAACATTAAGGAGTTGCTTTTTATTTCTCTCTCATTTCATGCAGCACATTCTACTTTAAATCCTTGAGATTTGGGACTACTTTTTGCAAGCATAGATCCTACAATTACCTTGTCATTAGGATAAAGGTAATATTCCACACTTACTCTAAACAAGGCAGAGCTAAGGAGCTTGAATAATGGTTTTACAGGAAAGCACATGAACCAGGTAGCCAAGAAGTAATGGAGACAACTAGGCCCATCTGTGCTCACTGCCAATCCGAGGGCAGTGGAGCTCTGCTTCCAAATGGAAAAGGCCCAATGAAGTGTCTATAAAAGTTCCAGACGTCGCATCCTGAGTTGATCCTAAATACATGTGGCCACCCAAACCCGAAAGCTCACACAGTTCTGCAGCAGCAGTTCTTTCATGTAAAATGCTATGATTCATACAATGTACCCTTTAGAAACCACCATATGGACCAGAAGATGGTTCATCAGGTTAGGGCATTTGATGCTGCGCATAAGGACCTGCAAATTGTGCTCTCACCTCCACATGTACTAAACACACACACACACACACACACACACACACACACACACACACACAATACCTTGAGAAAAAAATCGAGACACATCTTGTGTCCTTACACACACACACACACACACACACACACACACACACACACACACAATACCTTGAGAAAAAAATCAAGACACATCTTGTGTCCTTACACACACACACACACACACACACACACACACAATACCTTGAGAAAAAAATCAAGACACATCTTGTGTCCTTCCACAGTTGAGTGAGCACTTTTAACCTCCTCACCCTACCTGGCTCTTCTGCTTGATGTCAGGCTGTCCAAACTGCAGCATCTGTGTGATCCTACACAAGGTTCCTATGTCTCCTGACACAGAGCCTCTCTGGAGGACCAAGACTTTATTCCTACAGTCTGAAGCTTGGGCTCTCCACCCCAGCTTCACCCCATATTCTCAATACTGAGGCTCAAAACTCAGGCCAACACAAACAGCAAACCGTGTCTTCCTTCCTCCTGAAAGCGTCGCCTGCCTTTTCTTCTTACATTCCCCACCCTTGCTGCACTGACAAACTGTCCAGATGACAGTCAGCAGGCTCCCCTTTCCCCACTTGACTGTAACCTCTTCTCTTCTCAGTCCACTGTTAACACACAGTTAGGATTTGCTCCAAACTTCCTGCAGCTCTCCCTTTATCCTGCAAGAATAAACCCCTAACTCCCCTGCTTGGCACTGAAGGTCACCCACAGGGCAGACTACAGTCTGATCTTCCAAATGTGACCCTTACACCATGCTCTTGCCCTTCTCCCTCACTCAGGCTTTTGTCATGTGGCTGGTGTTTTCTCCAAATGGAAAACACTGTTCTACTTTTACAAAGAAAAAACTCCCTCCAGAGTAGACATCGCCCTGCCCTGCATACGTTTCAGCATCCACTTCGAGTGAGAGGCATCATGACTTAATGACAAGTGCCAGGGTTTGGCTTCAGATCACCTGAGGATCAAAGGTGAGAAGCACAGCTTTCTTGTTATCAGGCCAAGTGCTTAACCTTCCTGTGGACCTCAGCGTGCTCACATCCACACACAGGACAACGGTGGCTAGACAGCTGGCAGGCCATGAAGAGGACTAAGCCAGACACAGCGTCCTCGAAAGCAACCCATATAGAGATTATGGACCAGGCCAGTAGAGCTCAGAGGCTAGACCCAAGGCTTGGGAATCCCCCAGGAGCAGAGTGTCTCCATTCTAGCAGCTGTACCAGGGGGCACACAAGTCAATAAAACACAGGAAAGGGGACCAGAGGACAGGAAGGGACTGGGGAAAGTAACTAGTGTGTGGGTACATGTCGCTCTTTAAGGCGAGATGTCTGACTGACTAGCCACAGATGATTGTGACAAAACGAAAGACTGTTTCCCAGTCCTGGGAGGGCAGCTGGTCCCGTGTGAATCTGATGAATGCCCCAAGAACGCCCCTTCCCAAGGTAGCCATATCTAGACAATCGCTCATACAAGGGTGTGTAAAAGACAGTCCACTCATCCAACTCCGTCATGATGCCTTGCAAGTTGGCAGAGACTTCCACTGAGAGACTATCACAGAGCAGCACATCTTTCTCTATCTAAACCCACTTCCTCCACTTTCCTACAGAAGACGCTGACCTCACAACCACTCCCCAGTAAGCCCACAGATGGCTAGCCTCTGTAGCAAAGAGCAGTAGTGAAGATGGGATGGAGTTCAACAGGAGCAACATCAGAATCTAGTGCTGGCCTCTGGGTCAAGGGACAGTTGTATGTGGGCCACGGGGCACAGGGAAAAAGTTATAAAACAATTACCAACATAAACAAACAAACAAAAAAGCACTTATGAAAAAAAAACACCGGGGCTCTGGCAACAACGGGGCTATGTTTGCACACAGCACCCATGTCTGGAATTGGGGGACCAGGTTCCGTTTACTGGGCCCTCACACTGTCCTCCACCCTGTTCTTTACCTGCACAGTTCAGAGAGCATGCCAGATGATGAATTATGATCAATTCCAGATTTTAGATCTGAATTTTAAGGCAGCTTCCACTTTGACCAAGCTTGCTACTACCTTTGGAAACCAAACGCCTCCCACCCCACTCTCTCTCTCTTTTTTTAAACTTTATTTTTTTATTTAATTAATTTATTCAGATTACAATTCAATTGTTATCCCATCACTTGTATCCTCCCGTTCCTTCCTTTCTCCTGCTTTCACCCTATTCCCCTCCCCTAGGTCTATGATCGAGAGAGACCTCCTCCCCCACTATATGGTCATAGGCTATCAAGTGGGCTGCTTCTGGTAGCTCTCATCACCTACCAAGATGCCCCAGGTTGGTCAATCCAGAGTTCTTCAGATATAACTTGCTAAGAGAAGAAAATTAAAACACAAGTCTCTTTCACCTCTGTCACTTCTAGAATATTCTGGATGTGGGAAGATGTTTTCCTGACATAGACAAGGAACCCAAGTCTTCTCCCAGAAGGCCTAGCTGTCGGAATGTTTTTAGGCCTTAAGCATCGTCAATATGGGCTCTGGTGATAGCTTAGAGCCCAGGGGCCCTATATAGTCCATGCCACAGAACTCACTAGCTCCTGGCTCTTAGCAGGGACGCAGCAAAGCTGAGTGAGTCTCGCTACGCTTCCCACGTGCAGATTAACGGCTCAGGTAATTGCTATGGTCAGGAAGTCAGTCAAAATGCAGTACTGAGACTATAAAAGGGCAAGTGCCCCCACCGAGGCAAAATTATAAAGTATTGTTAGGTAGCATAATATGTGACTGCCGACACTTCACCTTTCATTATTACAGCAAGGCTTTCAGAAAGAGATGTAGTTAAGGCTGTCAGAATTTCATTTTAACCCCTCTTTGAGGCTCTTAAAAACTCACTCATGCTGAAACTTGCCTTTCAGATTCTCAGCCAGATATGTGCTTTGTTTTCAACCCGTTGTTCTCTAATGGAATGCGAAACGGAAGGCTTTTCCCAGGATCTTTCTAAACACCCACTTCCTATCTTGAGTCCCTCTGCCTCCGTCTCCTGACCTCCAGCCGAAGCTTCGTGATATCAACCCAAGCAAGGCAAAGATCCACTCCACCGAGAGGATTAAAGGCTTTTTGGCAGGATTTATAAAAATAGCTGCAGCAATAAGCAACAGTGAACGAGAGGAATCTGCTCCATGGCGCATGCGCACCGAGAGCATCTGCACAGTTGCCACACTGTCTGTGGCCAAGAGTGATGATGATACAGTTGAACCAACGGCAGATGTGAGAAAGTTTCCTAGTGTAAAAGATAAAAGTAAAAGTAAGAGAGACAGCTGCAAAGGCTCCTCACAGGTGTGACCTGCAGGTGGATAACAATCTCCCCAGCGATGATCTGGTAGGATAGAGGAAGCAGAGATACTGTCCGAAGGCTACATTCTTAAGGCAAACTCACCGAGGTCTCTTAGAGCTTGGGAGTTGATGCCCATATGCCATCCCTGAAAGCTTCTGTGCTGGTGAGAGCATGTCAAGAAAGAGGAATAAAGTGAAAACTCGTTGGTTAAGTACTGTGTCTAGGCACAGTGCTTGGCAGTTCATTGTCATCGTTATCAGCAAGCTATCATCAATAGCCTGGAGCTCCCTCAGCCTCAGTTGAGCGAGCCTCCCCTCCCTGCAGTCTGTGGCTTCACAACACTCTCAGGTCCCCTTAGCTCCTCCCAGCACAGTGGCAGCCCATCCAGGCTAACAGGATGACCGACATATCACATGTCACTATACAGATATTCACTTTTGGAGACAGCCTATAGGACATTAGGTCTAGAATGTGCCAGCCTGATTACAGAAGTCCCAGAACCTGGGAAAATGCTACAGTTAGCTTTTTATTCTAATTCCTTCCCTCTGAAAACTGCTAAACATCCAACCCCACTCCGCACATCTCACAAGGACTTGGATAGGACATCACCTGTAGCTTTATTTTATGGTTCTGAATCCTCAGACCCTGGACTCACAGAACCAAAGGTCAGGCTATGGCCTAACACAGCTGCTCTGATTTTAGTGTTTCGGCTTGATGCCCAGCTGCCTTCTCAGTCCTTTTTCTGGAAAAAAAACCATATATATATGTACACACACATATATATATATCTCACATGTATAGTATTTTTAAGCTCTTAGAATTAAGAAAATTATAGTAAGACTATTGGCCCCGATTCTTCAGTTTTAGCATGAAGAATCACATCCTAGGAGTCTGCCAAGTACTGCTGGGATGATTATGGCAGATCGGAGCCAGCCCTGCAGATAATTTTCATCTGCTGCTAGCAAAGCAGGGATGGGGGCTTTTGTGAGGCTGCTGTGCTTGGCCTGAAGCAATCCCTGTAGCTAAGACTGAAAGTGTGTCTCAGACAGAGGCCAGGTGCATTATCCAGCTGTGCAGAGGAGCAAGCTTCCGGTCTAGGTAAGGCTCTCTGTAGGGTGTGGGGTGGCCCATGGGGAAACGCATCACAGCCACAGAAGTGAGGCCTAGGCAGCTTTGGCTACTCAACATGGAAACCCTTGGCACAATCTCAGGAAACGAGCGGTCAAGTATTAGAAAGGCATAAGTTAATAACTATGATTCCTCTGGAGAAGGCCATGTTGACAAACGGTCCTTTCTGTTTGGAGTCAGGCTAGTTCACCTACTGTACTTGAGTCATGGCATCATTTCATGTCTGCTGCAACAGAAAGCTTATTATTCTATGTCATTATTTTATGCTCTTCCTAATACTTATTATGAAGTCTGGAGACACTGATTCCCCCATTACATTTTATTTTTCAGCTGGTGTCTTCTTGGCTTTACAGCCTCAGGGATACATGTGAAGACTGCGTAAGGTATTTCTATCTTTCCCTTCCTGATTTCCCCCTTCCCATCCATCTTTATCAGCATACAATCTATCAGTGTAGCCCAGATCCTGGACTAGACTGGAACTTGCTATATAGCTAACGCTGGTCTCAAGTATCCAATCCTGCTGCATCAGCTTCCCAAGTGCTACAGTTATAAGCATGTGCCATTACACTCGGCTAAAATAATAATATTTATATCACCGTCCTCATTATTTAATTATCATCATATCACCACTGTCGTCGTCATCATCATCATCATCATCTCATAATCAATCCATCGGTGTCTCATCATCATTGTCATCATCACCCAAAAGCATTTTCTGTACTAGGCATTCACTGTTTGAGAATTCTGCTGGTTCCAGCTTGCTCTACGTAGAGGTAATAGGAATGCTCACCACACTTGGTTTTGAGAGGTGGAAGCTGGAACATAGAGGGCGAATGATCTACACAAGCAGCTCTGTGGATGTGGTCCACATCCACAGAGTACAAAGCCCCTCTCCTGGCAGCTGAATCTGTGCCTTTATGAAGGGCTCCTGCTGAGTGTGTCACCCCAGTCAATGCACATCCATGTGCATATTCTCACTTGACTCTCATCTTTGCTGGGGGATGGTCTGATGTATTTTGATGGTAGTTACTGCTTGCTGTCTCTGTGACCCACCTTTTGATTAATAAAAAAGCCATCCCACCTGGTCAGGACAGATGAGATAGGTGTGGCTAAGTGTCCCAAGGAGGAGAGAGAGAGGAATCCTGGGAAGAAGAAGAAAGACCACCACAAGGAGGAAGAAAGAGCCATGAAGGGAAGAGAGGAGGCTGCCATGGGTTAGATGAAAGAGAGGCACATAGCCGGCGTGGATGGAGAATCCAGCCCAGATGAAGAACATTAGCAAGTATTTGGGATTATGGATGGGAGGTAGCATGACAGAAATTGACAGAAGCAGATGGCATAGGATTGGGGCAGGGCTCTCATATCTGCCCCACTATGGGAAGTAGTTTAGAGGATTAATGTCTGCCCTGCCCCAGGTTAACTAAGGCTATTTGAAAATACAACAAGTGTCTGTGTTGTAATTGATTGCTAGCTGGGCCTAGTGATCATACTAATAATGCAGATAATTAAAAACAACACATCTTTCCACAGGAGGTTTTGCTTAACTAGAGGCCTCCGTTTTATTACTTCCAAGTCTGGGGAAAATATGTAACATTTTACTCTTGTTGAATATTTTGTCCTAGACCAAAAGAGAAAAAAAAAACTACATTATTTGACAATTAATTCTAGAATTTAATCTAAAGTAATACTATGGGCTTTGTCTTTGAAGACTGAAATTCAGCTGTCAATTGCCCTCAAATGACTGTTCATGATTTCTTGTTGTTCCCTTTATAAAGCAAACCCACATTTCTAGGAAGTATGCTAGACTCAGCAAGAAAAACATATATTTGAACTGACTGCATTTCAATACCAAATATGCTAGTCTTTACAGTATTTGTACTTATATGAATAACAGTTGTAAGTTATAAAAACTTAAAGATTTAAATTAATTGTCAAATTCCAGGATTTTGACAGATTTGAAAAAAAAATTGCTTGGAATTCCTATATACTTCCATTCTTCTTCCTTGGTATAGAGAATGAGTAGTTTATTGTCTGTGCCTTTTTCACAGAAGCTTCTTTTAGGTTTTTTTTGTTGTTGTTTTTTTCTAAGACAGGGTTTTTCTGTGTAACCTTGGCTCTCCTGGACTCACTTTTGTAGACCAGGCTGGCCTCAAATTCACAGCGATCCTCCTGCCTCTGCCTCCCGAGTGCTGGGATTAAAGGTGTGCGCCACCACGCCCGGCTAGAAGCTTCTTTTAAAGGACACACACACATTCATACATACACCTATCTCACCTCCACACGTGCATATATAGAGAGAAATAGATGATGATGTGGATTAATAAAAATATTGTTAAATGATTTATTGGATCGCTTTCTTTCATTCTTGTATCTTCAAATGTATTAGTCCCAATTTTCCCACATGAAGATGAAGAAAATTACTGAGCTGTTAACTCCATAGGGACACATGTAAATCGGAAACCAACACTGGAATTTATACACGGTCCTTGGACTGAAACTGTCCCGTGCTTATTATCATTTTGGCCTGGAAAGAAGACTAGAGATTCAACAGCAGGACAAGGCAGTGTGAGTCCAAGAGAGGAGTCCACAGCCAGTGTCCCTGGCAGGAGTGGGTCCTGGAATAGCAATTCACAGTAGCTGCAGTGGAGGAGGCTCTCTCTAGCTGTCTATTGCACAAATACTCCTACTAAACAGCTAAGCTCTCAGAACAATCACCTAGTGAAGTTGGGGCTCAAGTTTAGCTTTGTGGTCCCTCAGTTTCTGCACACATTCCAGAACTGCCTAGAAGCCTCAGTATATAGAGTGAGGTCATAACGTACTCTGCTTCTGTAGCTAATGAAATGCCAAAGGTTGGAAAAGTGTTTTCCAGGCTACCCCTGACTGCATCTCTGCATATTCAGACCAAGGGAGGTAGGTGTCAGCTGCTTGTAACAGCTGGGTAAGGTTCTGGAATGCCAAGAAGGCACAAAAGTGATGGGCAGCAGTAATGTTTTCTTCAGGATATAGAAGGATGCCTCTGTGGACTGAAACCCTGTAGCTTCCCAAGAACTGAGACTTTAGTCAGAAAGGCAGGCTGAGATGAGACAGCTCTGATATGGCTGATCACCAACGCAACTTCCCTTTTCCCTCACAGCCCTTGGATTCTTTAGATTCAAGATTCTTTTTTTTTTTTTTTTTTTTTAACTGAGCTTTAAAATTGAGGATTCATCACACCTTTGATTTTGGAATGGAGAACAGGGTACACTGAGCTTCCAATGTGGGCCAGTGTTTTGTTTCCTTAGTAGATCCTACAATGGTCTTCAGTAGATATTTTCACATTTGCATTTTGAGACAAAGCAACAACAACAACAACAAAACAAAAAAACTTAACTCACTGAAAACAACTCAGGCTATACAGCAATATTTGGGTGAGGACTAAGGGACAGAGAGTCTATGCTATTTTCCTTCAGAGAAAAGAGCAATTGCCTGGGGCTGGGCTGGGTAGGGCGGGTGCTAGAAGTCCCAAGACTCCGCAGCAACAGGGACTGAAAGTCAGACCTATCTGCCCGAGAAGCACCGGGAAGGGTAGTTCCTCATCCTCCCTGCTGCTCACACAGCTCACAGAGCCTTGAGAGCAGACCAGCACACCCTTCTCCTTTGGAGTAGATTTCACTCAAAGATCTCCTGGAGGCACAGTGGATCTGCTTATAAACATCTGACAGAAGACAATTGCATAACATTCCCAGAAGTGGGCTGTCTAAATGTGTTCTTTGGATATCCCAAGTGCATGGATTTAAGGGCTCCCAGAGAGAGGGAGAGAGAGACAGGGAGAGAGAGAGAGGGAGGGAGAGAGAGAGAGGGAGAGAGAGAGAGAGAGGGAGAGAGGGGGGGGGAGTGAAAATAAATGGGAATACTCTGGTAATTAGCTTGTCATTGGCCTAAGTGCCCAATCTGTCATGCCCCAGGAAGTGTATGTTAGCATACTGCCCCTAGTCTGCCTAGCAACCTGACATCATTACCTGCCTACCGCTGGGTGTGCCAGCTTCCAGGATATAAAAAGGACATACTGACCTCATCTCTCTTTCTTGTTCCTCTTCATCTCTTGCTCTTCCCCCGCCCCCATCTTTCTTCCTCTCTCTTGTTCTGTCTGTCTCTCATTTTCTCTCTGTCTCTCTCTTCCTTTGGGTTGCCCCTCCCCCTTTCCAGCTCTCCCATGCTTCTACAAATAAACTTCTCCATATCATATCTATTGTCTGGCATCTTATTTTTTAATCATCACAGTTCATAAAACAGACGGATTTCAGTAAAGACATGCTGTAACCACTGCTACTACAAAACTCACAGAGATGCACACATGCAAAACAATAAAGCTCTCTCTCACAGTATACAGGAAAAAACACCACTAAATGGAATAATAGAGGTAAATGTTGGTTGTTTAAGTGTCAATGCTTAGAAGAAAATAGAGGAATAAAACTTCCAACCTTGAGTGTTTCAAAGCCTTCAGAGTAATGATGCACAGTAAACAATAGGTAAGTGTAGAAACACATTTTGCTTCATCAGTATTAAAAACTTCTGTGTCTCAGTCAGGGCAGATATATATGAAAGGGAGGACAAAGCCCAGGATGGAGGAATAGATTTACAAATCAGATGTAACAACTTTGTATCTGAAACACATACTCTCACTATGTTATGTGGAGACACCCCATATGAAGACTGAGCAGAGAGTCTTAACTGTCAACTTGATACAATCTAGAATCACTTGGGAAAAGAGTCAGCAAGGGTTTGTGAGGATTAGGCTGACCTGTGACGTTGTCTTTGAGTGATTATCTTGATCACATTGACTGGTATGAGAAGAGGCCATTTTGGGTGGCACCATCCCCTAGGCTGTGTCAGGCTCCATCCTGGGCTATGTCAGGGTGGAAAGTAAGCTGAGTGCATGCACATTCATTCTCTCTCTGCTATGGGCTGTGAGTGTGGCCAGTTGCTTCAAGTGCCTACTTTGACTTTCCTGTGATGATGACCATAACCCAGAATAATCCTGGCCCACCCCACTCTCTCTTGGGAGTTCTGAGGAACTCCGTGTAGTCCTGGCTGTCCTGATACTCACTATGTAGACCAGGCTAGCCTCTAACTCACAGAGATCCACTTGCCTATGCTTCCTGAGTGCTGGGGTTAAAGGTGTGCACCACCACACATGGCAAACTTTCTCTCTTAAAGTTGCTTTTGTCAAGGTATCACAGAAAACATAAAACAAAACAAAACAAACAAAAACAACCTAAGACAGGAGACAAACATTTCTTCGAAGATGAAAGACAAATGGGAATTTAAAAGCATCATTAACTATGAGGAAAATTCAATTTAAAACCAGAAGGCGGTAGGTAGCATTTGCACACTGATTAGGTTGGCTACCATAAAAAGGACAGATACAAACAAGTGTTGATAAGGATGGGGAGAGCTTGGAACCCTCATGTGCTGCTGACAGGACTCTAAACAATTTGGGTGTTTAGGGAAACAGTCTGGCAGGGACTTAAAAGCTAAATGTGATGTTAACATATGTCTGTATGTCTCTGCTCTTTCACTTTTGGATGTATACGCTCAAGAGAAATGGAAATGAACGGCCATACACAGACTTGCTCCCAATGTTTGCAGCAGCAGCAGCGTTCATAGGGGTCATAAAGCAGAACCACTCAGATTCCCACCCACAGCCGAGTGGACAAACAAAGTGTGTGGTTACATGATTTCACTTACAAAATTCCCATAGCAGGCAAACCTAAGGTGGCATAGATTGGACCAGGGGATGCCCAGTGCTGGAGGCAGAGTTGGAAGTGACATATTCTGGGTTTCTTTGGGAGATGAAAGAAAAATGCCAAATTGGTAGTGGTGTGACAGGACTCTATAAATAATTCAAAATTGAATTGTATACTTTATATCCATTGCTTTGTGCACTTTAAATAGCTGAGCAATATTGTTTATAAACTAAGTCTACACACACACACACACACACACACACACAAACACACACACACACACACACACACACAGAGTCTTCAGTATAGACCTTGGTTCTCAGGCACAGACACCCCTTAAAGTCACATGGGCAACTTTCACAGCCCCAGGCTTGCCCCACTCTCTAGACCGATCACTCCAGAATCTCAGTGAGTGGGAGCCAGACACTAGCCTGAGTCGCTTTCCTGGATGATCTGAGCACGTGAGTGATACACTAAGTTCCCTGCGTGGCTACAGTGCCTGCCACACAGTCTATCTAGTGAGTTCTTTCTCTTCCATTAGATGGCATCCATACAGTGAGGTGTCACCTCAGGCCCTTGTAGGGCTTCTCACTATGGTACTAATTGGTACTTTTTGAGCCATGTCATAAAGAGAAGGCCTTGAGCACCTCTTCTTTGGGCTCACAGAGGAGGGACACTGCATTGTCGTTTGGACAGCCTGCATTAGAGCTTCTGAGATCTTCTGTACTCAGGAAAGACATATATTTGGGTTCTGTGGCTCTGACACTGAATTATCAGAAAAGTATCCTAATATTAAAGGAATAGGAATGAAGAACTTACTCAGTTATTTGGGTAGCTTTGCAGTAGTTCACATCTCAAACTGCTAAGTTCCACAGTTGTAAACTTGCTGCTGGAATGAGTCTATACACAAAGCCTGTGATACTGCCTGGCTGGTTAATCAATAGCAGATATAAAACACTGTTGAACATTCAGTCAAATAACATTTTTAAATTTTCCAACCCTTCCTTCTTTGCTCTTCTTTAGTAAAACTGTAAATCAAAACACTGATTTAGGCCAGTTTAAATAAATAAAAAACAATACACTTTGAATCTGGTTCCAAAACGCAGGAGCCAAATGGCCTCAGAATTCAGAAGAGAGACCGCCGACCTGCATAGGTATTGATGATATCATTTAAAGCATGCATCAACCAAATTGTATGCAAGTAGAATAAGAGCCAACCACAGAAAGGTGGTGTTCTGGAAGGTTGTGAGCACCGGGTTTGCAAAGGAAAAAGGCTAGGAATTAGTTTCAGATAGCATTCCTTCCTCTCAGAACAGCCCGTGTGAGAAATTTATAGTCATAAATGTGATTTGTAACTTGGCCTTAAAAGTGCTTAAAGATCAATGCTAAGTTTCTGTCATCAGACCGATAAAATGCCACGAGTCACTAGTGGGTACCTAGATAACCCCCTCCTATCATTTTTGCCCTTTCGTCTTCGGGCACATAGCACCACATAAAACACAGTCACATGAGCTCCTTCACCGTCCTTGCAGTCTCACTGTCAGCATTCACACCCACAACTGAGAGGACCCCTCCGCACATGCCTAAGTTCAGTTACTTTGACAAGACTATTTTACACAGAATTGACCTCACACAGTCCTTGTTGGTGTAGAGGGGTAATATTCAAAGGGAAGCTGAACCCACCATCTCTCATGAAAATCACTGCTGATGAGGCAAGTTCCAATCATATACAGACTATAATTTTTCTACTGGTGGAACACACCAAAGAAGAATTTCACCCTCAAGTGGCCAAACTGCTATAAATCACAGTAGTTTCTCCAGAAAAAAAAATGTTAAAAAAAATCATCAAAGACAAGTGTATTTTTGTTCTTTTTTTAAAAATGATAACTGCTTATGAAGAATTAACCAAAATTACTGTACAGTAAATACTAATTATAAATCCTTATTTTTCAAAAAGTGGGTTGGAGTGAGGCAAAGAAATATGGAAGAAGAAAAGAGTTGGGCACCGAGGCCTTGATTGATAAAAATGACTTCTAAATAAATATACATGTTTTTGGTCAACAGTAGGCTTCCTGTAGTCTACTTGAAACATGCAATAGTGGCAAAGCTGATGGTCAAAAGGGTGGGAAGGGGAAGGGTCTGGGAGATGCTAGCCTAGGTTTTTTGTGACAGAATTCACACATCCATACATTCTTCTTGCTGGAAGATGGCTTAAGAATGGCCTCACTTTTCATGTCCTCTTTTATAGAACAAACGTTATAGAGATTAAGTGACTTGTCCAAGATCATGAGTTAAATATGACAGTCCCAGGCAGCCCCAGTCCTACAGGAGTGCTTTCCCTGTATCAGCTGGCTGGTCTCCAGTATAACCACAAAAGGAAAAAGATGGAGAGAGGCTGGGATATAAGTTACCTCCCAAGAACTTCCCAGCACTTCTACTGAAGGAACCAAGCACGAATCTAAAAACCACTCTCCATTCATTTCCTAGCAGAGTACTTCCTGGACAAAGTCCTAGATAGAAGCGCTCGCTCACAGGAGCCCCGAGAGTCAATAGCCAGGAGCCACGGTACTCATTAGTGGGTGACTAGGAGCAGTGAGCTAGCAAATAACCAGCACTTCTGCACAAATATTTAAAATAATTCCAAGATAATTTGAACCTCAATAGAGAGCTAGCCAAACACATTTGCAATCTGAACCCAGGGTTCTAATAAGGTGCTGCCTTTTGGCTGCCCTTCAGGGTGAGGGACATTTTTAGAAAGATTAGCACTTGGCTGCAAACAAAGATGGGCGTTTTCAACATAAATCTTGGGCCAAGCTTTTTTTCCCCCCCATATAAAACAAAATGCATTTATCATCTGACCTCAGGTAAAGTGCAGAGTCAGTGTGCCAACAAATCGGTGCAAGAGCACTGTCCCTAAAAGCAATGTGCAAAAGAAACAGAAGTGAAAACTCTAGAAGCATACAAAATACACTCAGGTCAGTGATGGAAGAGTTTGAGGCAGATGGAGAGTAGCATGATACACAGAAAAACATGACCAGGCAGGGAAGCTAGGATGGGCGTCAGACCCCCACGCAAACAAGGTCATGTCCACTTTGAATCTTAGATCCACGGGGTCTGCAAAATCTGCTGGGACTACAGCCAACAGCAAACCCAGACACTTTAGACACATTTCAATAAGCTTTTAAATCCGTGATTCAGATACCTCTAATTTTGTCTTATTGAGTTGTCTCCCAAAATGTGGTTAAAATTAGTTTTTCAAGTCCAACATTTTCTGCAACTGTAGTCTCTGTAGGTAGCAATAAGAAAATGCAAAATATTCTCTGGCTTGGCTGGGTTTTGGCATAATTACAGGTCTGGTGTTTGAAGGACAGATAAGATGGTTGCAGAGACATGAATAACCCAGGATGTCTGTGAGCACAACACTTATATCTCATTAACCACCAATTACTGAATTCATAATTTAACACAAAAGGGAAAAACACAAATGGGCTTTTTAGGAAAAAAATCCCCTTTTATCTAGACTTCAGTTTACATTTGGCCTTGAAAGGGAGGACGAATGCAATAGGTTGAGAAGGGGAGTACTAGATTGAGCAATACAAACCCTTTTAATAACATAAAAATGGCCTGGCTGAAACTATCAGCTGAAGACAAACAATCCCCACAGGAGAGAAGGAAGCAACTTTTGCTGGATGCTAAGGTCTGTACAATCACTGAAATGTACATTGACTGTGATACCTTCAAAACACAAGGCTTTCTCTGGCTTTCTTACCCCTCAGATTCATTCTCATTCTCTCTCTCTCTCTCTCTCTCTCTCTCTCTCTCTCTCTCTCTCTCTCTCTCTCTCTCTCCTCTCCCCTCTCCCCTCCCCCCCTGTGTGTGTGTGTGTGTGTGTGTGTGTGTGTGTGTGTAGTCACCAGGTTGTCAATGATAATCAGCCTCTTTCACTTTTGCACCTTGTATTGAGGCAGGGTCTCTGCATCATGCCCAGAGCCTACCCTACCCTATGGCTAGTCTTGCTATCTAGCTTGCTCAGGGATCTCGGCTCCATCTTTAGGGGGTGAAGTTGCAAGCCAGCTGCGACACCTGCCCAGTATTCATGTGGGTTTGTAGAGATCTGAAGTCTTCACACTTGTGGGCCAAGCACTTTAGCCAGTGAACCATCTCCCCAGTACTGAACTACAAGCCGTGTCTCTTTCCTGGCATGACGTTTTCGAGAGTTTTGTCATAACATGGAAGGTAAAACCGTCACTGGTTATTTAATTGCTTCATCATCACCATCATTATTATTACCATTGTCACAATTTCTACACTGTTACAGCCATTCTAACTACCACCTTTATTAGAAATACTGTTTGTACTACGGCAGTCAGATCTATCATCTCTGACCCCTAGCCTCTCAGTGAGGAGACAGACGGTTTTAAAGGCAATGCTATTTGATTTCCAAAGTGCAGTGAACCATGGAGTGTTCCTTGACCCCGTGTGCTGGCTGGCTCTCTCTAATGACACTCATTTGCTGATGGTGTGGCCCACGGACCAGAAGCTTCTGCACCATTTGAGAACTTACTTCAAATATGATTTTCCAGGCCCAGGCCAGCCAGCCAGACCCAGAAGTTCTGAGGTGCAGCTTCACACAAGAGCACGACATATAAATCTAAGCAGTTCTGCTCATTGAAGGAAATGACCCAGGTAGAGCAAGGAGGGAGCAGGGGCCGTAAGCTGAGCATGCACACAGAGCTACCTGCCATGCAAGCTTTGCCGTTTTGCTCAGGCCTGCCTGCCAAAGCCCAGAGTGAGAGAGAAGAAAGCTGAGTCTGAGGCAGGAAGGCTGAGGAAAAGAAAAGGTCCAGGCCAGGTATTTGGGAAAAGTGTATCTTTAGACCTGGCATGTGGTCAAGGAGGCTGCTGAGAACTGGGCTCCCTCAGAACTATCCAGTTGTGGCTGGTCTGCTGCCTGCTGAATGTTCAAAATTGCAGGATTTTATTTCATGTCATTGCAGACATCAGATCAAATCAGCTGCCGTGTGTACATTAGCATTAGTTGCCCTGTGAGGTCAATGTATTACAGATCCAGGTCCCACTGAACCGTCTCTGGAGGCCAGGCTGTGCTCCTCCCATAACTACTATGTCAAATGTGACAGCTGCTTTTCTCTATTGGCCTGAGCTGACATTTAATTTGAGATGAGGTTTCAAAATATATCCTCCAACTTTCCCCCTCTTTTTTGAACTAACACATCTTCCTATGATAAAGTAGATGAGAAAAAACATGCCAAGAAAATAAAAATCACCCATGTTCTCATCACCCATTCTGAGAAATACAACTGTATAAAATGTATCATTTAAGTGAAATTGGTATATAAAATAACTACAGCGATTCATAAAAAGACATCATAAGTAACATTGAAAATCACTTATCATTAGCTATCTGTCCTTGCCTTCTGGCCCATAATCCAAGTGAGTCAAGAGCTCAAGACTCTGTAGAGTTAGTTTAAGGCCATTTAAGAAGACCTCATTTCAAATTAAATTATAAAGAGCTGCCACTGTGGCATGGCAGAGAGAGAGAGAGAGAGAGAGAGAGAGAGAGAGAGAGAGAGAGAGAATATTTCTCCAGCACATATGGGGAGCCTGGCTCCTCCTTCAGTACGTAACCAAAACTGCAGCAAGCAGTGAGACCTAAGAGGCTGCCATCTGGGGGGTTCTGTTCCTATCAACAACGTTACATGATAAAGAACTGTACTCTGATTTTTGCATCCATCCCTGATATACAAAGGACCCATCTGATAAGCTCTTAGAAACAGATTCTCTAGACTAAAACTTGGCTGCTTTTGAAGTTCTTGACGCATAAATCCAAACCTCCCTCAGAAAAGGAGTGACAGGTTAGGGACATGAGGACCTAAAGTAGGAAAGCCACATCAAATAAAGTCTGGGGAAGAAATCTGAGAACCCAGAGGGACCCTGTTTAAGGAAGTAGTTACATTGGTAATAATTCAGAAGCCACACAGATGTACATGGACCCAGGGACAAAGAGTCCAGTGTCACCCAGCAGTTAGGATGTAAGAGTCACATCTATAGATATTGCAATGATGCCCTTCGGAAGATGTGATGGCATCAAGTTAAGCCAAAAAGATCTTAGTAAAAGTAACTATATAGGATAGGAATCATTGATGTAAAAATTATTTCTAGTTATTTATTTTTGGAATGATGTGTGTGTGTGTGTTGTTATGTATAGGTCAGTGCATGTTCACGCAGTGCCCATAAAGCCCAGAGGGTGGCATCAGATGCCACAGACTTGTGGTTACAGGCAGATGTAAGCAGGCTGGTGATGGTGCTAGGCACAGAACAGATTTTTACCTGCTGAGACACCTCTCCAGGTTATGGTATAATTTTTTTTAAATTAAAATAAAAGATAGTGTAGTGAGTGGTTACACACATGGGAGAAATATGAACCCACATACTGGAAAGAGCAAGTGCCACACAGAGTCCACACTCCTGAGGGGGCTTGGAACAGGCTTTCAGTGCACTGCCTACTGGTAGCCATTTCTCAGCCAAAAGTTTAGAGGCCAGTCATGTAAAATGTCAACACTTGTCCAACGTGGGACAAGTGTCTTAAAACATGGCTGAAGGTCCCCAGGACCACCAAAGACTGCTCCAGGATATTAAGGAGATGAAAAGTACATTCAGGACAATACGCTGACTTTATTTGACTTTGCCACTATGTGATGTCTGCACTATTGGTACCATAGTTTTGAGTAAACCTATGATATGCACAAGAAAGATTGGTCCTTGCAGTTTTTATAATACATTATTGCAGTGAGAAAAACTAGCTAGTTTATGAAGAACATCCTTCATGAAGTCATTTTATTTTGAAAGCTCAACTGCAAATTGTTGGCTTAATAACACCCTTAGTACCTTGGGGGCAAGACTACACATACATTGCTAATGCTGTTGGAAGAGGGACAGAGGTTGGGCAGCACCTGTGTGGTCAAAGTGTGAGCTGGCCTGACTGTTTTCTTCACTGAACATCACTTTTCCCTTGAACTAGACCCCAACAGGTTATTCAGATTTGGTATTTGGCTGACTGTTTTTTCATTCAAATGGAGTCTGTCATTTCAAAACTACGTGGCAGTGTTCTTCATCAATGATAAGATGCAAGTTTTCAAGTGGAAGTGCTAAAGGGTGTGTCTGGTACTGTATGCCCAATGGTCAAAGGCTTTCTGAGGTCAGTGGGGCTGTGATAATGGAACCTCACGTTCTGTATAATGATGCATGCTTTATACCAGGGAGGCCTGTATGACCCAGTGAACCAGTACTTTTCCAATCAACACATGATACAGTTAAATAAGGCATGGGTAAAAGATCCACAGACAGTTTAAGACAGACGGGTTTTATTATAAGGGAGCCAGAACCTCAGCTACCTGCTTTAGATTCCATATCTCAAGCACTCCTTAAGAAACTGTCGTCCGTTGAGTTTTGCTGGAGTCTTAAAGCAGAATTTAGGAGTTAGTAGAAGAAAGAGACCGGTAACACCTACCTCTTTTTCCAACTATATAATCATTTGATTTTCATCATAAATGTCAACAAAAGAGGCAGAGGCGAATACAAGAATCCACTCAGCTTCCACTAACTTGCCAGACAATAAAGATGCTTCCATCATTTCAGACCAATGAGCTTCTTGTCACTGTCTTCTCTGCTTAGGTAAATATGGATATTTTCATACAAATAGTATTCAGAAAAACATGTAAAGACTCTATAATTGCAATTTAAAATGAATTGAATATTCTAAATGTTACTATTTTGTTTACTTTGTGGTAGATATTAGATATAATATTTTAAAAGCTAATTATTAAGAGTGAGATTAAGTTTATAAACATTAATCCAGGGAGTGAGCAGATAGATCCTCTTATTTTACTGACTATACTTTTCTTTACACAAACAGCTACCAGCCTCTATCTAAGTCTATGCCTTGCCCACCCAAAATTAATCATTGAAGAAAGCTTGCCCAACTCTCCTTCTGAATTTGAGAGTAAGAAAATACTACGTCAACACTTTCTCTCATTATGTGAGTTTGAACAAAAGTACAAATTGATTGATGTTTCTATACTTTAATCTTAATTTTTGTGAGTTGTCCCTTACTTCTTTAGTTTCTTGTTCATTTAGCACACACTGCTAAGCATCTATACTTGTTCCTTGGTGGAACACGGTGGTGTTGACTTTATCTGTGAATTGTAGGAGCTGGTGCTCTGATCTATAGGGCCCAGTTGGACCCAGTTCCCATCTCAGTGAAGTTACTAGGACACAGTCTTGCTTATGTGTTTATGTACTATTTGTGGATACCTTGGATCTCCAGAGGCAAAGCTAAAGAGCTTCAATAAATAAGCTGGGCACTGTGACTGAGGAGGCTGAGGCAGAGGGGATCAAGAATGCAAGGCTAACATATGTTAGGCATCAAGATGTTGTCCAAAGACAAACAAAAACAAGACAGTGCTGAAGCTATGATGCTTGCAAAGTCGAAAGGTTTTTGTTTTTGCCATTTGTCTGTTATAGAAAACCTGTCCTAGCTTTTGGCTTCATGGATTCTGTGGGGAAGCTTATCCTTTTCCTACAGATCTTGTCCTATTATTCTATCTATGTATTGAGAAATTACACTTGAACTTGTACTACTGCATTTATACTTTCCACTATATACAGTTTTACATTTTATGTTGGTTAAATCTTTTCTCTTACTATAATAGTTTATAACTTTGAGAGCATTAATTGTCTTAATAATTCATTTGCTGGTTTTGCTGTTCGTGTATCCAGCCACAAATTTTTACTTCACCACATTACGAGAAGAATCCCTCAGTGATTCTGATTTCAGCTGCATTAAATTGTTGGCTTATTTCACTGCTATAGACATTTCTAAAATACCAATTACTCTCTCGAACGAGCACAGAACATTTTTCTATTAGATCTCATCTTCGCCCAAATAATTTTGTAATTTTTACATTATCTTTAAACTTCTCTTTTATAGTTATTTCTTAGTTGTTATTTATTTTAAGGCTGTTAGTGGAATATGAGGTAGATTTTTCTTTTCTAATTGGTCACAGATGACACATGCAGTTTATTTTTGTAATTAAGTGGCATCCTAAGCTCTCCCGACTTCTACTGCCAGTCAACCCTCATGCTTTCAAGGTTAACTTTAGGCAGGAGCAAGACCTGCTTAGCTCTCCTTCCCTAATCTCTTTTTCTAGTCTTTTCTCCTGAATGTAATACTTGTGAGATTTTTTTTTTTTTTTTTTGTAGTCTAAAGGACAGTTTATTTAAAACAAAGGTGACAAGGGAGGAGTGAGGGAGAACACCATTAACATAAAAGCACACAGGAAGTACCTCAGTTAAGAACAAATGGCAGTGGAAGAAGGTATGACTCACACATATACAAACAGCTGACCTCCAATTATTTACATCCAACCCTTACAAAATAGCATTTTGATTTGAAGAAAAAAAAACAGTAACTTATATTTCTTTTCTCCTTTCTCATTTTGAAATGCATACAGAGTTTTACAACTAAGGAGACATTTACTCTTTACTTCAAGTAAGTAATTTTTATTGTCTAAAGTGTCTAACTTTCTATGACTTTCTTTATGACCTCTCAGCAGCAAATGTGGATCCAAATAAGTATTTGGAGGCATTTATACTAGTAACAGAAATGTCTTCCTTTAGACTCTGCATAACATGAATTAGACTAACAGATCTCACTAGTGGCAGCATCTGTGTTCTAGGAGGACAGATGCTTGGTCGCTGCTTGTTATCACTCTTGACCTTACCAGGATGGCAACGGCCAGTTTTTCTTCTTTTATTAATTCATTTATTTATTCACTTTACAGCCTGTTCACAGTCCTCTCCCTCCTTTCCTCCCAGGCCTACCCCTTCCTCTTCCCTTTTCCTTCTCCTCAGAGAAGGGGAGGTCCCCCGCATAGGTATCAACCTATCCTGGCACATCAATTCTCAGAAGGACCAAGCACCTCCTTTTCCACTGAAGCCACCCTTCACATGAGGGTGCATACAGGGAAACCAGGGGTCCACTTTAGGTGTCTGCCACCTGCATCCCCCAGGATCGGATTACAAATCTGGACTGCGCAGCCTATTCAGGTGGATGCTGGGGATCCAAACTGATATATCTGTCTTTACACACGTGGGCCTTGGAGGGATGCATGTAAATGAGTCTTGAGTGAAAATAAAGGGGAGATGTAGACCTAGGTACCTCTCATACCATCCCCTTGGATCATAACAGTGTTGAATATGTAATCAGGAAATAAGTAGAGTCCACAGAGTCATGCTGGAAAGGCAAGTCCTTTATCAACTGAGCCACCCTCCCAGGCCCTGACATCTTTTTCTGTCCCTAGAATAGTTTGCACTGCTAAGATAACACACTTCAACAATTGCAAATCACAAAAGAGATCAATTTAAGATGATTAGGATAAAGAAGACTGCGAATTATCCCATTAACTGTTACAGAGAGCCATGACCATGCAGGGAAGAAACAATCTTGGCCACATCAAGGTTTTAATCTCTTAGTAAATGGGGGCAACGGGAAGGTGACCCCAATCTCTAAGTTCAACTTGCAGATGGAGTTGTTAAGGCTCTCTTGCAGGCACTGAGCTAATGGTGTTAACATTCTTAGGTCTGCCTGAGGAGGCCCTGGATTGAGACCAACTACTGAGCTTAATCCATGATATTAACACATCCAAAGAAAGGAAAGGTCAGCCCCTGGAACATGGCCACTTCAGATAAACTCAGCTCAAAGGAAACAAACTTTGGCAGTGAGTATCAGGCACTGCCCAAAGGAAGGAAGCTGAGTCCAGTAGCTATATGCACCCAGTAGTGAGAGCTGTGTCCTCTAGTGAGAGCACAGGCATTTCCATGGCTTTCTCCATGGCACATAGAAATGTCCTTCAAGACTGGCTGTCCCAGGCTCTGTGGACTCAGCTGATTTCCTGATTGCATGTTCAACACTCTTATGACCCAAAGGAAAGGGTCCAGCAGACACCTAGGTCTCTCAAGACTCATTTACATGGACCCCTCCAAGGCCCACGTGTACAAAGCCAGACACGTCAGACGAAACCCCACATTTTCCTTCATGATTTGAAATGTTATTTACTTAGTGTGACAGTTTTTAGAAGGGCAATTTAAAATACACTCTAATTTGTGCAGGGATCAAATAGCTAAGGTCAGTCTTGAGAGCGCTAAAAAACAAATCACACTCAGCACACTTAGTCACTACCCATGGTCTGAGCCCACTCCCTGAGGAGCACTCTCCTTTTAACACTGGGGAATGTCTCTATCTATTACCTTTCCTCCTAGGATTGGCTTCTGTCTACTGGTAAAAGGCATAGATGGATTCAGAGAAATTGCTCCTTCCCATTTTTGGTGAAATTTGCTTGTGATGACTATTGACTTATCCTTTGTTCTCAGCTCAGAAACTATGGCAATTAATACAATAAAAACATTAGATTCATAAGCCACTTATGTCTGCCAGGTAGATTCCACCCTGAAAGTTATATCTTTTTACCTGGTGAAAGATACAACAATCTTTAACACAAACACAGAAACCCAAAGAGGATGAAAATGAATAAAATAAATACATTTTTTGAACTTAACTATATGCTTTGTTGATGCCATTTTTAATGACTGATGTGTTTGGACATATAGGGCAGAAACAGTCAAGTATTAATACTTTCATCTGATAATTATAACATTTCTGCCAGCCTCCTTTCTCTTATAGGTGAATAAAAATGTATCCATGAATTTACCAATGAGAAGACAGTAGCAGTGAAATAAACTGGTCTTGTTTTCACTCAGGAGCTCAGATCTTAGACGTCTGGAAGGCGGTGGCATGTGTTTCATGACTGGCTGTCACTGGCTTCCTTTCCTCTGTCAGAGTACATGAAACAATATTGTATCACGCTGTTGTTGTGATCACACCAAATTCTGACACAAGCTTAGCATTTGGCTCTGAGTGCCACTGTGTCACCAGGTTCACGCTATGAGCCACCCTTGTGCAAGTATGAGCACGTGTGGGAGAACGCAAGCGAGACTGTCTGTGCGCACATTTGTGTGTTGATTTCCTGCTGACAGAAAGAGCAGCATATGCTCAAGAGCAAACTTCCCTTTCATCCTGACACATTTTTCTGTGATTAGATGCATTTAAAAAAAAAAAAACAACAGTATTAAAAATGAACAAAGGCACGTGTCTGTAAACATCAACTGTGGCTAAGGCAAAAGGCTTTTTCTCAATTCAGATGTGTCTTCTAGAGCCATCATTTAGGCCAGCAAGACACATTTTCATTTACTTTGTAGGGCAGTTCACATCATCACAAAAGACGAGAAAAAAAGCCTTTCCCCATAAAAAAATAAAAACAGTGAAATAACATGGGGCTTATTTGAGCATTAACCCATCCTCTATAAAAATGTCAGCCTAGCTGGATTACTTCCATCAACCTGCTGCAAAAATGGAAACAGCAAATGAGATTGTGATGGTGGGAGCTGAAATTCTCTTCCTGGTATTTTATTCTCGTGGTTTATGAGGTTACTAAAACCCTCAGTGTAATTATGGTTTGACACTCTCTATCATTTTATATTTATAGTCTTCTAAAGGAAGTGGTACAAATTGCATTCTTTAAAACATTATTGAACATGTCTTAAGTACCCCAAATGTCACAGAGAGTAGAGTATGATGACTCAAAACAGGAATGAGCCTCAAGTTGCAGACTTAAGATCCAAGACAGCTGGAGATTTAAAAACAAAACAAAACAAAACAAAAACAAAAAAAGAAGAAGAACAACAAAAAAACCAAACCAGCTTTTGGTGAAATTAGCCTATGTGGGCCACACTGTAGGAATCCCAGTTCAGATAAAAGGAGCAGCATTTGGGTGCCATGTTTAATTATTTGCTTTTAAAGCAAGTATGATACAGAAATAAAATCGTATAATACTTGGAATGAAAATACATCAAGCCTTCATGATTCTGACTCTTCAGATCCACGTGGCAGGTACAGACTTGGGCTCTAGATTCACACAGACCTGATTCGAGGGCCGACCCTGCCTAGGCTTGGTGGCGGGCTGTAGTGTCCTGAGTTGCTAATAAGCTTTTCCCTTGTGTTTCTTATCTGTACAGTGACAAGAGTAAGTGGTGTGCCACATGGAGACGTCAGTGAAGCAATTCCCCGACAGCACTTAGCAAACCCTGCTCAAAAACATCAGAATCCTGAAGAATGTGAATATTTTGAGGTGAAAGAATCTATATGCACAGTCGGAAGGGGCAGCGGAGGGGAAGTGGGAGCCCTGCAGCATCAACTGTACAAAGCAAAGCAAATTCAAAAGGCCCAAAGCATAAATCCACACATTCCCGTGTCTACTGGCTGGGTCAGAGAGTAGAAATGTGTGAACACACTTGTGTTTTGGGCCCAGCCTGCCTAGCCTACCCAGCCTGCATACTGGTGTTCATCCGAGCCTTAGTGTGTTTAGGAAATGTCCCACGAGGTGAGGTCTGCACCAATTTCTTGTTCTTCAAGATTTATTTTCTTTTTAAAAAGCATGTGTATATGTTTCTGAGTGAAGGGAATGGCACAGGTGTGTGCAAGTGCCAGAGGAGACCAGAAGGTGGTGCTGACTCCCTGAATCCCTGGAGCTGGAGGTACTGGCTGCGGGGAACTGGGTGCTGGGAACTCAACTCCAGTCCTCTGTAAGAGCAGCAAGTGTTCTTACCTGCTGAGCTGTCTCTCTAACCCCTTCAACACCAACTCCTGAGGTCCGTTCTTCTCATGGGCTGCTAAAGCCAAATGCACGTGATGGCTACATTTGGAATGACAGGGCCTGAGCATCTGTCCAGAGGATGCTCCTACCTTTGTTGGAAAAACTCTGTGGACTTCTGGACATGTCAGAGGGAAATTTAGGGAGCAATGAGAAAGAAAAAGTGAAATAAATGGTATCAAAGCCCCACAAGCTCCTCACTGGGAAACATGGTGCTGGATGAGCCTCAGCAAAACTTCTAAGTAGTGGAAAACAGAAAAGGCAATTGTTTCTTAATGTTGGAGCTGACTACCCACTGACCTATCCTGGCTCCAGGAAAAGCTGTTCCAGTCTACAGAGTGGGCCCAAGAAGAGGAACAAACATAGATACTCCAAACGCCGACCTGCACCTGGCCCTGAGATGGATGCATATGGCCATGTTTCCACAGTGGTTACATGTCTCACTACCCACAAATTAATACTAAGGAGGTCTCTCTTAATTCCACATCCATTGACAGTACAAAACAAAGATGAAGCAGAAGAAGTAAAACTCAGTCTTTACTTCACTCTGTGTAGGGAATCTTCCTATTCTAGGGCCAGTGCCATGGCTCAGTGGATGAAAGCATTTACCACCAAGTCTGACAACCTGAGTTCAATCTCCTGGACCCACAGGATGGAGGGGCAGAACTGACTCCTAGAGGTTGTCCTCTGATCTCCACACAGACATGGTGGCATGCATGTCCTCACACACACAGGCACATACAATATCAACTAATAAAGATATTTTAGGGGACTCTTCCCAAGGCTAGTAAATACACTTCTTCGTAAGGCCAGTATATTTACATAGCCTGTCCAATTTATGATTTTGGAGCACTCCTCAAAGTCAACTATTACAAAATAACCCCAGACGTGGACCAAAATGTGCCTTCTTAAGATACATGGTTAGGATCGTAAGTTTAAAAACAAAATGAAAAGTTTGTGCCGTCTCTTATGCAGCTGTACCTGTCTATCCGTGCATTTGTACAAACTGTAACTTCAAGTCTCAGTGGTCCCCACTGGATAGAAAGGCCACTCTGATCTGTGTGCCCCGTGTGTGGTATTTCCGCAGTGAACTGGGAGGAAGAGAGGCACGATGGCTCCTCAAAGAGACAGGACTTCTGCTGGTGGCTCCTAAGTGGTCCTGGGGACATGCAGTTGGCAGCACCCCCGGTTCTCACCTCTCTTTTGGCCACTGGCTTGAGTGTGGTGGCCAGCATTGGCAGCTTAGTCTGCTGTGGAGAAGCTGGGTTTCTCCTCTGTGAAGCTAATTGAAACTGCAACTTTGGCCTCATTACGCTTTTGTTCAACCCTTGTGAACTAACTGGCTCTGACAGCCATGGTTTTAGGCTAAAATCAAAGGCAAGATGATTCCAAGAACTATCGAGTTAGAATTTGGGATATTTCTGAAATCTCAAAAATGTAGCACTCAGAGAATAATGAATTTGTAGGTGCCATATGGTTACTGAATTGACAGTTCTTCAAATCCACTGTCAATGTAGGCTGAGTGGTAGCCAGAGAGCACAGTGTCACGTTGTGCACTCTTGGCACTGTGCCTCTCATTACAGGCGTGTTTCAATCCCATAGCCAGGCAGAACAGGCTAGGTTGGTTTTTCCAAACCCAGTAAGAGTGGACCATTATGCAATTAATTGGATTGCTCTAGATTTAACCTGATTTATTACTAAGATCACATCATCATCATAATAATAATAATACATTGACGTTCAATAAATTTGTTATGCTGCATGCTGGCTGACTACTTTGATAGAGATCAGTGGGGAGGATTGTGTTCCCCAGGAGACGTCTGGCAATAACCTGGAAACGTTTTCAGACTGTTACAACTCAGAGGGAGGAGAGAGGGAATGGATACTGCTGAACATGGGATGGGACCTAGCACAGAACCATTTGACTCAAGGCATCTACAGGGCCGAGGCCAAGTAACCCTGTTTTAAATAAACAATTCAGAACGCAGGATCTGACCAGGTGTGCGGCATCAGGCCACTGCTGTGGCTGAGAGGGAGAGAAGCTGGAAGGGTTTTTGACAGTATAAAGTGCACAGGGTATTTTTAGACCCAGAAGATCCCTTTTGATGAGCTAGGAAACAAAATGGGGGCAGAAGGAAGGTTGTTTAAAGTGGTACATAAAAAGAAAGGTGGTCCATCATATGAGTCATTCTAAAGCCAGTCAGTGCCAATTTACAGTGAGCAAGGCTGACAGGAATTATTGGAAAGACCCTCCATGTGCTGGGCAGCTTGCTTTTAGAACGCAAATGATGGCACTGTGTCTAGGCAAAAGGCTTCTTTGAATTAGAGGCAAATAATCTCATGATCAGATTTGCCTAGATATATTAGGACATATTGTAAAGTTTCAATGTTATAATTTCTAGTACTGACCAAAGATAAATTAATACACGGGACACACGTACTTCCAACAGATCCCAGCATAAACAAGATAGTGTGAAGTCTGTGGTCAGTGATCCTGAGATAGCTGATGAAGAGTTTGGAAAAGCTCACTCATGAACGGAACTTCTTCTCAGGTGACAAGATAAAGCAGTATTTTAAATGGATATTTTAAATTTTACCAAGAAAAATGTAGAAAACCAGCTGGATCTAGATGTAATTATTTTCTCAATTTCTGCTATAACATCAGGGAGATAAACAGAGGGAACTTCAGCAAAGGGCATGATGTAAGAGGACCTCACTCTTCTTGTCAGCAGGCTGGACCATAGACAAAAGAATACGCATGTCACAAACTTTAACATGTCACTGCTTTAATAAGATATACTTATAGACTTCATAAAATACTTTTAAAAAATAAAAGTATTATCTAATGGATAACTCCAAAGGACACCTAATAATCAGTGTGTGTGTGTGTGTGTGTGTGTGTGTGTGTGTGTGTGTGTGTGAAAATATTCCATTTCACTGTGTTCAAAGAAATGCAAAGCAAGGCTGAGGCTACGGCTCCACAGGAGAGCAGCTTCTTAGCATGCACAAGGCCCTAGATACCCTAGATCAATTCAGATAGACAGAGAGTGAGGTCTACATATGTGACCACAGAGGCCTGAGGCATCAGATCCTCCTGGAGCTGAAGGTACAGGCAGTTGTAAACATGAGGCCCTCTAGGAGAACAATACCAGTTTGAGTTCCTAACCACTGAGTCAACTCTCCAGGCCCTAAAAATGTTTTCTTATATTACTACAATATAAGGTGTACTATAAAATCTTTTATATAGTATATATAAATATATTATATACTATAAGGTTTACTGTAAGTACTTATACATAAGTACCATATATAATATATAATTCTTTACAATAATATAATATATGAAAAGGCATTACAACTTTCCAGACCAATGAACTCACTGCTCCAAACTACCTTTATCTGCAAGGTACTCTCTCCGGTGTTGCTTAAGTGGAGAATGTCTTCTAAACCACTTCCATGTCCAACAATAGTTAATGGGATAACTATGATGCAGAGGTGTAGAAGTGACAAGTACCGTGACATTGTCAAGACACATTCCCAGAGCATGGAACACAATGAGAACATTCCTCCAGTCCGATGTGAGGTGGAAAGTTGCACACAGTAGGTACACTCTAATGAGAAAGAAGCACACTCTAATCCTTGTCTAAGGAACTCTACTTGGCGAGTTCTTTGAGGATTAAGGAACAAATACACTTAAGTGTTGTCAGCAGCATTGGCCATTACTTTTTGTAAGTAAATCAATGCAAGTGTATATCCCCGACTGTGTTAATATTTAAACCTGAATTACAGCATTGAGCTGCTGGTGCTACAGAACAAAGAAAGGTGACAGTGACATGGGTGTGAGCTACTCTCCTGTCTACAATTTAACCTCTTCTCTGACAACGATTTATAGCAATGGACTTGCATAGACAAGTCAGTCAAACCCACTAACCCTGCCCTGAGAAAATAGCATTGGTGCTGAAGGGAATCCGAGATAATACTGCATAAACATACCAACACACATGGCTGTGAAAGGTTCCTTTATACAAAGCAAGGCTCCATCCATAGGAACAAAAGCTGCTGAGATCCCTGATGCCAGGCTCTTCCCTGGGCAATCTCTCCTGGTGCTAAGTACAGCAAGCTGACTTCGGCTAAGGAAAAAGAGGAATGAGACCTCTCCCCCAATCTCCTAACCACACACTTTTAGACCATAAAACAACAATTTAGACCATAAAAATGTTAATGAGACTTTTCCCTTGGTTAACCAAAGTCAAATTACAATATTGTGAAAAGGAGAAAGAAGAAAACCACCACAGGAACAAAGGTGGTGTCAGGCTCTGCCTCAGCACTGACAATGCATTCAGTTTTGAACTTGACATTCAGAGACTTTAAGCCTGGAATAGCTTCGCTGTTGTTAACCTAAGGCGTAAAAATACGAAATAACTCTTCAGGTATATTTTGGGTGTGGATGCAATTGGATAGAGTAAATTGAGAAAAAAGCAAAGGTTTCTTGTTGAGTTTTGTATTACTAGTGAACTTTCTAAACAGCACCCAACTTGGTTAAAAGACCTGTTTCCTAGAGAGCGGTGCCAGCCAATAAACATTCCTGCAATGAGATACTGCCTGCTGAAATCCATCTCTAAAGGGCCTCAAATAAACGCATTCAGGTGTGCACTGTCTCTGGTGTCACTGCTGGGAAAGAGCCTCGCTGGGTCTTGGGTGTGGTCTACACAGTGAGCAAAGGGGGCTGGCTGCTACTCCTCCTCCTCTTCCTCCTCCTCTTCTTCTTTTTACAATTTTTTATTTAAGTAATTTATTCAGATTACATCTCAATTGTTATCCCCTCACTTTTATCTTCCCATCCCCCTTCCCTCCCTCTTTCATCCTATTCCCCTAGGTCTGTGATAGAAGGGGACCTCCTCCCCACCATATGATCACAGCCTATCAGGTCTTATCCTGGTAGCCTGCTTCTCCTTCCTATGAGCGCCACCATGCCTTCCCACAAAGGGGAAGTGGTCAAAGAAGGGGCACCAGATTCATTTGCAGGCAAATGGATGGAACGAGAAATGATCATCCTGAGTGAGTTAACCCAGACCCAGAAAGATACACATGGTATATACTCACTTATAATTGGACACTAGGCCAACAGGGATGTCCCCTGAAAGTCCTCAATTAGCAGGAGATTGGGATAGATGCTGGGTCTTCCTATTGGGACTCCAGGTGAGAGAGGTATGGGAGAATGGGGAAATAGAAGGATCCAGAATGTCCTAGAAAGCTATAAGAAGATCATCAAGACTGGCGGATCTGGATCCAGGGGGCTTTGCTCAAAATACTGTACCAACCAAGGACAATGCATGCAGTAAACTCAGAACCCCTGTTCAGATCTAGCCAATGGACAGCACATTCTGTGGAGGGCGAGGACTGACTGGCCGCTCTTCTTTTCACATGACATCTGAATGGTGAGGAGACACAGAGGGGAGAGACTTTCCTGCTTCATTAAAAAACAAGGCTTGTTTGTGGCTCCATATAAAATATTAGATTCCAAAAATTTGGGATTTCTTTGGACAGCAGGAGTCACACTGTGCACCAGTGTCTGTCTTTGCAGGGTTCACTGGGGTCTGGTGCTCAGTGTGAGCATGGGGAAGTGTGGATTCTCCAGTTCTTTCCAATTCTGTGAGTAATACACTCTCTTTTGTGTCTGACCCAAGATATCATGTTTTCTGTCTTCGTTCCTGGACCAGTGGCAAGCTAATTGGTTAGCTTGTGAGTGGTATAAAACCACTCAGCCTTTCCAGGTTCTCCTTTGGCCTGAGTCACACAATGGACCTATGTCCCCTGAATCGTGAAGGACAGACCTTGGTCAGCTTAGGGCTCTGCATTCAAGGTTTGCCTAATGTTAGGAACCATTTTTCTCACGCTGGTTTTTAAGACAGTAGAAGCTGCTTTGTTACTGATGGGACTATGTTGTAAGGAAGTCAGTGATATGTACTGTTGAGAGAAAACAAACTCTCCAACCTCCAAGGAATTCGGAAGCATCCCCCCTCATTGGAACCATAAAAGAAACATTTCAAATTAAGGGAGTCTAGAAGCCCACAGTGAGAGCAGAGCTGCAGTGCTGAAACACTTCCAAGGATCCCACAGCTTTCTGCTGTGGCTGTGCTAATGGGTAAGAAGGTTTTTGGTTGTTTTTTTTTTTTTTTTTTTTTTTAACACAATCCTTGCTAAATAATAAGTGAGAGAATTGCATGGGGTTTTGTACCAAAGACCCACTTGACACATAATCACTCTAATTTCTGAGCCAATCGCCTGGAGTCCTGTTCCAGCAAGTCTGCACATACACTTATAGCCCTCCCGGCATGAAATATTTGAAATCAACACTGTTCCAGAGAAGTCCTTACATAATGTAATTATGTGGGATATTCAAGAGCTTGATTGCAAAATTTCAGGTCAATTTCCTTGAGGCTTATTTTTTAAAATACCTTTATGAAAGACACCATCTTATGTAAATGTAGTTTTGGTTTATTTTTCCCTATGTGTCCTTTTTTATGGAATGAAGGCTCTGCAAGGAATGCGAGCCACTAAAGAGACAGAGAGAGGGGTTTAGAAGACACGCTATGCGAACCAAGTGGGGAGGTGTAGAGAGCAGTGCCAGCAGAGATCTTCCTCAGGGTAAGTATCACTTGGCCTGCTAAGAATATGAAGATGCCTCAGGGCTTCCAAGTGCCTCTCACATTTCAGTGGTAGTTTCTTGGTAAGGTGAAAAGCTGGGGAGTGTTTTAAAGATTAAAATGAGAACACAAGTCTTTCAGTCTTCCTTGGAGCCGCTGTGCCATGGAACCTGTCCTGTGTATAAAAGGCTTGGTGGACTCAGGAGGCTCACAAGGAGCCCTCCTTACTGGTAACTCCACCCGCGTAGTGCTAGGCTCATCAAGCTGTCTGGTTAGCTCATCAATGCCCCCCACCCACCTCCTGGCCTTATTAAAATGTGGCTTAGCAGGCCCTGCTCTCCACATACAGAGTTGATTCCATGGAAGCTCAGGAATCTGCATTCTGAAGAGATTCCCATTTGACCTGCACATTGACTCGGCAACCTAGGCACATTTGATATCTGTTATAGAAGGCCTACAGGAAACACACCTTCTCTCCAGAATTTGATATTTTTCAATATGGATTCAAGTCAATCAATAATTCTGTTTAATCGAGAAACAGACCTCATTTGTATTAGAAAACTAACTTCCTAAGTTCAGAAGACAAATGTTATGCCTGTTTCCATGCCCAGAATCATTACAATTTATAACCCTCACACCCACTGTGGCACCTGATGTGGCACTGCTACTACTGCTGTGGCCGGTGATAAAGCATATTCAATAGCTGCTGAGGACGAATTCATTAGATACATATCAGTGTGCATTCAGGCAGGCATGCTTGAGTAAGCCGACTAACGACCGAAAGCCAACAAGATCCACAGAACATCAATGCCCAGTGCACTGTTCCACAAGGGTCTTTCATCTGAAGCTCCTGGGAACCATGCTTAAGTGTGCCTCCTGGATTCTAAACGAGCAGGAAGAACGCCACCAGTCTGTCTGTTTAAGGGGCATTGCTGAATTCAGCCCATCCTGCTCTGAAGCAAAGCCTGTTCTCACCTCTGCAGGCCATAGTTGATTCAGTGAAAACCCTCAAGTCCAGGCTGGCTTGTCCACCAAGAGCCAGAAGCCCATGGAGTGTCTGTAGATGCACTCCAGGGAAGTCCTTTCCGGCTTTACATTAACCTTGGGTGTGAGACAGCTACCCAAGCAGCATACTTTTCTACTTGGTTTCCTAGACATTCCCTGTCTTCCCCCCTCCCCCTCCCTCCCTCCCTCCCTTCCGTACCCCCCACATTTATATTCATATATAAAAAAAACTCTTAGTCATTCCTTGAAAACAAACTCAAATATTTTTTTCCTCAATAAAACTCCCCTACCCTGTTGCTGTAGACAAGGCTGAGGCGGCCACTTCTCCAGGTTTCCGGGGCCTTTGGCTTACTGCTTACTGAAGGGTAAAGACCATGGGCTGACATGTAAGAGGTCAATTCAAGCACAAAACAATTTCTGTTACACCAATTAACGAATGAAGCCACACACTGGGATTTGCCTCCCATTCCAGACACCAGTAAAACGGCCCCTTGTATGGCAAGCTCTCTGGCACCCAAATCAACCCTCAAGGCTGCCGACCCTCCTGTTCTAAGAAGGCTTTCCCTGGGTCTGACTGAGCTGGGCAGGTTCCACGAAGGTCCGCAACAGGAAATGAATCCACAGAGAGTAATGCTAGTGACACTTAGAAGGAGAAAGCCATTCTAGCTTTGGCTTTGCCCTAACAAATGCCCTTCACTGAAAGCCCTCTTGATGCTGAAAGTTCACGGATGTTTTCTCTGTTTACTCACCCACCATCAGTTTTGCGAATGATTTAAGAGGGCTCTGGACTGAGTAATTCACTCACTGAGTGTCACGCACCGGCCCAAAGCCCATGCTTGTTCAGAATATTACCTTGTTCCTCTATGGCTGAGGTGGAGACCCTCTGTAAGGCCTTCTAAACTTCGGCCATCTTCTCCCTTCTCCCCTTCCTCCCTTTTTCCTGTCTGCAGCTGCTTAGTGCTGTTTAATTAGCATCAGAGCCAGTCATTGCAAAAAATAGAGGCTATGCTTTTTTTTTTCTTTCTTTCCTTTTTTTTTTTTTTCCCAAGACAGGGTTTCTCTGTATAGCCCTGGTTGTCCTAGACTCCCTTTGTAGACCAGGCTGGCCATGAACTCACAGCGATCCACCTGCCTCTGCCTTCCGAGTGCAGGGATTACAGGCATGGGCCACTGTGCCTGGCTAAAGGCTATTATTTAGCTATTATAACTTCTGCCACTTGGATCTGCTTTTAGAGTTTGTACATATGCTGTGCGCACACGCAGAGTCCAGGTTTAGGGATGGAAATGCCATCTTTCCCTGACCCACTTAGTGTCTCTGTTGTTGAGTATGCTTTGCATGACAAGTTCTAAAACGTGGCTTTATTCTTCCCTTGTGCTGTATTTGTCCTCCATTCTTAACACAGAAGAGTCGATTTACTCAAGCTTTTCATATCTTAGGATCTTTTTCCTGAATACTGGCACCTCGGGGATGAAGAACTCACTCTTGAAATGATAAGTTCAATGAAAACATTGCCAAACTGAAGCTGTGGATTTCACATGAAATACGTGAAGCAATGGCTCTCCCATTTCAAATTACACACACACACACACACACACACACACACACACACACACACACA
>OU015746.1:98301919-98332469 GCA_907169655.1 Acomys percivali | reverse complement strand
ACACACACACACACACACACACACACACACACACACACACACACAGTTTCTGTCTCTCTCTTTACATATACACAAAGAAATGCACCCATAAACACCGGCACGTGCGCATGCTCACACACACACACACACACACACACACACACACACACACACACACAATACACACACCAATTATTTCTGAAAACACACATTATTGGGGTTTTGCTTCCCAAAGTGTTTTAAATGAGTTTAGGACAGAACCAGGGACCTGTGCTGTAAACTGGCTTACTAAGTGATTCCAGTGGAAAGATTCTGTCAGGTGCATGGTGAGGAGCAAGAGAAAGACGGAACTTTCCCTCAGGTAGGACAGGGCTCCAAGCCATCCAGGAAGTTTTCCATTTCTTTCTTTTTTCCTTTTGCAATTATTTCCGGCACCCGAGAGATCAACCTCAGGGCTTCGAACACGGTAGGAAACTGGTGTACTGCACGGCTCTGCTTCATCCTCTAGTGGAGGCTTAGCAAGCTTCTGGAACTGTAATTTTCCCCCTTTCACAGGTACAACAAATTCAGTGCTCATGACAATGGCATACAGTCATCAAGGAACTGTTTATTGCCAATGTTAGGGGCTTGGCACATGGATGGGATGGGAGCCACATCTGTCACCACCCTCCATGACTTTCACTACCCAAGACATCGTTTATCAAATGTGACATTCTCATCAACAGAGCCAAGACTGTGAAAGTCTTTCCAGTCACTCTCAGAGCAATAGCCAGGACAGAGACATCAGGCACTCTGCTCACAGGGTACTGTGGTGGTGGGAACAGTGGAGTTAACTAGTGATTGACAAATTCTAAGACAATGGAGGGAGTTACAGTTCCCTCCCTTTCCTGTTATGCCTCTCCAGCTTGGGAGCAGCCCTGGGGAGCCCAGCCCAGTCACTCTGGCTTCTGGAGGCAGATACCAACACCCATGGACAGGTGTGCAACTCAGGCCCTCCAGAACCTTCCAATACACAGGGTACGTCTCTACTCTCCCTTGCTGAAAAGTCTTTTCCTAAATGTAAAGCCAGTGGCTGGAGAGATGGCTCAGTGGTAAAGAATACTGGCTGTTCTTCCAGAGGCTCTGGGTTTGGTTTCTAGCACCCACACAATGGTTCACAACGTTCTCTAACTCCAGTCCCAGGGGACCCAGTGCCCTCTCTGTGCCTCATATGTGCCTCCCACCCTAAGTGCCAGCCCCTCACATTGCACGCATGTGCTGCACAGGCAACACACCCATATATATAAAGTAAACACACAGGTTAGAAAACTCATTTAATGTAAAGCCAGCTCCAGCTTTCCCTGAGTGATAAAGGCAGTCTGACGTGGGACTCTGACCGTGCTGCATCTTTCAGCTGCAAATGTCAGATATTTGTCCCTCAGTTTGTCAAAAGGAGAAGTCACATGGGCAAAGTCTGAAGTTATTGCTAGTCATACAACTAAGAACGTTGACATGAGTAGCTTATCTTTCATGAGATCAGCCTCACCCTGTGCTCACTTGGCAGATAGCAAACTTTTCATTATTTTAAGTACATATCATTAAATACAGATTAGTATACATTAGAAGAGATAGAAATATCGCTTCAAGAGAATACCCCCCACGAGAAGTCAGTATTTATAATCTTACCCATGAAGCAGACTAGAGGGGATCAAAGAATATAAGGTCCCCACTTCACATCTTCCCAATTGTACAACTTTATCTGGCAACTTTATTTGCATCACAGACTTGTTCTCAGCAATAAATCACCCAAGTGGCATGAATATGTGTGTGTTTTATAGTAAGCGTTCAGCAAATGTCAGCTCCTTTTTCTTCTCGTTTTACTTTCAGGGCTCCCTGGTTGTTGTCCACGACTAGGAACCCATTTGTGCAGAAATGGAGATTCAGGGACACTGGTTCAAAATTCAGGCCCACATAATTAATAAACTAAGAATTGCAAGGTGCCAGCAGCAGAGCAGTAAACAACCTGGGGCCTTCTGAGTGATTCTACAGGCCAGGGCACACACAGCCAGCCCCACCTTCCGGAATCTACTCTATGCCTTTCAGCTGCCACGTAAGATCCCTATACTTAAAGCTCTTCCTCGCCTACTTGTAAAAATACTTTCAAAATAATTATTTACAAGGTTGTGAAAATCCAGTGGCAAATTTTCAGAAAAGAATAAACACGTTTTATTCACAAGTCAATACATCATTAGTTGAGCTTTGATAAGAAGAAAGTACAAAGAATAAACTTAAAGTAATTTCACTGAGGAATAAATCAAATATTATTTTATAATAATATTAACATTCTGATAGAATCTGTTTCATAAAAAAAGAATTGTATTGCTTCAGAGCCTTTTAAAACTACACTTTCCCACTGTATATCTCTTATGGCTTACTACTTTATGAAATGTTTTTAACATCATATTTTCAAAGTTTGCTCATATGAATACTATCTTATTAGTTATTTGCATATCTTTACATTCATGTGGTTGTTCTGAGGCTGGTGTGTGGATGTGATACTGCTGTGTCAAAGGTATAGCCTATATTTAGGTAGCTGAGGATCACTGACAAATCTACTCTTAACCATCTGTATATCAGCCACAAATGAGAGCGCCCTTGTCTTTCAGGCATAACTAATCATCCACCCATCCAGCCTCCTCTATGAGGTTACATTTTTATCACTGTAGGTTTGTTAACAGACTATGAGCCTTCTTCATTTAGTCTTATTCTTTGGCTAGTTTTCCAAAATCTGAATATTTGCTTTTACTCTCTGTTGAATTTTAAAAACTCTCCATATAAAAAGAATTATTTCCACAAATATTTGAAGAAAGAACAAGACAAAAGAATTGACATAAGAATGAGCTAACTTTGTTTTCTTTTTAACAGAAAATTAACTCTAAGTAACATAGCTAAAACACTATTGGAAAATCTGCAAAAAAAAAAAAAAAATGAGTGTATTTTCCTTTTCTGGGGCTGTACTATGCGAACAACATTTACTCTTTCTGCGCGGACTAAGTATTCTATGCTGCAGCCACATCATCCTAATGCTGGAGCTATGTGAGGAGAACAGGACACAGAAAGTCTGAAGCCTAAGCCAGGCTTGGTGGTACTTACCTGTAGTCCTGGCACTCCACACACAGAGACAGAAGAGGTTCAAGTTCAGGTGGGGCACAGTGAGACACTGTCACAACAACTACACCTCTCCTGGAGAGCATGCATGTGCACACATGCACACACGCATGCACACACATACACACGCATACACACACATACACATGCATACACACAAATAACAAATAATAAGAGTAAGCACTGCCTCCCACATCACCATGCACAGCAGGGTGTGAGACAGCTCACAGTACACCATTGGCTTTGGATCTGAATTCCCACTCCACTACTTATTAGTTGTGTGACTTGAGCAAGTTGCGGCCCTTTGCTTTCCTGTCTGTGAAAAGGAGAGTAAGAGTGGCTGTAAGAAAAGCAGGGAGGATGTACAACACCCATCTCTAGCTACCTACCTGGCTACCTGGCATGGGGCAGGCTCTGCACACCAGCATGATGATGGAGATCATCAATCACTGAGAGTCTTGGATGTGCAGTACTCTCTTAAAGGCACAGACGTCAGAGGTAGGCCATGGGTCTACCTGCACAGGCCACTAGCGTAAGAAGCTACACAGATCTCCTGAGTCTGTCCCAACCCCAAGATGTCCTCTTGGGTTTTTGAGTTTCTGAGTAAGGGTTCTGTCAGCTTGCTTTGGGGGGACCAGAGAAGCACTCTGTGTTGGGTTGGCTGGATGCTGACTGCAGAGCTAACATGGCAATTAATTGCCCACTGTTGGCATGCAACACACAAGGTTCTGGTGCCTAAGGTGCCCCAGACAGCTGTGAGAGGTTCCTTTTACAAAAACAGAGCGTTGACTTGATGTTTTAAAAAGTCATTGTCTACAGTAGGCTTAACTAACTTCTGTGCCCTCTGATTTATACTCTGCACTGATGAGCAGGGAGATGTGTGGCCTGAACGCAGTGTGAACCGTGCTTAACGCAGAAGACGATTAAGAGAATCTCACAGCATTTGAATCATTTTATCAGATGAAACTTTTACTCCTATGATAAATGTCATGTAGGAGAAAATATACCCATATGGAATACGCATATGAGTCAATAACAAAGGCAGTGCCCAATCAAATACAAATCAAAACCACCATCTAGAACAAGGGGCCTCAAACAACGAAATAAAATGATTGGTGGTTTCTTTAAAATATTGAGCCCACTGATGCTTGCCAAAAACCCGTTGGCTAGCTGAGGCCTTCAAACTGCATTTTCAGCTGGAGTTTGGAATTTTCCCATTCAGCACTGACATGTGAGAGACAGGACAAGCCTTCTGACAAAAGAGGATGAGGCGCCAGATGGCTCCCATCTGTATCTCCACCGATCGCACAATGCAACCCACCTTCCCCAATCGGAAGGCTGCGTGGCCCGTGGAAAATGAATACCCAGTGTTTTTAAAGAAGCATAATTGCCCCTTCCCAACCATAGACGTATAAATATTAATGAACACAATCTGGTTCTAAGCAAATTTAGCATGAACTTTTAGCAACCCTCTCCTGACAACTTCCTCCCATTTTAACTGAATTAAGCTCCTCAGTTCTGTCATTAAAAATAGCAATCCCTGTACTGAAGCTGGATTTGTGACTGAGGAAAGCCTCTCCCTCCCAGCTAGTAACCGGCTAACACAGTTCACACCATTGAGTGTCTTCTATAACCAAAAATGGGCCTCGGCTTGAATGGGTGTTTAGCAAGTATGAATAGTGAGACATCAATACGCCCCCCCCCCAAAAAAAAACAGTGAGAATTGATGGTTAACACATCATTTCGCCATGCCTATTTCCAAAAGGACCGAGAATTTAGAGATACAGAGATTGCTGAACAGTCTTAAAAGACAGCTGTTCATACATCGAGTTTCACCAACCCTAGACATGAGCTGAACAAGACCAACAGCAGAGAAGTCTAAGTAGGCAGAGGAGATTCCATTAGTCCCTGCACAAAGAGCCACAGGAATGCTGGGAGTGGGAGAGATGTCTTCCCCAGCAAAGAGCCCACCAGATGGCCACCCAGTCCCAAATGGTCATCCTTAAAGACATATACATGCAAATAACATGATACAAACTGAGAAGGTTATATTTAGGAATGTAAATATATGCATGGAACAACAATTAATGAAAAAAAGAGGCCATGAATATAAAAGAGCTTAGCAGGGGTATATGAGAGCATTTGGAGAGGGGGAAGCAACAGGGAAATGATGTGATTATAGTTTAATCTCAAAATTTTTTTAAAATGTCCTTAAGAAAGAGAGTTGTTAGACAAGTATTACACCCTATTTTAACCTTGCAACAAACTAACAAGGGATCAGGGTGGCTTCCATAACTAATATTCAGAAGAGTAGGTGACAGATCTTCTTAGAGAGTATTTGAACTTGAATTGCAACTGAATTATACCATCTCTCTAGGCACGAAGACTTAGTTAGTCTTCTTCATTCGTGAAGTTCCCCACCCCTCGTATGCCAAGAGCAAGTTTAAATTTGAAAAAAAAAATCACACTATTTCCTTTTGTTCCTTACAGTTCAAAGAAGGAAGGGTTCCATTTTCCTCCAGCTCACGTGCCTTCCAGCACTGGAAGCACTACATTCTCCAGAAACAATAAAAGAACACACTGTATTTTCACCACTAATAGTTCCCTGTGGATTCAAGAGGTCATAATCATAAAGAAAAAAATGTCAAATGTAGCCAAAGGTAATATGAAAATGTAAGCCAGTATGTTCAGCTGTCCTCACTCATAGATGAATTGAGTTAATCCCTTTTTCTCTCATTCTTGGTTTTGCTCACAATCTGCCAATAACCAAGTCTTTATTGAGCAACTGCTATATGATTGTTCTGGGACAGATATTAAAGCAACACAACGGAAAGAGCTGCTGGCCTGAGGCCTTGCCTGGGCTCCAGAGCCATCTCTGAGATGCTGCAGAGAGTCTGCCCCACGGCAGCGACAGGCTGGTCCACAGAGTCCACTGGTGGTACTAGGTCACAGGATCGGACCTCCTCCACTGTCCTACCTCCTGTGGAAGAGGACCACTTGCTAGCAGCAGCAGCAGCAGCAGCAGTGTTGGCATTTGTTCCAGGCTCATCTTCACCAGGCCTTGACATGCCTTTTGAACTTTCCCAGCCTAATTTGTCATCGTAATGATTAAATATCAGGATAACATCAATAGAGCTACAGAAGACAATGAGCTAAGGATTTCCATGAAGATGCTGAGCAGAGCAAAACAAAGTTTTGGTTACACAGAGGGCAAAAAGAACAGGAAGGACTGGACAGACGGATGGTCAGACACTAGCACGTAATGAAGAGGAATGAACATAGTTTCTTTTCCTTGTCTCAAACTGCAAAGAAGAGAGTTTAAACAGATAAAATCTTTGCAAGGAGCAATTGGAAAGAGCTTGACCAAAAAAAAAAAAAAAAAGCACTCAAGAATCTAGGCCCATATACATGAGAGCTCCAGAACTGAAGGAGAGAGGCAAGGTATGAGAAAACTCTTTCCGTATAGAGAAAAGCATATTTTACCCTGACAATCAAAAGAGGGCTCTGGCACAGTGAGGGATAGATGCGGATATAGAAAGCAGCTTCATTCCCATAGAAACCACAAGCAAATCACACTAACATGCGTTATAAGTGCTATGAAAAGAAAGTGGTGGAGTCAGTAAGAGCTGGAGGAGATTAAATAAGCATACACACATGAGGTACGATATTTAGCATGAGATAAAACACGTATGTTCGATTTCATATCAGCTTACTTACTGAAGCTTGCATTAGAGTGACTCATGGGTCCCTGTGGCGGTGTGATTATGCAAGCTATGGGTGCTTTAGGAGGTATGGCCTAGCTGAAGGAAATATGTCACAGGACGTGTACCTCTGAAGGCTATATGGGCTCCCTGGCCCCTGCCTTTCTCTCGTACACAGCCTCTTCCTCTATGTGGACCAGCTACATGAAGCTCTGCCTGTCATGCTAAATGTACGGGAACAATGGAGCTAGCTAGGACAACATTCTGAAATGGTGAGCCGCCCCAGTCAATCCTCCCTTAAACTGTTCTCTCAGATCTTCTGGTTATGTCTGTCAGATACAGCATCACCATGACATCATATGACTGTTTTACCAAAGTGCTTGCTATTGTCCTGCTGTGTATCTTCGAAGTTAGAGGGTAGAATTTGGCCTAAATGACCAAGAATGAACAATACATTGAACAATTGTTAATTAATCAAGGCTAATTATTAAATTATGTACAGAAAGATGTCACTTAGCTCTCTTGTCTCAATGTTATTGATGACACGGAGATGGAAAAGGTTGTAGAATGGTTGTGGGTAGCTGACATATTTAACGTGTCCACACTATCTAGACAGGTGGGCAAAAATAATTTGATAAGATTTAGAGATTAAAAATACCAAATTCTTATTAAAATGTAGTCAGGAAGTGCAGGGTGTGGGTCTGTGGGACACTTAGGTTGTAGCAGTTTCAAGGGACACCATTTTTTAGTTCGTAGAGTGATTTTAAAAAGAAAAATATAGAAATACAGAAAGAGAAATGGGTGCGCTCTTTGTCTCTTTCGTTGCATGACTATCATCTGGTGTTGAACGGAGCTTTTTAAAGCCTTAGCATGAGCCATGGGAAGAAATTATGGTATGAAAGAGATGCACCTGCTTGTTTATTAATGATCTGTTATGGTCTGTAGGACCTCAAGGAACTGGCAGGCTTGGGAGCAAAGAGACAATGGAGTGAAAGAGAAAGATTTAGGATTTGGGGGTAAAGACGAGGACAGGAAAGCATGAGGTGCTGACCCAGAGGCAGACAGATTATTCAATGACATAGAATACAAGACGGAAGGCGACCTCACAGAGAACACGGTGCCATCAGCGAGAGCCTCAGCCGCACAGCATGTTAGGCCAGTGTAGTCATTTTCCACATGGGATCACAAAGTCAGACCCCAACCTCATGCCCCATGACCCCAAAATCGTTTCCACTTAAAATGAGACAAAAAACCACAGAGGAAAACGGAGCACAATGCAGAGCATTTCTTAAGCAAATGTTACGCACTCCGTCTATGAAAGAAGCTGATGAGAGGAACTATATATATTACAATAAATCTAGGCACAGAGAATCCCACAAGGAAAGCTGCTGACGACTGCTCTGCATCCAGGGCACCCAAGAATACAACGTCCACATTCACATGGGCATCCACAGTGTGGACTTTTGGATGCACACCTCTTAGGCATTCAAACATCCAAAACTTACCTTTGCAGTGGGACTCCAGATGCAAGAGGCCATTGCAGTCTCAACAGAGTCAACAGAGCTGTCTAGGCCAAAGGCATACAGAATGCTCATACTTTTGTCCAAAAACCATAGGAAGAATGAAGGCTCATTAAACAAGTGCTAGTCACCATCTAGCTTAGCCATACCTCCTAATTTTTTCAAGACTTATTTATTTTTATGTTTGTGTGTGTACCTATGGCCTCATGCATGCAGATGCTTATGGAGGTCATAGGGTATTGGCTCTCCTGGAAGTGGAGTTATACGCAGTTGCAAGTCTCCTGATGTGGGTGTTGAAAACCAAACCTGGAACCTCTACAAGAATAGTAAGCACTGTTAACTGCTTAGTTGTCTCCAGCCCCACTTCCTTAAAATTATATAAACAATTACAGATTATATCTAGTCACTAGCTGTCAAAGTCATAAAATTGTTCCCCCAAAATAAAATAACATATTTTGTTTGAATACAATAACTTTAAAACATTATAAATTGGTGAGCCACAAAAACTCGGAGGCATTTGCAACACTTAACGCAGGCAAATTAGTCAGTTTGTCTGTCCCCTTCCACCTGTCTGTCTCCCTCAACACACTCCTACAACTGCGCTGAATGGGAAGAAAGATGTGAAGATCCAGACAATGATTCACAAATGGGAAGCACCAGTTAAAGACAGGAACTACCACCAGGCGTGGTGGCACACGCCTTTAATCCCAGCACTTGGGAGGCAGAGGCAGGGGATTGTTGTGAGTTCAAGGCCAGCCTGGTCTACAGAGCGAGTCCAGGACAGCCAAGGCTACACAGAGAAACCTTGTCTCAAAAAAACCAACAAACAAAAACAAGACAGGAACTGTTGGTGGCCCACATCAGGGCGACAGCTAAGATACGCTCTGGATAGATACAATAGCCCCAAAGTTAGCGAGGACTCAGAACCATAGAGCTCTAGTGATGTGTGACAGGGACTGTCAGGTTAGCCTAACCACTTTGGAAATTCATTTTGAATTACCTAACAAAGAATATATTTACCCCCTTATTCACCAATTCCATTCCTAAAGAAACTTACTCAATATGCATCCCAAACAGTCTATAGGAGCAAGAAAATTCACAGCAACACCGTGCATTCTGCAATAGGGAATCAATGGAAGCAAACTCCTGGGAATACAAACTAACCAGACTTCATACACAGAGGAAGAAACTGGTCTGTCTTCACCACAGACTCAAGTATGGACATGGCCAGCGGACACGTACTTTCGATGCTGGTCACGTGCAACTTAGAAACTTAAATATGGATGGAAATGAAAGCTGCAGAAGAGCATGTACAGAATGTTCCCAACTCTGTAAAGTCCAGAGGCAAGCCACATTCAAGAATACTCACGGGGACCACATAACTCTAAGAAGTGAATAGATGCAGAAAAACTCAAAACAGTTGAATTGAAAATTCCAGGACAGGATCAAGGAGGAATGTACACATACAACGCCCCAACACCGGCAATATCTTCAATTGGGTGTTTTCTTCTTGTTGAGCTCCCAGCCAGCACATATGTTATACAACGTAAAGTGCACTCAGAAGTAAGATGAGTTGGAGGGAGGAAGGGAAGAGACAAAGAACAAAGAAAGCAGGTCTTATTAATCAGCGTCTATATGCTGGCTTTGATCAACAAGTCAAGGCAACAGGAAATGCCTGTACCTAATCGAGCTGTCGCAGCTTGAACAAGTTATTTATGGCAGGTGGCTTGTCTGTCCAGTTTTCCTGGGATTTCATATCAAGAGGGTATGGGTACATTCAGCACTACTTGGGATATATACCATGCCATATATAGGTCTTGGAATCATATTCTACAAGCCGTTGAAAGCTAGAGAAGTTCCTATGGAAGTGGGTGCAGACACTGGGGTGTTGGAACCCACCTCACACAAGGGGCCACATGAACTTGAGGTCAAGATACGATACGTAACTGGGAGTTTTGGAGAAATGTGATAACTGACTTCAAAAATTTAAAAGAAAGGCCATGAAGCTTTAAAATTTTTAGGTTTCTCCTGCATAGCTAGACCAGCCACTGCTAATTGGGAGAGATATACTGAGGCTGACTTAAGCTTTCAGAATTGAAGAATCAGGTCACAGAAGACACCTGGGTGACTGAAAGTGGATGCTGGCTTAGTATCTTCCTGGAGTTTGTTAGAACTGTGAAAAACTAGAGTATTTCTAAAAATTTTATAACCTCCATTTTCCTCACCAGGAGTCACATTTTATAACAGACCGTACGCAGGCTTCATACATTGTAATCTTTAAAAACTGTACCAGCACTACACAATACTTGAGTTCAGGTATATTAATTATATCTCCTATCTTGTCAACTCCACAGAGAGTGGGAAAGCATGGATGGTTCTGTTCCTCAGTAACCACAGGCTTAGAGGGCACTGTCCAACATCTCTGGGGCTGCTAGCAGAGTTAATAGGAGTGTGGGTGGCTCCAGGCTCGGCCACCATCTTCAATAAGCCAAGTACACGACCAAGCCATAGTAGAAAGAAGAAAATGGAGATTTATACAGTGGAGCTGCACTGGGAAGAGACAAAATAATCCAGTAACCCCCAAGTTCATTTTTAGGGTCTGGACATGTGGTCTAGATTTAAGTAGAGGATGATAGTTTGGAAATCTAAGCAGTCCCAGTCAAGGTGTCATCTACCCCTCACTGTCTAGGCTCCAGTCTCCCCTGCAAGGTGGTCTGGCAGGCATTTGTCAGCACAGTGCAAAGTATTTTCTGAAACCATTCTTTGCTGGCTAGCTCAGGCTTTAGCGTTCTTCCTGCAGGTTTTTCCGATTTCTTAGGATCCACCATCTGACAGCCAAAGGTGTGTGTGTGTGTATGTGTGTGTGTGTGTGCCTGCGCGCGCGCGTGCCTCTTTAAGTGTATCTCAGTATATTTGCCTCTGTGTGTGTGCCTCTGTGTGTGTGTGTGCCTGCTTTTGTGTGTGTGTGTCTCTGTGTGTGTGTGTGTGTGTGTGAGAGAGAGAGAGAGAGAGAGAGAGAGAGAGAGAGTGTGTGTGTGTGTGTGTGTGTGTGTGTGTAGCATATCCCCATTCCTGCTAGAGAAGCAGGTTACATATTTCTCAGCTGTAAAACCAGGATTACAACAGTAGCTATGTGTGCAAGAAACCCTGCTCCTCCATGTCCATGTTCCAAGCCCATCCCCTGTGGGTAGATCATCTCTGCCAAGGCACCAAGTGGGGGAGGTTTCTGTGAAGCATCACTACAAAGGTTCTCTCTAAGCATAACTTAGGAAAGTGGGAGGCGGGCCAGGCCGTTCAATGGAAACAGCAGCAACTTCATGAACTGTGTAAATCTGATGACCTCTGACCGGCATATACACCAAGAACCTTGTACTGGCCTTTCTCCTTTGACCTTCATAAACCCCCTTTGAAGCAGCACATTAGTCCAGAAGCTGGCAAGGACACAGACACTCCCCTGGACTCTCAGGAAGCAATGACATCTATAGACACTTCCATTTTAGTCCTGTGGCACACCTTTCTGACTTCTGACCTTCAGAACCTTGAGATTAAAAAGTGTCTTGTTTGAAGCTACTGAGTGTGTGGTAATAAGTGACCACAGTGATTGGAAGCTACCACCTCAGGGGCTTGTATGCGAATCAAGCAAGGCAAGCTCTTCACTTCTGCAATGCTGGGCTCTACCTAGTTTACCCCAGGAGAAGTTATCTTCACTGTATACCAGCTAGACCACTGTGTAGATCAACACTGGGACAGACTGGAGAGGATCAGGGGTTCACTGCCATTGACTGTGGAGTCCTGACAATGGCCCTGTCACCCTTGAGCTGTATCCCTCAGCTCTAAATAAAGGCCAGGTGTTAGTGGCCCCAAAATTCAAAGATCACATGCTTCCTTGGGTGTCAGAACTATACTCCCTGAGTCTACCTCTGACCCTTCCTCATCCTTCAAGCTTTAGCTAGTTCAGAATTCTCTAGTGCCCATTGGTTCTCACTACTCTGAATATTGATTAATCGGGTGGTCATAGTTTTATTCTCAAAAAGGAAGATGAGAAGAGGATTTGGGATTGTTCACTTAAGTGTATGTTTAATGGATGTTCAGGGCTTCCCACAGGATGTTCTAAGCAAGCACGCCCAATTCTAAGCTCCTCAACGCCTTCAGTGTCCCCACAGTATGGTGGGCTGGCCATCCCCAGCAAGTATTCTGCCAGCTCTTATCTATCCACATGGCAGGACGTTTGACACATATTTCTTGTTGCCTAAGGTAGAGATAATGGTACACAGGCAATCAAACATGACCTAAAAGAACTCACATCAGAATGCCATCACTGAACACAGCTTCCTCCTCTTGCATCTCCATGTGTAGATCACCACGGTGGTCTGTGAAGGAGCCTCACCCTCCACAGAGTATTCTAGAAACTGGGCACATTCTTACCTATTTTAACTCAGCCTGGAGTGGAATGTTATGACTAGACTATGAGAGCACTCAGCTGACACACAGAGAAAAGGCGACTTTGATGATGGGAATCTATACAAGATGGCTGTTAAGGGACAGAGAAGTCACTGAGGGGACAGATGTCATGCACAAAGACAGAGCAATGTCCTCTAAGACAGGAAAGACTGTATATGGTATGCAGTGGGACCAGATGACAGCAAGAGATAAAGTAAAGGTTGGCTACACCAGGGCTGTGCTCGCCATACTGGACACTGGACAATTTACTGTATAAAATTTAGTCATTAAAGAGATAACTGACCAAGAAGAGACTTGATTCCCTATGAGCATATACAGGGGGAGGAAGTCCCCCTCAGTCACAGTCATAGGAGAGGAGAGTAAAGGGAAAATGGGAGGGAGGGAGGAATGGGAAGATACAAGGGATGGGATAACCATTGAGATGTAATATAAATAAATTAATTTTTTTTAAAAGGGGGAAAAAGAGATAACTGGCCATATGGATGTGTGTGTGTTCATATTGGGGATTTTAGAAGGGAGAAAGAATCAGTAGAGTTATGTGGGGTATAGCAATGGTTTGTTATGGAAGTGGTAGTGAAAGAGGAGTAGGAGGGTCTAACCTACTGTGGGAAATGCTGCCACAGAGTAGGTGCTCATGGCTTCATAAAATGATAGCTGGGCAAGGCATAGGGAGAAAGCCAGTAAGCTGTGTTCTTTCTCGGCTTTTGCTTCAGTTCCTGACTCCAGGTCCCTGGCAAACACCTCTTCCTGATGAATTGTGATTAGAACAATTGTCTAATAAACCTTTTCACCCACAGTTGCTTTTGGTCATGCTGTTGTATAAAAGAGTCGAAAACCAACAGCTGATTAAATGCATAGGGGCAAACCAGCCAAGTCAAAGGAAAGGGGGAGAGGCCAGGTAAGACTAGAGGTGCTTAACCAGAAAGAGTAGAAGGTGGAAGTGAAGAGAAACTCAGAAAAGGAAAGAGCAGAACCACTGACATCAAAGTGTAGGAAGGGGGAGGTAAGAATAGGAGTGCATGGGGACCTAAAGACAAATACTACAGGGTAATACCACAGAAATCCAATAGGAAAAATGGCTAAGGAGGTTTGGTCAGGTCAAGGGTAGCAATATGGTCCAATAGGTCAAAATGAGAAATAGGTAACAAAGAATCACACCCAAGCCCATGACTGTGAGCAGGCTTATGTGGACATGAACATGTCCCCTCTCCTTAACACGACAAAAGGATTCCTGAAGGGCTTGGCAGGCCATGTGCAAGAGAGAGGCTTACTACACAGGACCTAAAGGCTAAGCAGGGGTTTCTCGTGTTCCTATGATGACAGAAGATATAACCTAGCTATACTTGTACCCCTCAAACACATAGAACAAAATCAGCCCCCAGAGAACTGAAAGCATAAGATAGGACACAGAGAGTCATGTGGGCCAGGACAAAACAAAAGGCCACAGTTGTATACATATATGTTGTAGTGTGTGTGTGTGTGTGTGTGTGTGTGTGTGTGCATGTATGCATTGTGTGTGCACTGTCACCAGGCTCCACCTCCTAGCTTGTCTACGATGTTGAGAAGAATAGGTGATTAGGCCATGGTATAATTCATTCCCTTTCGTTCACACAAGTAGAAATTTATTGTAACAAAGCTGGCACAAGTGCTCATATACATAATAACCATTAAATGTGCCCCTGAGAACGAAGGCCACAAAGGAAAGTGGGAACGGCAACAAAGGAAAGTAAAGTACTAAGAAAGGGGTTAGATGTACCCGAGGGTGATCACAAAACAACAGGATTCTTACTTGATGAAAAGGAGGGGAGAATAACACCCTCCTGTGCAGCAACACCAAGTCACATATGGAGTGAGGTACAAGGCTCCATGCTTCCCTGGTGGGATAAGGAATATGAGAAGAGATAGGAGACACAAGAATGAAGAATGGAAAGAAGCGGAGTCCCAGAAAGGAAAGCCCAGTGCTGGGAGGAAGAGTGGGAACGTGTTTGCTCCCCACAGTCCTTAGGAAAGAACAGTGCAGCTAACAAATGCACAGCAGAAAACAAGCTTTGACCCAGGGCAAAAGAAAGAGGCAGAACTCCAAGGTCAACTTTCTATCCAATAGCCATATGGAAGGTACAGATTATGTACAAATGTATATAATAAAGTCATAATATAGATAAATACACAGAAGTTTCTCGTTTAGTTCAAATAAACATATCAACGTGAGTGACTGGAAAACCAGAGTGATGAGTGGCTTGTAGCTTCACTCTGGGGGCTGGACATAAAAAACAGAAACATTTTTCAGTGCCCAGAGCATCCTTGACTTCTGGATCTACATCTTACCCCCTGGTCCAGCTTTCCTGACGGCTCTGCGAAAACCTCACTGGGACATTTTTGCTCCCTGTGAGCTCCTCATATTGAGATCTTAGAGGCAGCTACTCAGTGCTGAAAGTAAGATTCAGATTCGCCATTCTAGAGTCAGGACTTCCCAGATGAAGACCTCTTGGAAGTGCACTACCCTAGATATTGCCCTGTAGTGGGGCTGGCTCAAAAGGAATTTCCCGGTCCCAGCATCATTCCAGAGTGCGTCCGACAGCGTCTTTTCTACCCTCAGCATAAACAATTATGGAGATCTTTGTTGTGTCTCTGAATTTTGTCGTGAACCTTGATGCCAGCAAGCCCCACTGCGGATGGTGTGGCAGAGGAAAGATGAAGCATGCGTCAGAGCCCAGAGAACACAGTTCCCAGCAGGAAACACACCTGGCCCTTAAACTCTCACAGCAGCTAGTGCCTGTGTGATGGAAAGAGCATCCTCCTCCTTCAGCAGTTCTCATTTGCATCCACGCCTCAGCTCTGCTTCCATTTTGCAAGCTCCTTGTGGGCACTGTGACACCTGAATACCTCGGCTGACTAATGTCTCCTGTTTCTCAAGGGTGACACAGTTCTCAAGATGTCCTCAGATATACTGTCTCATGCATCTTCAGGAGCTTCTCACTGGGTGGGGCACACATGGCTGTACTAGATTCATACGGGAAGAGGCTGTGATTAAGACAGATGGGGTGATTAAAGGTCATGGGCTACCCAGATGGACCCCAGAGCCAGGAGCGAAAGCTCAGTGATCCAGATTCCTAAGCCAGGAGCCAGCCCTAACCTCAAGTACCCTGTTTTGTCACCTCCTCTTCCACTGCTACCTTACTCAGTTGATAGTCAGACATGTGGCCACTGTGAGAAGGGTGTCCGCATAGAGAAACGAAGGAACAGGTACATAAGGCAGAAATGTAGCTTTCAGAAGCAAGTTGGTGGATGCTGGGAAAGCCTCATGTTTTTCCTATCAAGTCCTAGGAACACTGTGTTAGCTGGGGGCATGGCAGCAATGTTTTTTGTACCTATAAGATGGGAAACCAAAAGATGTGAGGTGTGTGTCTGCCTGTGCGCATGCATTCACGCATGTGTTTGTGAGCATATGAGTGTACCGGTATACACGTGTTAATAGGCACATTCCTCTTTAAAGGATAAATCAAGTCCACAAGTTCTTGGAATCCCGGATGCTGGGGCAAGGAGAGCAGCATCTCTCCAAAGCGGCTGAAGAGGACTTGGATATAACAAGAAGCACCTCAGAGTCTTCTGAGGACGGTGCTGACAGGAGTAGGAATGGCATGCTGGTCCACCTCAGAAGAGAAAGGAGAAGCAGCTCCCAAAGAAAGGGACTGGTTGAAACACACTCCCCACCCCCACCCCACCCCCCAATAAAAGCAAAGGCATGTCTCAAGCAGGGGCCTCCAGGAACAAAGTCCGACAAAGTCCGAGGGACATGTCCTATGCAAGTCAGACTCAGGGAAATTCTTGAGGGAGTGAGGGAAGTGGGCTGGGGCAGGGTAAAGGCAAACGGGTAAAAAGCCTGGACTCCCAGAGAGATCTGTAGTTGCATGAACACAGGCCGACTCACACAGCCAGGAAAGCTGAGTGGTGATATGGCAGCAGCATCCTGTCAGCAGCCCAGGGCTGTTGCCAGTTATGGCCAGATGCCACAGCAGGAACAGTAGGCCAGGGTCAGAGTCTCCCCTCAACAGGAGCTGCATTCTGTACCTATGGCAGAGCTGGACACTCCCTCATGGCTGAGATCTTTGCTTTATTTACTCCCGTCGGCTCTCCTGAACCCCGCCTATGAGTTTCTGCATTGTTAAGTTTTATGGCCTCTATGTTGGTGTCTTTTGGTCATGCAGAATTTCCTTGGCTAGGCATGCACACGTCTGTCTCTTCCACCTAGATTGCTATGCGTACTTGTCAAGGACCACAGGCTCAGTGGTCATAGGCGCAGCTCAGCCCTCTCTGCTATTAACTGCATGTTGGTAAATCCTGTTTCCTTAGGGAACCCAAGTCAGGAACAGAAGACTGCTGCATGTGTTCTCCTCTGTGGCCTAAGCAGCTGCAGCCCCTCCACTCCACTACATGCATGACTACCAGCCAGGTTCTCTGTTCATTCCTACTTCAATCTGACCATGACCTTTTTTTAAGGAAGCACCAGGTAATTCCAAGTCCTTCAAGGGAGATGTCACCCACATGAGAGAAAGAAGGACCTTTATTTTTTGTTCTGGCACAGGAGTTCAATAAATGCAGACTGAAACTGACTGCATGGTTCAAATAAACTCCACTATAGGGCCCATTATTTCACTGATTTCCACTGACTTGTAAGCAACTCATCTACATATTGTTGCATGTACCATCTATCTGGCGCCATTTTTAGCTTCCCAGATTATTAAAAAAAAAAAAAAAAAAAAAAAAAAAACTTAAGAAGACTCAGCCCTCTGCACCCTTGGATCAATAATATTTGAAATAAAATTATATCTCTATGGAATATGTACAGAGTTTTCCTTTCATTATTCCCTAAGGAAATGGGGTGACAACTCTTTACATGGCATTCTATATTGGGGCAGTCATTTAGACATAATTTAAGGAATGGAAGACACATACAGTTATAGCACAATTACATGTGGGTTTTCATAAAGGCTTTGAGATATGTTATAGTATCTGCTGTAGCTGAAGACGGCCTGAACACAACACAGTGCTCCCCGAATATAGGGAGACAACACAACAGATTTCTATACCCAATTAAAAGTTAACTAGAATCTATTATTTTGGACCAAAATTATCTCTTTGGTATTTAATTCTGTTACCAAGGCATGTGCCATGCATCCATGTTTCATGTCTCTCATAACTCTGAGACAGACTCTATCCACATTGGCATCAGAACCATAGATATAAAACAGAGTGGACCCTCATAGTGTGACATGTAAGGTCACTCTCACAAGAGTAATTGGAATACTCACATGGTTTAATTAATGCTATTTTCAAAATCCAATCTAAATTAAAGTAAATGTGTTCACTTAAAATCGTATTTTCATTGACTGAATTTTGAAGAATTCAAAATAAATAGCAAATAAAATGTTTACAGTTATACTCATTTACTAAGATATAAAAGAAAATATGAAAGCAACTGCCATATTTTCAATAAATATAACCCAAGAAGACAAAAAGCCAAATATTGAAGATGATTTTAGATTAAAGCAGACATTCATTTTCCTTGTGGAAGAGGGTGCTAAGTCTGAGATGACCAAGGGATAAGAACCAAACCCTGGACATGGACGCATGGAATGTATATTACATTGGGAACATGATGGTCTGGAATAAGAGGGCACAGAGAATGAGTAACTGACTGCTAGCCTACTGCTGCACAGAAAACACACCCACACATCAATCTTAGCAGCATAAATACCCACGGCTATTGTCTCACAGCTTTTATGGCTTGGCCTGGCTAAACTCTGATGGTTTAGTTTCATCAGGAATGGAAGTGGCACTTCAAGAGGGCACCATTGAATGCAGCAAGATAAATACAAACACAGAACAACCTAGCAGACCCTTGACTCATAGTCTGACATCTCCCTTGATGTGATGACTATGAGAAAGCGAGGCCTGTTGCCATTGTGATAGGATGTCCTTCATATGCCAATAATGGGAAAAACCAAAAGGGTGGCCTCATTAGAGATCCCTCTCCAAACAGAAACATCTGGTCCATTATTAGTCTTCCCCCCAAAAGGGAGAGGAGATGAATACCTCACCTATGGATGTCTACCCCTAAAAATATAACTGTAAGTTTGACTTTTGAAAAAGGACATCTCAGAATTCTGGGGACACACTGGAAGGAGCTGTAAGCATGCGAGGACTATTTCTCAACAACTGGGATTTAAGGCATGAGCTCTGTGGATAGTTAGATCTCGTCTGCAGTGTCCTCTCCTCAGATAGACAGCTTCCTCCAACGCCTGAATGGTTTTCTTAGTGATCTTTGATCCAAACTAAATTATCCATTCATGACCATGATTATACAGCATGGCCCTGAGAGGACTGTAATGTTATCTCAAACATGACAATGACCAGCCACTGTCCTCATCTCATGTCTGCACCATCAGAGTTGTTAAGTGTGGTGGTAACAGTTACACAGGAGTTGGTAGAAGACGCAGGATGTGAATAGATGAGTGTTGGCCATGAAAAGTGAATATTTCTAAAAGAAAACAGGTACCAATTAGCCTCTACATGGTAATCTTTGAGTGTCCATTACTGTCTAGTGGCGGTAATGTTAAAAAAAAAAAAAACCATCAAATAGGTCTATCAAAGTGAGGCTATGCTACAGAAGTGAGGGGCAGAAAACAGTTCTGGGGCTATTGAAGCTCAGGCTTGCTTTTAAGTCTGCTGACCTCAGTTTGATCCTGAGGAACTTGAGGAGAAGGGAAGAACCAACTCTCCTAAGTTGTAATGTTGTCGTCTAACATCCACATGCATATCCTGGCATGTACACAGACAGACGGGCAGACAGACAGACAGACAGACAGGCAGACAGACAGACACACACACACACACACACACACACACACACACACACACCACATCAAACAATAGAAACTCAATCCCTGAGAGGTTCACAACAATTGTGAAATGAATCACAGAATTACACACTTGAAATCAAGAACGAGAGAGAGAACCAAGAACACACTTAAAACTCTTAAAAATTCTAAGAAAATTTTATATTCTACTCTATTTGCTATTTTAAACGAGTAACAAAAGATCAGTCTTTAAATATAATATTAAGTATCTAAAATTCACACAAGTAGAAACAGAAACAACAAGTAGACTAACTGGTTTAAAGATGAGGAAGAACAGGAGGAGGAAGAGCAGAAAGAGGAGGAGAGGGAGTAGGAGGCAGCAGCTAGAACATGAACTAACCACAGGAGCCTGTATGAACTTTTAAGCATCTTGGGGGTTTAAAAGCTATCCTTGCACAATGTAGGAAAAAAAATTCCTTTTAATATAATTCTCATGGCTCTAGAACATAGAAAAAGATGAAGCTTTAATATAATTCTCATGGCTTTAGAGCATAGAAAAAGTTGCGTGACTGGCCTCTTTTTCATATTTAAACACTTTCAGTGAAGGCAGAGGTCACTGTGAAAACTGAATTAATGCCATAGTCAGAAACATAGTTTTTGCAGCACTAGTGACTGTACATCATGCCCTGTGTGCTAGGTAACTGCTCTACCATTGAGCCACAGATTAAGTCCCTAAAACAAGTACTGCAATATGGTTAGGGGATCATACACGTGTATCATACATGAAAGTTTGCTGTACAAACTGTAACAGGCTATACAAAGAGTAATACGGTTCCTAGTGATCAAAAATGGCTAAAGATTTATAGGCCACTCCACATATAGAGAAATGCAGTTCCAAACCCAATTAAATTCAACTTAATCATGGATCATCAAAGCAGAATTGCTCAATAAATGCTACCAGATATCTGGACATTTAAAAGTTGTACTGCTCTCTCATGCTGTGTTTTAAAACAAACTATATGTGGCTAAAACACCAACTTTAAAAACTATAAAGACCTGTGAAAACTAAAGGGAGGTTCATCTTATTTTTCTTACCACACATCACATTTCCAGTGATAAATGTCGTGTAGTTTGTCATAATGACAGACTTGACCAGAGCAACAAACACGAGCATGAGGTGCGGAGCAGATAAGGCGATATTCAAAACCAGAAAAAAAAATGATTTTCACAGATGCATCATACTAAGATGATTCATAAAAATATTAACGCTTGAATAGATTAATGAATAAAGAACTCAAACCAGAAGGTTACAGAAGAGTTATAAATTTCCAGTAAGCATAGGGAATGTCTTCAAACACTCATGCCTTCGCATGTGAGGAGAAGCAGAGCAGAAGGCAGCATGCAGTTATGTCTAAGGGGAGCGGAGAACAGCAAAGACCCTTTGACAACATGTTTTAGAACCTCAGGAGAAGCATGATAAAGGTGACAAGATCTGGGCTACCAGGCTGTTGAAGGCTGTATCACTCACTCTATAAAGAAGTACACACAATCACCTACCAGCTTATGCCCCCAAGTACAATGTTATACTAGCTCACTAAATAATCACATTTTGATGAATACTTAACGCACTGAGAAAATGCTCTGAATGGGTTAAACTTAGGTAAAGAAGAAAAGCTTAACTAGGGCATAGTAGTGACACTGTGACGTGACAATACCTATACAGAAGACAATTAACAAAAGTGCCACGCTGTTACAGTGGCTTTCTCTGAATACTCTGCCTACAATGTGATTTTAATGCTTAATGGTGAACATGGAAATAAATTTTACTAATGAAAAAAGATTATTGTCAAAGGGAGGTGTTTATGGCTTTTAAGATAGAAAGGCACCTTTGCCTTAATGATGCCCTCTGCACAGGCTGGAGGGGAAAGCAAGGAGTGGGGTGGGGGGGAGTGCCCACTAACCACCTTGGTATCTAAATAGTCTCCCAGAAGCCCAGTCCGTAGCTCCTGGACCTGGCTTCTTCTTTCTCAGCGCTCCCCTTTACCTATCTTCCTGTTCAACTCTGCCTATGTCTACCTTTCTACTGCTCAAAGTCTAAGTGTACCAAAGCAATTGGTCTGGAAGGAACTCCACCCACAGGGAGTCATGGCCGGCAATGTGCTTCTGCCCAGATGCCGCTCCCGTTAGAAAGAAGAAGCATCCGCCTACTGAATCCACATGTCCGCTCTTATTTGTTCACTTGCTTGTTTTCAACTCTTGTAGACACCAAGCAAGAGCACCCCCACTGGACTATATTCTTAGCCCTAACTTCATTTTTCCAAGTTATTTTTACTTTAGTGATTTCTCTTCATTTTTTTTTTTTGCATTATCACTATCTTTTCAATTTTATTACATTTATTCTGCATGTGTGTGAGCACGGCACGTGTATCATGGTGTAAATGTGGAGGCCAACAGACAACTTTCTGGTGTCCGTTCTCTCCTTCTACCATGAAGGCCTTGGGGATCAAACTGTGGCTGCTGTACATAATGCTATGTGCGCTACCTGCTGAGTCATCTTGCCAGCCCCACTTTTTCATGTTTTTTTTTTTTCTGAGGAAGGGACTCACTAAGTTGCCCTGACAGGCCTTGGTCTCCATCCACAGCCTATTAATGAACTTGAGCTGTCAATCTTTCCATCTTATCCTTTTAAGTAGCTGCAATTAGAAGTGTAGGCCAGTAGTCCTGGTTTCAAAATCTAAACCTTCTCCTTCTTGCATGTGCATGGGTGTGACTGAAGTGTTTATAAGAGACACCCACATTCCTTACCCTTATTTTGTAAGTCATCTTCCATGGCAAAGGGCCCTACAGACACAAATAAGGCGAGCTGTAAAGATGGAGGTCCGTCTTGCGTTATTTAGGTGAGTAGAGGTCATCCCAGGGATTAAAGTGACAAAGAAAGGAGAGACAAGAGCCAGAGCTGGAGACAGAGGTGGCACTCAGAATAATTCAAGGGCATAAACCTTTCCAAAAAACTGGAAAGAAAAAAAAACAAGGAAACTGATTCTTTCCTGCAGCCCCTGGAAGGCGCGCCTGCTGCCTGGTGATCTTGCTTTCAGAATCTCTAGCTAAAAAGCATGTGTTGTTTTAAGCTACTAACTTTGTGGTAATTTGCTATGGGAATGAATAGAGGTGCCAGTGAACCTAGAGCAACCCTACCACAGCCTTCCTGACGGTATCACTGCTAAAAGGCATTTGTTGTTTCTGCCAGAACCTCCCCAAGTGTCTCAGAGTAACCCAAGTCCTGTAGCTTTAAAGACTTCTCTGATTGGACAAATATCCTGTGTCAACCGCTAGGAAGTTCAGTATGCTTCAGCCCTGGATGCGTCAAATAGTCTTACAGTCAAGAAGTCTGGTATGTTTTTCTTAATACAGAATTGCCCACATACAGCTGACCACAGAAACCATCACATATCTATTTATATCAATATTGTTAAAAGAAGCAAACATCTATTGCTTGGTTGGTCTAGTATGTGCCAGGCACTGGGCTGGGCTCTATGGAAACAAGACGAATCTCTACTCTAAACCGAGCCCCACCATTTCCTGCCACACTTGCAGTATACTGAGCTGGGAGTTCTCTCCAGGGCTTTGTCTGTCTTCCCAGGTCACAAGTCTTCTTCTAAGAATGCAAGCATCTCTCTGTACCCCACCCCACAGTCTACAAAACTCCAGTAGGCAGAGGATGTACATGTTTATAAGAAACATGACATTTTAGGGTAGAAGACAGAGCCGTTTGGGTATCTAGTTTGAACAACAAATACTATTACTGAGAGATTATGCTGACTGTCCCAGGACTACATTACTGTAGGGTCATATTATCTACATGATCTGCCTGTGTTTAAAGTCACAAAAGGCCAGCCATCTTTATGGTAACCCACCATAATCAGCAGGCAAAATATTTCATTGCTGTGTCCCTTTGTGCCCTCCCTCAATTTCTGATAGTGATTGCAATATTGATTTACTCTGCACATAAGTAGAAAGAAAGATCTACCACTGAGCAGGCACCGTGTGCTCTCACAGGAGTTTGGACAGCAGATAGAGAGCCACTGTGCCTTACAACCCAAGCCAATGGCCACAGTTGCAGGGAGAGAAAGCGTTTTCTACCATGCTCCAGAAGGGGTTTTCCAGAGCTCATGAACTGAACATTTGGGACAACTCAACTCTTCCCTTGTACCTGCCATCATGTTTAGATGCAGGAATGCCAAGAGTCTCTCAAGTTCTCTCATTTTCACTTGTGATTTGTCACCAAAGGGAAGAATACAACCTGGTATGTGCAAACATCAATATAATCATAAGAGCAAAGATCAGCCCCAACATGTGTGGTGTGCTCACACGCCATCATAGCGTTCCAGGGAAAAGGCGGAAGGATGGGAAGTTTACGGCCAACCTGGGTTATACTGTGGGGCTGGTGAGCCATACCTCCAGGGGAACTGGCACAGACCTGCAGAGATGCAGCATGTTCAAGCTTCAGAATTAAAATCCCATCCTGGGAGCAGAAGGTGTGGGACAAAGCTCTCTCCCTGTTTCTGGGCTTGCCTCAGGAGCACAACCCTGAGGTGGTTACAAGGTGGTCAGTCATGTAAACCTGTCACCTGCTATCTTTCTCCATGTAAATAGAGCATTGCCAGTATCCTAGACCCAGCCAATGAGACACATTCATCCCCCAAACCTCATCTACTGCCCAAGGTTCATATAACACTGTACACGCTGGAGTAAGAGGCACACATATACACACACACACAAGCACACACACACACACTCTCTCTCTCTCTCTCTCTCTCTCTCTCTCTCTCTCACACACACACACACACACACACACAGACACACACATATACACAGAGAAACTTGAGCTGTTGCTGTTTCTGGAATCTTGCACAGCCCACTATGCATCCATCCCCCCTCAGCCCAGAGTCTGGCAGTGCCCAGATGTTCCAAGGACCATAGAACTACATTATACAGCAAGCTAGCCTAGGTTACTTAGATCTTGTCACACACCAGAAGGTTTAAAAGAAATGGGGATAGAGCTCAGTAATAAAGTGCTGACCTGGCATGCCTGAGGCTCAAGGTTCAATCCCCAGACCTGGAAAAATAAAAATAAAAATAAAAGAATCTTGCAGGGGGGAGGGGGTGGAGGAGAAAGCTCTCCATTTGAAAAACTGAGTCTGCTTAACTGTGAAAAGCAATGGCACCCAAAATAACAGTAGTAATTAGGACAATGACTCGCAGTGGATATGAACACAACTTACAACACGAGTGACGGAATGAACGCTCATGGGGTAAGGATCTGGGCACTTTGATAGGTTGGTGCTACCAGCGAGCAAAGGCAAAGTACAATGATAAGCGGAGAGGCAGACAGTGCTCTCAACAGGGAGCAGCCCCAGTGTTCAGGTCTGCATTAAGATGGGCTGGCCTGCCTCTCACCAGACAGGGCCAGGCCTAGGGCTTCGGCTCCCAACCCTTACACACCTGTCAGGAGTTTACAACACACACGGGGAAAGGGAAAAAAAAACCACTTTCAACATTTGCAAGGAACACAGATTGACTGGCAAAAAAAAAAAAAAAAAATGTACATTAAAATGCTCAAGAGACAGAAAGTTCTGGAACATAGAAAAGTCCTTTCAGAGAAGAAAGGACAGAAGCTGGCCTTGGAGAGAGGGGAGAAGGCAAAGCAGCAGATGACAGCAAAGGACAAAGTGCACCACGTGAAATGAGTGGCATGAGGGCCCACACAGGCCACCAAGGGAGGTGTGACCTCAGACACCAGAGAGAAAGCAGCCAGAAGAACACCAAACACTGAGACAGAAGGGGGAAGCCAGAGCGGGTGGCTTGAAGCAGGGCCAAGGGCAGTGTAAGTTCTGGATTTGGGTGCTAGGAAGTCCAAGAGGGTCACAAAGTGGTGGCTATAAAGTTGGCCCCAAAGCAAAGAAAAAAGCTAAAGGAACTGGAGGTCCCTTAGAAGCCACCATAACTCTTGGGCAAGCAGTTCCTCCTGCAGAGCTCAGCATGCGCAGAACAACACATGCAACACATCTTCATCCTGTAAATCTGTTCTCAGACACTTTCGTGGCTTCACATATGCCTAACCCATTTCTGAAACCAGGGCAGTCTGCTTAAAAACGCAGGATGAAACATGAAAATTCCCAGCAAGGGTCACCTGATATTTGGCAGAAACAAGCATTTTGACAGCAAAGCTCTAGGACCAAGCAAGTATCCCAAGCTAGATACCAGCCCAAAGGACAGACAGTGGGACTGCACTGAAATCCAACGAGCAAAGGCCTAACTCGCTTTTCCTGCTTATTAATAGACCACTGTTTAGTCTCACCACCCGGACTTGCAGTGAGTGGGGTATTTAAGTTGCTTGAAAACTGAATCAGCATCACAGTTTGTCCATGAAGATATCTGTCTCCAGGCGCCATGGCTAGACGAAAAGTTTAGGAAGGCCTTTCAAATTAGTGGGTCCAATCTAAAGAATATTACTTTTCTCTTTTAGCTAAATACTTGGCCTGCGTGGAACTCTTACCTCAAAGGAGGCAATACACTGGTAAGATTTTTCTGCACAGACGTTAGTTTTAGTAATAATGTGTTACGATGGGGAAAAAGGATTAGGTAAAGTATCACAACTTACTCTCAATATTTATCCATTTGAACATTTAGCTTAATTCTTTAAACAATGTACACAGGCAAGTGTGCACGTGCATGAGCCCATGTGCGAGCACATGCGCGCGTGTACACACACACACACACACACACTCTCTCTCTCTCTCTCTCTGTCTCTCTCTCTCTGTGTCTCTGTCTCTGTCTCTGTCTCTGTCTCTCTCTCTCTCTCTCTCTCTCTCTCTCTCTCTCTCTCTCTCTTTCTCTCTCCTCCATGAGGACAATTGGGAAAGCAAAGAGCAGAAGACCTTAGGGCTTGCGAGATAGTTTGCCTAAGCAAATCTGTGAGCTCCAACTTTAGCAAGAACGCTCATCTCAAAAATTAAGGTGGAAAGTGATTGAGGAAAGCACCTGATATCCGCCTCTGTGGTCCACATGCGCATACACGTATGCTCACACACATGCTTGCATGCACACACATGCCAGACTTAGAGGTGCACTATATCAGCACAGCTCTGAGGTAGGGCATGTGTCCATGAACTGCAAAGACAAGGGAGAAAGGATGAGGTACTCAGGCGTTCCGGCACAAGGCCAGGGAACAGGCCAGCGGCATTACAGCAGACCCTGCAGTTACACTGGCAAGTCCTTCAAGCTGATTTGTCCTGATGCTGTTCTGACATTCCTATATGAGTGGCAGCGTTTGGCAGATAATTCACGGCGAGCAGTGACACCCTTTCCCCTCTGCATATTTAGGTACACATTCTCTGTTATGTGTGGAATGGCCCACGTTTTCTCTTTCAAAAGTCTCACCCCATGTATGGACCGGGGCCTCCAATCTGCACATCTGCACACAGGACGATGCTTGGGCTCATTTTCTCTAGAAACTCAAAAACGAGTTTTTGAGTTGTGCAATAATGAACTTTACCCTCCCGGACAAATTAAACCAGGTGTTATTAAGTGCAGGTAAATGAAAAACTGGGCTTAAAAAAAAAAAAAAAAAAAAAAAAAAAACCCAACAACCAGCCAATCTATGTCAGGCACACTTTTTTTTCTCCGAGAGAGAGAGAGTAAGGTTCCTACAGGGGACTGGTATGAAGGTCACCAAACCAAATGTTGCAATCTTAAAGTGACATTGACAGCAGCCATGCCTAGTGCAGGAGCTTAGGCCTAGTCCAGGATTCTCCATTCCCAGAAGCATTCCCAAGCGACCAGGGGCAAAAGCTAAAGCGTCAAAATACTAAGATTAGGGCAATTTTCTTCCTTAATTAAGACATATCCAAGTGCTGTAATTTAAAAATGCTTGTTACTCCATGCCCACAAGGACTGGTACCTTCAAGATTGATCTGAAGTACTGACCCTTGTTAGTCCTTCAGCATCTACCTGTTGACAATTGCAAGCCTCCCAGGGGTGTCTGCTGGGAATGTTCTAACTTTCTGGGCAGGAGCCAGCCACCCGACCTACCTTTAGCCTTCTAAGCAAGAACCGTAAGGCAGCAGGGGAGATGCGGAGACCACCCTTCATCTTCCTTCTGCTTACCAGAGTCTCATCTGCAGTTTACAGACACCTGCGAAGCAATCAGCGCTCACTCAGAATAGCTGTGCTGGGCTCTCTGCCCCTGCAGCTGAGAACCTCCCTGGGAGGCAGGAGTGGGGGTGGGGTGGCGGTGGGGGATGGGGGATGGGGGGTAGTGGCCAGACTCCAGCATCTAAATTTAAAGCAGACCTTTAAGCCCAGCCTTTCCTATGGCATCAGGCTGCTTCATTTGGTTTTGTGCAACGGTTCCACGGTTCCACAGGTGACCAGGTCTGGGTTTATAGAGGTGCGGAAATCTGGGAATTTTGCTTCAAGTGGGTCCTCAGGCCCCAAGTGCGCCTAGAACCCTGGGGTTAGGACGCATTCTGGAGTCCTTAGCATCTGGAAGGGCTTAAACTCTGCAGGGCTGGTGACAACTACTGACATGGAGAAAACGAAGTGTCATGTGGCCAGGTCTCAGTGTTGCACTGAGCCAACAGAGCTGGAGGGTATGCACACTGGCTTCATTTTCAAAGAATGCTTTGAAAGAGCTGTCTTGCTTACTTACTCTCACGGGACTCCCTAAGAGTTTGTATCCAAGGTTATACCCTCATTTTCTTCTTCTTGGTCCTGACACCTGTTGCCTCATTTCCTTTATTTAAACTGTCCTCTCCCATTAGAGGGAGGAGGAGGGAGGAGGAGGGAAGGTGGTGGGGATGCTTGCAGCTCAGATAGGAATGGGAGGACAGCCTGGACGCTCATGCTGGAGAAAAGCTCCTGGGAAGGAACTGTGTGCCAGGCACTGCCTGGGCTAGGCTTTGTACAAGCATCATTTCTGGTCTTCAACTATAAGACATGTCTACTGCTGTGACAGTTTTAAATATAAACTTGTCACAACCTACAATCACCTGGGAATAGACTCCCAATTTAGAAATTATCCAGATCAGGTTGGTCTGTGGGCATGTCGGGGGTGGGCGTGGGGTGGGGGGTGGGCGTGGGGTGGGGGGTTGCCTTCATTGTTAATTGACTCGGGAATGGAGGGCAAGCCCACTGTGGGCAGCACCATTCCCTAGGTAGGGACGATGGAGGACTAGAGGCAGCAAGCATTGATCCTTTTATGTTTCCTTTGCTCTCGACTGTTGATGTGCTCTGACTAGCTTCGTTGACTTCCTACCTTGTTTTCTCCAAAATAATGGACTGTAACTTGGGACTGTAAGTCAGATAAGCCCTTCCCTCCCTCACGTTGCTTTCTGTCAGGATGTTTTAGCCGAACTACAGAAATGAAACAGTATGGAGGCTATAGTTGTTAGAAAGATAGGTCTTTCGACTTTGCCGAGGAACTGGCTCCGTACTGCAGCCATCCCTCAGGCAGGAAATGGGGATCTGCTCTTGCTTCCTCCTCTCCACGGGCTCAACCACCAACACTGGGACTGCTTGTGGCCAAGTAAACAGCCGGTCAAAGGTCTGTGTAGTAACAGTATCCAACGGCTTCTGACTCTTCTCAGAGGAAGGTAGGCTCTTACATTGTTTGTTATCCTACGGACTGGTCTGGGATGAGGGGGTTGTTTTAAATACGTATTTAAACGTATCCATGATGCATTAGTCAGTTCTGTCTCTGGTATGGGATGTGACTCTGATCTTCAGATCCCAGCTGCCTGACATGTCCACTCAGATAGCTTACATTCATCTCAAATTATTATGTCCAAGCTCAGATTCTGAATCTTTCTCTCTCCACATTTCTCTATCACTGGAACTGGAACTAGCAAACACCTAGACTCACAATCGCCGAGTCCTTCCCCTTCCCCACCCAAAGGATTACCAGTGCCTGTCCACTTGAGAGGTAAAAGCAGTAAATATATGGCAGCGCTTAATGACAGCATTCCCTGTGCACCAGGTGCTCTGGAATGCACCCCACCACCATTCACTCGTGTTTTCACAGCAGTCCCATAAGAGGATCCTATTGATACTAGAAACTAATTTGCCCAAGGTTAATAAATACCTTGGAAGAAGAGAGTTAATGTTTTAACTTTGTCACTTTGAACACACGCTCCTAACCACTGCTTCCACTCTTTCCCAATCCCAGGTTAACTCACTGCACTGCTTTCCCACTGCTAACTCAGCATTCCTGAGACTCTTGGGCTAAAAAGGCCTCTAGGCGGTCTGTTACTACCTCACAGCCTCAGAATCTTGATGAGACAGCCAGTAGACTTGTCAAAGTCTAGTTCAAGGTATGTCATTTCCCTTACCAAGGTCGTCAAAAGCATTTAGCTACCTTCAGAATGGGAGTTGCACTCCATCAGATGGCCTATGAGGTTCTGTGGTAACTCCTCCAGACTCCTCCCCAGATTTCACCTACTACCCATTTCCACCTCAAACAGCATTTTCTTTCCCCATTACTTGTTACCCTTTAAGTCTGTCAAGTTCTTCCCTGCCTGCAGGCCTTTGCATGCCATTTGTTCCCAGGTGCAGTGTTTTCCCACTGCACAGGGCACCACTTTAGCCATCCTATCTTTGTGTCCTCCAGCCCAATGTGAAGTTGTCTACAGTATTCTGGCTAGCATAATTTCACTCTCTCCCTCCATGACAACTAAAAGGTAACTATGTTCGCTTGCTTCTGGCATAGAGTTTGGAATATTGGCAGTGCAATGCCATGTCCAGTGAAAGAACAGTGGAGCTTCTGAAAACTATACACTACCGAGAGAGAGAGAGAGAGAGAGAGAGAGAGAGAGAGAGAGAGAGAGAG
>OU015746.1:98266601-98301625 GCA_907169655.1 Acomys percivali | reverse complement strand
GAGAGAGAGAGAGAGAGAGAGAGAGAGAGAGAGAGAGAGAGAGAGAGGGAATATGCACACATACAACAGTCAACAACAGGCCACATGCTCAGCAGCAATCTTGAGCTATTACCCAGTGATGTGCAGCCATTATTGAAAGACATTCTTGGATTTTTGCAAGAACACTTGATAACATAATTCTCAGAACATTCCCTATGGTGAAGCACTGTGTGGCTGTGTGTGTGTGTGTGTGTGTGTGTGTGTGTGTGTGTGTGTGTGTGTGTGTGTAGGTTTCAAGCTGTGAGTAAAAACTGCTAAAGATTTGGGAAAAACAGAAGGACACAACCAAGACTCCCTAAAGAGTGGTTAAAGCTGTGCAGCATATTGTCCCCAGCTTCATTTCTCTTGTTCTGACAGAACACCTTGACAGAAAGCATTTTGAGGGACGAAGGGTCTATTTGGCTTATGGTTTCAGGCTGCAGCCTACCACTGTGAGGAAGTCACAGTAGCAAGGGTGTGAAGCAGATGCTCACTTCATATCCCAGGTCAGGAGCAGACAGAAAGCAAAGCACACATGCTTAATGCTCAGCTGGATTTCTCTACTCTCACACAGTCCAGGTCCTAAAACACAGCTGCAGCACCAACAGTCGACACAGTTCACCACCAAATGCCCACAACCTGACCTAGGCAATTTCTCACTGAGACTTCCTTACTAAGAGAATCCTAGTTCTGTCAGATTGAAAAGGTAAAGCCAACCACCACACCTACCTAGACTTTAAAAAATACTTTGTGTATCATGCCTGTCACCCCCATTAGGATGAGAAGGTATGCTCTACTATTTTTCTTTATCTTTTTATATAAATTGTTTTTTTTATTTATTCACTTTACATCACAATTGTAGCCCCTCCCTTGTCTCCTTCTGATCCCAACCTCCCTTCCTCTTCCCTCCTCTCCCCCTCCCCTAGACCTCAGAAAGGCGGAGCCCAGCTGAACCCAGCCTATCAAGTCTCATCTGGACTGCCTGCATCCACTTCCTCTGTGGGCTGGATGGCATGGCCTCCCTGTCAAGGAGAAGTGATCAGTGAGTGGGCAACAGGGTCCATGTCAGGGGTAGCCCTTACTCCCCCTATTAGGGGGCTCACATGGAGATTGTGCCCTTAACACATGGTGGTGTTCCATAAACATTTATCATACGTTTCAGGGAACCATATGTCTCTGACTTTTATCCTCATAACTTGAGGATGGCCTTTTAAAATTGGTGCTAAAGTGCTTATTATAAAGCAGCTGAACCAACTGTGTTACATTGTCCTGCCTAGTCACAGCTCTCTTAGAAAGAAGGGGAGACTACTGCTTCTGAATATCAGTGGTCCTTCTTTCCTAGAATCCATGTACTTTTAAAAGATAAAAGGGAATGAAATTCTTTTCAAGAATAAAGTATAAAAACGGAGAAATTGGAAATAATGCACCCAAACAGAGATGCATCACAAATATATTAAGAGAGCAGTAACAAAAATACAAATAAAAATTTAAAATAGGCAAAGTATTTGTACTGGTCAGCTGGCCAACTGTCAGCATGACACAACCTAGTTACCTGGGTAGAGTCTCAGTGAGGGACTGTCTTTATCAGATTAGCCTGTGGGTATGAGTGAGTGTGTGTGTAAGTTCACTAATGTAGGAAGATCTGGCACCAGCACCACTATGGGTATCACTATTCCCCAGAAAGAGGTGGATTCTGAACTGTGTAAGAGTGGAGAAACTGAACTGACTGGCAAGCAAACATTTCAGCACATACACGCTCATTTCTCTGTGCTCCTGAGTGTGAATATGGTGTAACTGACTGGAATATAAAATGTAACCTGAAATAAACCCTTTCTTCCTTACGCTTTTTGTTTGATGTTTTTACCACAGCAACAGAAATGAAACCAGTCAGGATCTAAGAGGAAATTTCTCAAAAAACAAAGCATATAAAATGGTTAATAAGCAAATGCAGAGATGCTTAGCATCATAAACCACAGGTGAGATGCAAACCCAAGCCCAAAACGGGTACCATTTCACCACTGTAGGACTGTCACCAACAAAAAGAGAAGTCAAAACAAATGCTGGCAACGCTATGGGGAAATGAGAACTCCATACACTGATGCTGAGATGTAAATGGCAGCACATTTTGGAATAAAGTTCAGGAGATGCTCCGAATGCCAAAGACGAGGGTACCAGATACCCAGTGATTCTAGTCATAGACACATACCCAAGAGAGATGAAAATACACAATACAGCTCCACACAAAAACACATGGCCTACCATTCACAGTAACATTATTCAAAACAGCTAAAAAGTAGAACCCGAATGCCATCAGCTGCTGAATGGACAAATATAATACAGGTGATGGGATATTACTAATGAAATTAATCACAACCACCAAATAACCTTGAAAGTAATGTGTTAAATGGAGAGACAGTCACGAAAGGCTCAATGTTGCATAACTGCATATATCTTGAGATGTGTGGAACAGGCCTCAGAAGGGGAAAATAGATTGGCTGTTGCCTAGGACCGGAGTGGGGCTGGGAGCAAGAGCTGGCCATCAGGAGGTTTACTTGTGGGTGATAATGTCCTAAAATTAGAGCAGCAATGGCTGCAAACTAAACACACTGAAGTCACTCACCTGTGCACACTTTAGACAGGCAAGCTCTGTGGTTTGTAGGTTGTACCAAGATATTACAAGCTTGGCTCATGCTTGGCATTTACAAGGACAAGTGTGGTGTAGAGTAACTAAAGAGGAATTGTTTTACTGGCGAGCAGAGGAAAAAAAAAGATTGGGGGAGGAGAAGTGCTGTCATAAGAAATTTATGTGCCCCCTCTCTCTCTTCCCACAATTCTTATCTCTCAAATTGGTGAGAGAGAACTTGAAATGGTGGGAGCAGGTCTACATATTTTAGAGATGGAACACATTGCAGATGGGGAGACAGACCAAGAAAACCTCAACATCCAAGACCTCAAAAGTAGCAATGGTGAGAATTAGCTTTGCCCAGAGACCAAAAATGGTTCTTAGGTTTTCTACAGCACCACACAAGACATCAAGTCCTTAACAGCCTTTAAGCGCAATGGCTGTGGCCACAGTCCTCCGACTGGGTGCTGAGCATCAGGTGGGATCCAGTGTGAACAGCACCAAAGAGCAAGGATGGGGGCCACTGAGCGAGAGCTCCTCTCATCCCCTCACTAGGCACTATCACAGCAATTTGCATAACCTAAGGACAATAGCCAGACTTCATTATTTAGGAAGTTAGAGTCAGAATGTGACCCCAAAAGCCTGGTCCTCAGGCCCAGCCCTCAGACTAGTCACCCCAGAGAGGTAAAGTACCCCAGGTGAAAAGTTAAAGTTGGCCTTCAGTTCTCTGTTCAGTCTTCTCAACAAAAACAAAACGAACACAGTAACACATTTTTTTTTCCTCCAGATAATGTGCCTTTCCAACATTCCCTTCTCTGTCAAGCTCTTGGTCTTGAGCACCGAGAGATCTCATCTTACATGAGCATCAACTGTCTGGCATTGTCTTGTTGGCGCCAGTGAAACGTGTAGATTGAGCGAACAGTTTGTTTCAGTGTTGCTGTGAGCTGTGAGGCAGTTTGACATGGCTAAGTCATTACTCTCAACTCAGATTGGGACACTGGGATCAACAAGATGCTATAGAAAGGATCAAAATGAATCGGTCTGCTTGGATAAGAATTCTGACACCCCACCCCCCTTAAAGTTAATCTTTTACTTAGATTTCCTTGGCTATCTTCCCCTTTCAACCTCCACCTACTGCAGGAAGGCTAACTGCCTAAGGGAATTCTAGTCTCCCTCCAAGAGGATCTGTCATTAATAGCTGAGTCCACACTTGCACGGCTGAGTTCTCTGTGACATGGGCAGAGACAGCTCTGTAGTGCTGGTGTCAGGTGTGTCCAGCCATCTTCTGCTGTAAAGTGGCCCCTGTGTGAATCCCTGGCTTATAGAGGTCAGTTCAGTTGAGTCATTATCAGCACATACCCCAGAGAGAGCAAAGGGGCCAGTCCTGTCATTGCCTAACTTCTGGTTTGTTATTGCGGAAACACGATGGGAGAAACGAAACACAAATTACAAGGCTTTATTTTTGTGTGGGTCACAGACTAACAAATCTCATCTGGTTGTGTTTCTAGATAAATTTCATTAGACTACACACTACTTGGAAGACAGGGAGGCAGAGGAGGAAACTGGGAGCGAGAGGGAGGGAAGGATGAAGTGGAGCCAAAGATGGATTAAGCCTTAAAACTTGCAATATGCCAACACTAGAAATCTTTGTGATTTCTATATACAAAGGAAGGTTTCTTAAAAACAAAAGGCCGTATCCCGCCTAGGGCAGTTTTCTCACAGGACAAAATGTGCTGGCAAGCAGCGGTCTTGTTCCGCTGAGGCAGGGACGCACTCACTGGTCCCAGGCATCCTTTTCTGTCAGCCTAAAGCTCTTTGCCACTGACCTCGAAATGGTCCACAGGATGCTCCCGTCCTTATCGTCAGCAGGGATGCTTGCTGCTGGTTTGGAGAAACTGCAAGGCTGATGACTGAAAGAATACACCCCCTCTCTAAGAAACAACAGAGGGCCGATGAGCTAGCCTTCCCAAGCAGTCTTAGAAGGCCATGGGCTAGCGGCATAAAGAGGGGCCACAGGAGACTGTCACATCTTTTGTCTCTCAAGTGATTTCTGAGTTCATTCTTTTTATGACCACAGGCCTGTTCACATTCTCATGCCATTAAGTAACCCAAGGAATTTTCAGGAGAATTTCTCTGAAATCTCAGTAAAAGGGAGCCTATGACTTCCTAGACCTGTATTTCTGGAAGAGTAGGTCATCCTTTCCCAGTGAGGACACCTGCCTGATGGCTAGGCACATCTGAAAGTCACATAAGCATCTAGGGTCATGGCTACTGCAGTTACCCACAGTTGCGATACTGTTTTAGGTAATGACTTCTAACACGGAGTGAACCAGCTACTCCAAACATAATGTTAAATGCAGATTCTGGCCAGGCGGGCCTGGGGTAGGCCGGCCGTTCCTCATTTCTCACATCAATGGGGCCAGCCTGCTTTACCTCATATACTGACACCGTGGTTCCAAGGAACAGCGCAAATAATTAATAAATAAATAAATAAATAAATAAATAAATAAATAGCCAACTGTGGTGGCTCAGGTCTCCAATTCAAGTACCCAGGAAGCTGGGGCAGGAAGGCTACCTCAAGACCAGCCATGGCCACTAAGTGAAGCCCAAGCCAGCCTGTGTAGACTACAAAGCAAGATCCTGCCACAAACAGGAACACAAAGGGAGAAAAAAAGGGCTAAATGAAAGTGTCACTGTAGGCTGATGGCACTGGCCCGACAGGTCACTCAGGACCATTTCCTGTTCAATGAAGTATGGAACAACCCTGCCAAGTAGAACTGCAGTAGTACTCTCTAGCCAAGGAATACTCGGTAGTGTTTCAGAAACTGTTGCAGAGGTTTGAGGCATCTGCAGCTTGCATTCCCAGCACTTGCCGGTGCGCCTATTGTAAGGTGGTGGGGGGAGGACTACTCCCAATTGCAATAGCATTGCCTCTCTGGGGCTGAGCTGCCCATTCCAGCCCTCCAGAGGCTGCAGGGGGTTGGGGTGGGTGCTAGGGGGAGGGGCGACTCTAGCTAATTCCTGGGCTGCTGATAAAGTAGCCTTTCCTTTCAGTTTCCTCCCTAAGCATCAGAGCGTGAAGGCAGCCAAGCCTCCCTGCACTGAGCACCCAGCCACATTGGGAGCATCGGAGAGCTCCAGGGAGCTGATGCAGAATCCCTTGACCCTTACCAAAAGGCAGGCCACAGACGCTAACATTTGCATAGAGTGTCCAGGGTGAGGGCCCCTGGCTTTTAAAAAACTTTACATATCAAAAGCATTCTGAAAGCAGTAAAATCAGCCTAAACTTGCTTGGGCTCCAGTCCTCAGCCAGGAAGGCTTGTGGTTGAAATGTGATTCTTTGTATGAGGCAGGGACAGCTCTGCACTCTCATCTCCACAAATAAATAAAATGCATTTCTGCCATTTGACTAAGAAACCACTTCAAACTACAGCATCCAGGGCACCCCTAGTCTTCCCTCCAATTTCCCTTAGAAAAATATTACGCCAGGACCATCAAGCAGATTTCATTTTGCACTTTGCTTTCCTTGCTTTTGTTTTTATTACTCTCTTGAAGAGAAAGTCTTTCTGCCTTGACCAGGCTAGCCTTAAATTCATGATCCCCCTGCTTCAGCTTCTAGAGACTAGCGTGACGGGCCTGCACTGCCATGCTCCTAGGTTAAGCACATTTTCTCAATAGTGTTTTAGGATGGACTGGTGGGCTGGGTTATCTGAACAGCAGAACAGAATGATTAATATGAGTCTTAGGGCCTGAGATTTGCCTAACATCCTGCAACAGAACCTTCTCTTTGTGCTGGGTACCTCAGTGGAAAAAGGACTGTCCTGGTTTTCCTGGAAGCATCACAGGGTCAGAGGTCATCAGATGACGGTTCTGAAGACTAAACCTTCAATGTGTGCACTGGTGCTGGGAGCCACAGCAGCATGCATGATTTCCTCTCCAGAGCACATCTCCTCTTTGGACCATAGAGGATGCACTGCTTTTTAACAATTTGCTGTTGCTGCTTTAATCCTACCCTAATTACAATGAAGCTTTGCTTCATTCAAGACAGTGGTAACTGACTGTCTTGAAGATCAAATGTTGAGTGGTGGTGAGTTTTTCCATAGTTATAATTAAGGGTCAGGTGTGAATCTTTTAGAGGCTTTACCTAACACTTGGTCACCTCAGACACATTAAAAGCATGGGCAAGTTTGTAACCACTGTTTCCTGGAACTTTTGTTTCTTTTTGTCCACCCCTAGAACATTCACCACTGAAGTTGGTAAATGTTTCTTAGAATTCCGAAGTGTGTTTTAACAGAAAATTCAGAAGAAAACTGTCTCTGTGAATGGGCTTCAAGCAAGGCCTGGTTCAGAGCTGTGTGTGTTGCATATACAGCACTTTCCAGGCAGGGGTACAGAGAGATCCTCAGCTGTTTCCAGGATCCCCCAACAGTAAAAGCCACCGCCAAGGAAGAACCTAAGACCATCAAGAGCAAAAATGATCCAGGAGGAAGTCTTTGGAGGTACTGGGAAGAGGCAGATCTGAGATCAGGTGTGCCTTTAGCCTTCCCTGTGGCACCCCAGGAGAACTGCTAATCCTTGCTGAAAGTACAGCTCTTCTTCCTGTACTGAGATGATGAAACTTGGTCTCTCTCACTACACTGTTGTGATGGTGAGGTTCAATGTGCACAAGGCACTTGGCAAACGGCTGGGTGAGTTTCCATGGATGTAGTCTGATTTTATTAGTGTTACTTTGTTTTATTAGTATTGTAAAATGTGCTGTGACAATAGAGGCTTTCCATACCAGGATATGGCAGGTTGTTCTAAACACTTCTTGCAGCTGGCAAATAAAACCAAATGTATCTAATTATGTTAATAATTAAGCCATATTTGACCAAATCAAACTTGAGTAGATTCATCCTCTAAAGTGGTCTGATTTTATTTGCCTTAACTACAGAATGTCTGAGCTACTAAAATGAAGTCCCACTTGGTTTTAATGAGTCTATGGCCTTCCAAAAATCTCCAAAATTGTAAAAGAATGAAAATAACAATATGGGAGGGGGACACTTCATAAAGAACAAGACTTGCAAGGTTTATATTCAAGAAGATACCACATTGTTTAAAAAAAATGGGGGCCATCTCAAATGGCTGTTTAGATACTATGATATCTTGCCCCTTGCCATTCAACCATGAAAAGTAATTTTAAGCAATAGTGTTCAAAGATATGTAACTAAATTTCATCACATATTAGGTTAAAAACAAAATAGAAAAAATAAAAAATAAAACCAACTACTCCACAAAATTATAGGAATCCTTGTACTATTTCCTGCAAATGTGAGAAAAAAAAATATCTGGAATGAAATTCCAGAAAATTTCAAGGGTAGTTAGCAAGGCACCAGTAACTGCCTACAAGGAACAGCTACTGCTTTTGGACCATAATAAAGGTTAGAAGTGAATACTTAAGGCCTGTGAGCAGCATGGCCCAGGACAGGTAAGATGAAATCACAGGCACATTTCAGTGAAGGCCTCAGGCAGGTTGTAACCCCTCTTTGTGGCCAAGTGTGTTGTTCCGGGGGCTCAACAGCACTTGACTAAGTGTCTCCCTGTCTCTTTTTAATCTGTCTTCTGGTAATGGCATGTTGTAACATGCTGCAAAAACTACTTTTTCTTTTTAAAACCAAGCTAGTGCAGAAAGGTCACATGGGTTGTCAGATGAGTGTCACTGAGGCATGGAACTTTTATTGTCAGAATGTCTTTATTTTCTATATTATTTAATGATAAGTATGTACTTCTTTGCCATTAAGAATAAGGTGAAGAAGATCATTAAAACAGTCAAAGAGCTCAATGTAAACACGGGCTCACAAATTGCACAATAGACTTTGAATGGATTCTCACTTTATGACCTTAACAAACCAGATGATTGCCTACCCTGTTTGTTCTGTTTGTTGTTTTGCATGGCTGGGGATTGAACCTAGAACCTCCCACGTATTAGGCAAATGCTCTACCACTGAATTACATCCCAACCCTTGGCCACGATTCTGAAATAAAGGCACCAAGTCAAGTGCTTTTCCTAAGAACATTACCAGATAGGGCACCCTTCAGATCGCACTTTCTACATTCAGGGATCCAGGCTAGCTGGGATTCCACGTCGAGAACAACATGGAGAAACAGCCATGCAGACAAAAGTCCTCACTGTCCATATGCAGTAAGGAACGGGTCCACCTAAAACCTATTTCAAGCTGCTTGCATTTGCTCTGTGTTTAAGGTAGTAATGCCATAAGCCCCCTGCCTCTGCTGCTGCCCACATTCCTCCTTGGAACTGCCTCCCAGCTAATGCCATGCCTCTCTGCAGTGTTTTTGAAGTGGCACTGAAAGATGTAACAATGGTGGGGGTCAGGGGAGCACCCAGAAGCTCAGGCTCCAGGCCTTACCCTCTCTTGCCAGGCTAATACGGACAAGGTCCACTTCAGTCCCATACCGGGAATGTGGTCGTTGTCACTGCAGAAGGGTGTCAAACCCAGCTCTCTGCTAGCCCTGTGTGCGGTGGGTCTGGCAGTCCCAGTGTGTGCTGCTGCTGAAAGGGAACAGTTTGCTCTGATTCCGGAAGCCAGGGGCTTTGGCATGTGAGGAGGTGGCTGGCAGAGGGAACAATGTAAAACCTCAACAGTGGTAAAGGGTCTAACAAGGGTCCTGCTCAAACTATGGCACCAGCCAAGGACAATATGGGCAATACTCAGATCTACTCAATAGACAGGACATTCTCCATAGTTGAGTGAAGAGTGGGGACTGACTTTCACACGGAATGCTGGTGCCCCATATTTGACCACGTCCCCTGGACAGGGAGGCCTGGTGGCACTCAGAGGAAGGATAGCAGGCTACCAAGAAGAGACTTGATACCCATTGAGCATATACAGGGGGAGGAAGTCCCCCTCAGTCACAGTCATAGGGGAGGGGAGTAAGGGGAAAATGGGAGGGAGGGAGGAATGGGAGGATACAAGGGATAGGATAACAATTGAGATGTAATATGAATAAATTAATAAAATATATATTAAAAAGCCTGCTAAACAACTTTCTTTCTACAAAAGCTGTAGAGGAGGGGCAGTTGGCTCTCTTCACAACTCTATTGCCACTTGATTTTTTGAGGCACGGGCCACTATCCTAGTATACTGCGAAGTGAGTTTTATAATGAAATATGATGGCTCGGGGAATTTTCACTCTGATTAGAAATTGTGCAAAGGAGTATTTAATTTGTACTTGGGAGTGTCCTTGTGGACAGCATCTCCCAGGGACCCAGAAGGCACCTTGGGAGCTTCCAGTCAGCTCCAAGACGACAATTCTGTCAGCATTTATGAACACCCACAGCTACAACGTTACTCACTGAGGCAAAAGGGCATGGTCAACAACACCTATAAATATGTGTATTGTGCTATCTTCTTCGGAAGAGTCTAACACTTCAAATGTGTAAGGCCACCCTTAAGATGTAGTCAGCCATAACATGGTGTAGTAGTCTCTTTTCAACAGGAGGACACTGATAATGTGTGCCCAGCTGCTGATCTTTCCCAAGGTCACACAGTGAGGATATTTTTTTTTTTTTAACTTTCACTGATCATCTGTTTCCCTCTCTGTACATGTTGCTCTTTTAAGTGCATTCGGTGGTCACCCACCCCATGACTTTCCACACTCTCGCTTTCAAATGTCCTACGTCACCTAAAAGGTCTGGTGCGTGTGAACAGAACACCTGGATTGCCTACACTTATGCAAAAGGGGTCAATCTTGTCATCGAAGCCAACACATTTCACTTACTTATATAATGGGAAATGTTGAAGAGTGATACACTGAAGAGATCGGGGGGGGGGGCAGAATGAAGCATAGAAAACATTTGGGGAGACTTATTCATGTTCCTGAGCAACCCAACTAGCTTTATCTCTTCAAATCTGCAGGAAACTCTCAGGGAGCAAAAGAAAAGTGATGTATCTGTTGAAGACGGATGCTTCCAATTATGCAGCCCATGCTTTCATAGTGGGAGAATTTTAACCATTGATTGTTTTAGTCTAGCCTGCCCTCTCAACGTGTGGGGACTGCCCATGACTGTCCATATACAGGACCCTTTTATCCACAGGCTGAAGCCCTGGCACATTTCTCGGACCCCATCACAAGTGACAGACTTTGTCATCTTTTATCCCAAGTGACCAACAATAACTCCACCCACTGCCAGTGTTGCTTATGTAGCGCAGAACTCTAAACAGCAGACACCACACACACACAGGCTCTTGCCCTCGTCAGAACTGCTTACCACAACAGGACTGACTGCCTCTGTGAAGAGGAACAGACTGAATGGCCCCAGCTCCTGGGGATGCTCCTCAGAGCTCAGAGTCAATTGTCAGAGAAGAGGTGCTGGTTGGAGAGACAGGGCTTTGTGGTGCTTAGAAAAGGAACAGTCATCTGTCTAGATGCAAATCCCAGCCCCATCACGAAAGATGCTTCCTAATGTGGTTGTGAGGGCTAAAGGAATAAACATATGAAAAGTATTCCGGATAGTGTCTGGCTTTACTGAGCAAGCTCCATGGCAGAGTTAGTTTAAAAAATAAAATAAAAAAGGAGAGCAGAAGTACATCTTACAGTCTGGTGGAGCCTGATCCAATGTAGACACCTAACTAGGATTCTTCAACTGACAGTCTTTCAGGGGTCTGATGCAGCTGCTCCATCTCCGAGGTCTTTATCTTTATTCCATGTGTTCCTCTTTTCTTGGTTGTCTCTAATATCACCCAGTTTCCTTGCTCAGCATTCTGGATTTTTGCTGGACAGAAAGAGTCGGACCCACAGTAAAATGATGACTGGCCACGGTTCAGGCAAGCTCATTCTTCTAGCGCAGTGGTCTCTAAAGCCATCATTTGCAGTTGTTGAACCTTTGGAGAGCCTGTTGGAGAGACAAGTTATCCAGGGCCACGTTGGCACTTCTGAATCAAAAGGGTGGGTACTGGCCCAACAATGTGTGCTACAACACAAACTCTTCAGGTGACTGTATGCAGTCTGTGTTTGGAAGTCATTCTTTTAGTGGAACGTTAAGCCACTGTAGGCACCCAGGCACCCATACTGGGTATGTGCTATAACAGGTTGACAACTTGAGGTATCTTAGAACGTGAACTCCCAGCCTGCATCTAGTGCAGCATACAGCTTGAGCCTCCTCCAGGTCTTCTTAATGTGGACTCAATGCTTCGGTCCCTCAAGGTCCCTCAGTAATACTTGTGTTCTGGCCATTTTGGTTTTCCCCTTTTTCTGTGATCTTGGGGCATGGCAAGGGTTTTTCTTCCATCTTCATGGTGAAGACAGAACATCCACAGATGGACTGAAACAAAAGTCCAACGCACTTGGTGCATTTGCACCTCTAGCCAGTGGTTACTTCACCAAAACAACTCAGGCAAATGGCTGCTCACCTCACAACATTTCCCATCCTCAGCTTACACATCTCCAGCTATCCAAGAAGACGACGGATGAAACTCACTTTGCTCACTGTGGACATTCTTTAGTTTCTCCTTATTTTTTCTCCTACACTATCCCCCCTCCTTTTCCCTCCCCTTCTCTCTCTCTCTCTCTCTCTCTCTCTCTCTCTCTCTCTCTCTCTCTCTCTCTCTCACACACACACACACACACACAGACCCTTGCCAGGAGAAATGACCTAAAAGTTAGCCATACTCTCAAAGTCTTCAGACCAAAGGCACAGTGCTGAGGAAACCGATTATTTTTCTTTTTCTTTTTTCTTTTTTTTTAGCTTTTCCTATCTCCATAGCCCTTGATTAAAAGTATCCCTACAGAAAATGGACGGAAGTAACAATCATTATACTAATCAAAATAAATCAGAGTCTCAGAAAGACAAATACCATGCATTTTGTCTCATACGTAGAACCTAGATTTAAATGTGTATGAGTATGTGAATGTGTGGATTTGAGTGTGAGTGTACGTGAAGTTAGAAAAGAGACCATGAGGGAGGGAAGGTATCTTAAAGGAAGCAATGGAAGAACCCTAAACATAACACATGGCATGAAGGCACAGGCACAGGTGGAGTGTTTAGGGAAAAGAAGGAGACCGGAAAGAGAGCATCGGGGAGACTGGGGAGCACAGGGATGACGAAGAGCAAAGGGCATGTGAAAACACCATAATAAGAACCATTGCTTTACACACTAACTGAAAAATATCAAAAATGCACAATGGTTGAAAATGGTTCTACAGAACTGAAATCTGACATTCACAGAAGCTAAGTGACCTTTCTCTGGGTTGTTTGGACTGACTGGTGGAGATGCCCACACTGTTATCCCACTTGGCCATGGGCTCACACTTTGCTCCACGTTATTGATAATAAAGTGACTCTACCCGAAGAGACAAATAAAGATATTCAAAAGGTCACTGAAAACACAGGCACCATCTACCTCAATGGTACAATCTTGAAAGGTCCATGGCAACGTAGTGCCATATGCACCTGGCCAAACTTCATCTTGTGCCCCAGTCTACTAAAGAGAATGTCAGCTCTGCATGGAGCTGTAACACAAAGCCAAATGTCGACTCCTACTCTCTCTGCCAGTCTTGGCAAAATCAAGGCCTGGACTTGTTGAAGAAGGTGACTCATCACTGAGTGGAAAGAATGCCAAAACCCAACTGGACAAAAGCAGTCTTTCTTCACATTCTTAATTCCCGAAGACTCGATAGTCATTTGCTGTAATGCAAACAATTATGAGCTTCCACATTTGATGGGCAGCTAAGTAATGACACAAGGACACATGGGGCCTTTTCGTTGGTAGATTCCAAGGGAGGCCAGCCACACGGACTGACAGAAGACTTGGTTTTTCAGTGAACTAAGAAGCTCGCATTCAGGCAGCCATTGGATGGCAGTTGGCCTCTGTCGTTCCCAATGTGAGAGCTTTCCACTTGCTGGCATAGTGGAAGCTGAACCAGCTTGTCCCCATGCCCTGTCTCACCCAGCACATCAACACAGTTCCTGTCTTTTAGTGAAGGGTCTGACCAAAGCTTTTGGAGACAGTGACTAACAAACAGGACCATTGTTTATTTTCTACATGTACATGTAGAAATATAAATTATATTTCATGATAAGGCACAAATAAATACAACATAAGCACTTTCAAATTTAAGAAAATATTTTTCTTTAATTTGTATAATCTAGAATGTTATCAAAAGTGTTCTTACTATTTTCACATTTCAACTTTTAATATCATTCATGATCACTTATACTAGTCTCAGGAAATCAAAAGAAACTCTAAGAATTCCACCATCAATTTAGGGGCCTGGCATCTTGAGTCTTTAGACTTTAAGTATAGCAGGGTAAGAAAATAGAGACAGTGGCCTGTCACCTTTGCTGGTCGTCTGTAGCAGGCATTATTAATCAAGCACAGTGTTCTACACAGAGAAGTCAAGAGATGTAGTGTTGTACTTTTGAAATATATGGGCCCCACAGCTATCAAAGTTACTAGAGCCAGGTCAGGGCTACTTATTATTTTGGACTTTGTAAACTACTAGAATTTTTGGTTGAATTATTACATTTGTAGTTGAATCTATTAAAAACTAGAATTTTTAATAGAATTTGGCTACTATTTTGTGTGGATTTTTTAAAAATAGGAACAATGGGAATAAAACAAGCAAAAAAAATAATCACTGCAATCAAATACACAATTCTTTTAGCAAGGAATGGATAAATTTTGGTGGATCAGATGAATGTCACAAGTCATGCATTCAGTGAGCCTTGGGACTATAGGCACAGGGTCAAGTCTAAGCCTCAAACACTGTAGAACTCCCACCAAGGGGCCAAGTTCAAACACTTACAGGTGGGCAGCATCAACCCAAGTGCATGGAGATGAAATCAGATCAGCACACATTAAAACACTGCTCTTCTTACAGACTCAATGAGCCTATGAAGGCTGTCCAACACATTGTAGGAAAAGAATGACCTACTCCAATACACTGCATTTTTTAGTTAAAAGAACGTCAGTTATGATAAATCACCAAAGATACCACCATCGTTCCACGTGTACCTCCACCCCCAACCACTGTTCAGAAAACACAATGTTGGGTTTAGCATAGGCCTCGAAAGAACTGGTCATGTTCTCACTAGTCTTGAGAGCAACATTCCTACTCTATCCAATTATAACCATCACACATCAAGTACATGTCCCCAAACAGGAAGTCAGAACATTATTTTTCTCAAGAAAAAAGAAGAAGAAGAAAAAGAAGAAAAAGAAGAAGAAGAGGAGGAGGAGGAGGAGCCTGAGAAACTTTATGAGAAATGAAAATAGTTACAAGTTGATGCCATTCAAATTTATGTTTTATTTATGAAGAGCTATCAAAATATTATGAGGGTTATACTTATTTTATTTAGAAATAAAGAAATGTAAGATGTTACAAATGTTATAATTTATAATATCTCCAATTCCCTTTTGCATATTGATTTACAAAGTATGTTCATTTAACACAGACACACTCACATGCACGCACACGCACAATATGTGTTAGAATTTTACAAATTTGGACCAGGCATGTCATTCTAAAACTTTTTTGGCAAAGACTGAAGAGCTGTTAAAAACCAGCATGGTCAGCATGGTGAGTTCTAGGCCAACCAGGGCTACATACTGAGACTGTCACAGAAAAAGACAAAAAAAGGTAAGAATTCTACAAATTTTATGAATTCACTTTATATGTATCATTACCTACAAGATAGTTTCTTTAAAATGAGTAAAAGCACATAAGTAGATATGCGATGCTACATGAGAGTGAAGAAGAAACGTTCAGCGTTCCTCATAGCCATGTTTTACATCACGTTTAACAAAATGCCACTTTGACTAACTCTTCTGTACCTTTCTGAAGAGGTTCTTGAACACTCTCCAAGAAAATCCCAGGTCAGGGTCAAGTCAATCCCTCTGGGCTCAGATACTCTAAGCTAGAGCAATTGCGGGGGAGGGGCTCTTGGTCCTCCTGGACCAAGGCCCTTGAAAGACACACTGTGGCTGGCACAGTCTCTGTCTGAAGACTGACAGCATTGGGAACTGTATCTCTGATTGGCATTAGCACCCTTCTCAGCCAAGTGCCTGAGCCTCATCCCCTAGACATCGTCTTCCACACATGGTGGCCCAGGCTTGCCCGGCCTGGGACAGTGATCTGCCATAGACTCCCAAAGGGACAGGCTGGAAAGTCTATCTGAACGTCTTCTGTGCCCGTTTGAAATTGTGAATTCTGAATAACACATTTTGATTTTACACTTCCTAAAATTTTAATTAATTTAAATGTTCCTGTCATTATATTCCCATCCATAACGTGCAATGCTAAACAGTGAAGACATGCAAATGACAAAGTCCCAAATAACTTCTTGTGCATGTGTGGCATTTTATATCCAAAGGCATTAAAACTATAGCAGCATTTGGGACATCCAACTCTCCTGCAAACTGGAGCCTTCTCTAGAGTTCAAAGTTACCAGGGGCTAGTATGTGCCTTTACCAGACAGCCTGCAGTTGTTACTTAACTGAAGATGGGTGTTGCTCTAAAATAATCTTTGGGGTTTTTGGATATTCCTTGATAGAGTTAAAATTAAAATTTAAAATTCTTATTATTACTGCTGTGCAATGGAAGGAATATTTATACTTTTACTTCCTATTTAGAAATCTCACTGAAGACTCCAAACGGGAGACTGCAAATCATCATCTCAGGAAGAACAAAGGCAGGTGTGTTTAGAGATATACTGGGTCTTTATGAAATGGATTTTAGTTGTTATGTTTATTGTTTATTTATTTATTTTTTATTTCTAGAGACGAGGTTTCTCTGTGTAGCCTTGGCTGTCCTGGAACTTACTCTGTAGACCAGGCTGACCTCAAACTCACAGAGATCGGTTGCCCCTGCCTCCCTGAGTCCTGAGATTACAGGCGTGCACCACTGCGCTCACCTAATGAAATGAATTTTATGATTTTTTTTTTACTGTTATTTCATTTTTGTAGCATTATCCTGACACATACATACTGAAGGGTATCTATATGTATGTGCTTATGTGTGTGAATATATGTATGTGTTACTTGTGTATACATGTATGGGCATGTGTATACACACATATATGTATGGGTATATTTTGTACATGTAAATGTACATGAGTCTGTGTTCATATTTTTAATGGAGCAAATATTTTAAAGACCTGATACTTCTTATTCTTGTTTTTTTCTATTTTATTAGAAATTTCTTTCCATTGTGTCTCACAATATGGACTCATGACCCACTCATGAGTTGACAGGGAGCAGTCCATATTCAACAGGGTTGTCTTATAGGCCCCTCGTGGATAACATGCTTTTGTGTCCTTTACTTAACTAAGAGAAGCTAACAAGTCCTTAAATTCCCAAGTGTAAAGAAGCCACTTAGGATTTTGCATATTCTGTCTTAGCAGGTTTGATCTGGAGGCCAGGCCCTGCATTTCTGAGCAGCTCAGGGGAGCACAGGTACGGTGGTTACTGAGAGGACAGCCTCTGAGAACTGACCGAAGCATCCAGTTTAGGAGACTGGGAGGCACAGAAACCAGGGGACATGACACACCAACACCATTCAGAGAATGTTGCCAAAGCCAGAGGCCCAAGAACTCCGAGTGCACGGCATCAAAGAAATCCACGTGTAGGTGTAGGAGTGCCAGCATTTCATAATTCTCTCTTCCGTGGTTCTCACTCCATTTCCTGACTCTATAACCTACACTGCAAAGCCACCTGCTCCAAAGCTACTGGGGAGTGCGTTGCTTTAGCTGTGGATGTGGTGGCCAAGACAAAGCAATAGTGGGTCTCAAAAAGCCAGCAGAGCAGAGGGTGTGACACTCAGTTCATTTCAACTAGGGAACTTGTTAACCCTGAAACTCGAGTGTCAAGGTATACCACACTCAGACTTTGTATGCATGTGGCAGGCGGCAGTCATTTGAAACATGATTTTATAACTCCACTCTATATGGTTAGAATTCCCAGTGGAGGACATGCTGATCTTCCCAGGATGATACTGGGTGTCTGAAGTTTCAGCTTCCAGAACTTGAGGGATGTAGAAGCTGGTAAAATAACACAGTTTTGAGTACATTCTTGGATGTCTTTGTGATGTGGGTGTATCTGGAGGGATGGGGAGTGTGCTGCCCACCATGGTAGCCACATGTGCAACTGGCACAGATGTAGCATTAGATACAGGCTTGAGTGAAAACACGCCAGTGGATGGACATAACTGCAGTGCCGACTCCACATTTCCATAAAGGATGGTTTGCTCATTTGCCCTGGCAGGGTATGCTCTGTGGAACAGAGCCAGAGCCTTTACAGAGGAGGCCGATGCAGAAAGCCACCTTCTTCAAATGGCCTCAGTCCACAGTGAAGATAGGGAGGGCAGAGAATTGAGGAAGGGACAGGAAGTGCATGGGTCCTGGTGCAGAGGCACTTCGGGACAATTGGGCATATGGGGCAGGTGGTGCATCAAAATCAACTGTGGTGTTGCCTCCTCCTACCTGTGAGAAGCAGGCTCTGACAAACCAGTCACTTGAACCTGAGACTTTAAACTAAGGTTCAAGGCAGCGGCTTCAACGAAAACAAGTCTAGGCCTTGGGAGGCACTTGGCTGTGTCTTAGTGTACCTTGGAGTGTGCGTCAACACTCATGGCACCCACTGAGGAGAGGGCAGGGGTGTTGCTAAAGCATCCCACAATGCATGGGGCTGTCCACGTTCCAAACAATTCTCTGCTTCATAAGGTCGGCACGGAGATTAGCAAACTTCCCCCCAGAAGCTCCTAAGAGAAAAAGACCATGCATTTCTCCGGCCCCTCACCTTTTCCTACAGTAGAAGAGACATGGTCCTACAAGGAAGACTGAGTGTGCCTCCTGCTTCAGCGGATCCATTTCTAATACTGGGAAAACCTCTGTTGATGGGGCCAGCTGAGAACCAAGCCAATGCCCAGCAGAGGCCAGGAAACCTTGGGATGGTGTCCGGGCTGCACTGCATGGTAAGAAGCCAATGAGGAATGGCTGAAATGTGGTCACTACTGCTGTGTCCTAGCCACCTCGTCTCCCGAGGGCCAACAGCTGTTGTCCTTTGCCCATGGGTGAGGCTTGTTCATGTCTGCTAAAGTGGCAGCCCCAAAATGTCAGGGGCTAGCATTAATAGCCTCCTGTGCCTGTCAGCTGGAACTCCATTGCAGGTGCAATGGCACTGGTTGTCATCCCTTGGAGACTGTTAACTCTCTCTGGGTAATTTGTACTTGAAGCCAGTCCTCTGGCAAGTCTTAAAGGAGACCTGGGCAGGGAGCAGCATGGGCTGTAGGTAGCAGCATGGGCTGTAGGGAGCACTGTAGTCAGAGGGTGTGGAGCACCCACTGAATGGCCTGAGGAGGCCTCTGAGTGCAGGACCAAGAACAAGGCCTTAGAGGAGGCCCCACTACTTCCAGACCTTCAGAAACGTAACTTCAGGCACATTCCATCCCCTCCCATGGAGTGGATAAGCAAAGCCAAGTCTTTTGCTCAAGGAAAGCAAGGATCAAAGGAGCCGGGGCGAGGCGGGGGGTGGGGGGGTGGGGGGGGCAGGAGCATAATCCCTATTAGTCACTGTAGCCCCTCTGGTCTAATCGCCACAGGGCTACAAGGCTTCTAATAAGTAACAGGACATGGCTCCAAGGAAGGGGGCAAATGAGGGGATAAGGCCAGGGTGAGGAGCAAGGGCTGTTGTAACACCACAGCTCCCAGAGGCCTCAGTGAATGGCCAGTGGGCAAAACAAAAACAAAAACAGAAACAACCCCAGAACAGCAGAAAGGGAAAACCAAAAAAACCAAACAAAAACAAAACCCAAGCTGCTATTTTAAACACTGGGAAGCAATGAAAAAACATGATTTGTAAGATTCCCCAGGGTGATGCCCCATCACTCACCTTCCCTGTAGTGGGAATTCTGTACCACTAAACACCTTAATAAGGGGATCTAGAAAAATGCTACAGTCACTCTGTCACCAAAAAGTTCCTTATGCCCCCTAGCACCCAATCTCTGTCTCATTTGTGTGTGTGTGCGTGTGTGTGTGTGCGTGCATCCGTGTGTGCGTGCGTGTGTGTGTGTGTGTGTGTGTGTGTGTGTGTGAAGGTCGTCTGACATTTGTCTCAGGATGTTAGCCCAGCAGGAACTTGTCACCTCATCAAGTCCTTGATGTCATAAGTTGAAACTGAGGCTACCTAGCTTGTCCACATAGGCCACCATGGAGCCTGTGCTCACAGCTCAGCAGAATGCGCACTCTGCCACATCTTGCCTTTATGGAGAATTCCAGCTTGGGACTCTGAGTTCTCTCCAACTCTGTGGAGAGAGGCATTCTATCTCAGGTCTGTTGGGATTGGATTGTGGAGGATTTTTTTTTTCTCTCTCTCTTTTCTTTTTATAAGAGAAAAGAACAGCCAAGCTATTCTGCAGGCCAGACTATTCTCTTATTCATACCGCAGGCCAGCGGGCCTTGTAAGTGTATATGCTGGGTCATCTGAGGACACTGGGGTGTTCGTTTTAAATTTAGATTCATCCTAATTATATGAAAACAGCCCATGTGTAGCTGGCCAAAACACCAGCAAAACATTACTGAGCACCTGCTTGTTGGGTGTGCCTTCACCAGGACAGCCACGAACTGGCTAAGCAGTGAATCCTGACCTCTTAGAACTTCAAATCTAATGAAGAAACACCTCATCGACCAACAGGAACTCTTGACACTGAACAACAAAGAAACAAACATCACTCAGTGACCTAAACACATAGTGGTCCCTGTACACACAAGGTGAGGGACACTCACAGAAGTGACATGCATTTGCAGGACAGAATCGGAATGAATTTCCACTTGATTCTACACATACTCTTTCTTCTTTTATTTCAAGCTAAGGGCTAAAGCTAGTAGTGCTTTCCAGTGTGCTAGGCAAGATGCATTAGGGCTCAGCCCTTACTGAGTGACTATGGTGTGCGTGTGTGCGTGTGTTCTAATACTGTTACTAAAGTTGAAAGCTAGTAAGTAACTAGCCAGATGTGTCATGGCCGGGAGGTGGCAGTGATAGGCATTGCATTGGCTGCCTTGGATGCTGGTGCAGATGTCCATTCTGCTACAAGCATCCAGGCCCATATCTCCATCTCTCCAGTGTCAAGCTCACAACGGATCCAAGACAAAGGGTCATCCATGCCTCCACTATCTCGGAGGCCATAACCTCTCAGCCCGCTCTATTACAGATATCACTGGAGCCTGCCAGTGGGGTTTCCACCACTAGCTAGGGAAAAGGACATCGAGAGACTGACTTCTGCATATCAGAATACCAAGAACAGCTGCATCTGTAACAGACACTATCTGTATCAACTGCTTCATACTGGGACTCCAACCTGTAACGGTTTGCAGAGACAGACTCAGTAGGCACAATAGCTGAGCATAGGAAAGCAGAGTGCATCCCATAATTCTTTCCTACAGATCATGATCACGGTTCCGTTGATGATGGATCAGCTGCCATGTCTGTTTCCTTCTTTCTTCCTTTTACTGACAACTGAACCCAAAATCTCATATCTGTTAGGCAACCCTGGACCTATGAGCAACACCTCTTAGAATAAAATATTTTAATAAAAAGTAATAAGGTTTTCAAGAAGGTAATCTATATAGAGTTATGATTGGGAGTTCTTTTTCTTTTTCCTTGCTTTGTGTTTATTATTCACACCTCTTACAGTTCCTTTATAGGGTATTTTTACAAACCACGATGAATATGTGACAAAGGATATTTATAGTCGAGACAAAAAATAAATAAATATCTTTTCATAACTAAAAAGGAGATGACCAATTTTAGTAACAAATACTAGGAAAATCAACGTTTATAAATCAAACTTACAAAATGCACCATCTGAACAGCTTTAAGGCCTAACTTCAGGGAGTGAACTCAACAGCTGTCAACATACCAAGAGTCAGCTCTGGCTTTCTGCTCCCCGGCACATCTATCAACATACTTATGCTGTTTAAAAGATGCTGAAAATTAAAACACATTACTAATATTTTCATACTGTCCACTTGTCAATCTTTCCAATATATTGAGTAAAATCAACTACAGGTTGAAATTAAATTTGCTGGTTGCTTTTTTATCAATTAATGTGATTATGAAACAACAACAACAAAAATCTACCTATGTGCCTCACAGCACAGTTCATTCAGACAGTGTGATGATTTCTACCAGAGCTTTCCAAGCCTCCACATTTAAAAAACAAACAAACAAACAAAAAACAAAAACAAAAAACCCCATAAAGTTTAATGGTATGTGGCATACGCATCTCCTTACATATCATCTATGGCTGTTTTTGCTCCATAGTTGTAGACCTAAGAAGCTTCCACAGAACCTGTATGTTTTGAGAGTGTATAATACCCACTATGTGGACCATTACAGAAAATTCTTACCAACTCCAAGGCTAAAGATAAATAAGATTACCTAATTTACCCATAATTATCATTTTATGACTAGGAAATTCAAGCTCTGGTAAACCAAGGTATTTATTAAAACTGCTTTTATTTGCAATTAAGTGATGTTTCTATAATGCCATCCTCTCATTCATTCATTCATTTTCACCACCCATTTATTATTTTGATTAAAGAAATAAAATCTCAGACCCGATATCAGCACTCAATACTACGTAATGTCTCAATACAACAGAAGCACTGTTTATCTCTGGTCACAAAGAAGCAATTACGTTTCTATCACCAGAAATGCAGGTACAATGTCCTTTAGGGTCACACATAACCGTGGAGAAGACAAATCTTTAAGCATCATTTGAAAACATCTTAAGGAGCATATCACATGTAATCTGTTTCCAGATTAGACTTGAAATTCCCTCAAATATAAAATCAGCCTGCTAAGCATATGATCAGAATTAGGATAAGAAATTCTCACATGTTGGAGAAACTGAAGCTGGTTTCCAAAGATTTCGGGCCACAGGAAGAGCCGAGGCTTGGCCAGTCTTCGTCCCTTAGCCAGGAAATGACCCTGCACCTGAGGTTTGCCTGGCCCAGCAGCCTCCCTTGCTGTCTACCGCATGGTCCACACAGGCTTCACAATGCTTTGCACCACCCACACATCCTGTGTTATCTCCTGGTCTTTCTGTCCATCCCTAGCTACACATTCCCACTGGACACCACGCTGATCACTTCGCGGGACTCATCAATACTGAAAGTGCTTATCCACTGTCAGCGTTTCTGTTCTATGACTACCTAAAGCATGACAGAACCTGGATGTCAGGCATGCCTTACATTGTGTACTGCATCTTTACGTATTACAGAGGCAGAAGCTGAATGCTCATACCAGGAAGCCAACTTAAGCCAGGACACAAAGCCCCACACTCCGACCACCCAGCCCTGGCTCCTCATCTCTGTGCCAGTGGTCTTTATTTATAGCAGCTTTGGACACATTATACAAACTGTGTAAACACTTTTGGCAGTTACAACTGGTAGCACTTGCACTAGTGGGTGGAAGGCAGTGATGCTGACAACCTACCGTGTACACAACAGTCCCCCACTAAAGACATATACAGACAATACTAATGTTGTCTGCTATTGAGACACACTGCACTATACTGTCACCTCCTGTACAGTGTCCCAAGAAGCTCTGCACATTTCCTTACCAAAGATCGTTAAATGGTTGATCTGGCGCTCCTGGCACCTAGCAAATGCTCAGTTCACTTGGGATGGATGGATGGAGACTCCAGGGGGAAAGCATACCTTAAAGTTTTTTTTTTCAGGGGAAACTTCAATTGTGATCTGCTTGTTTGTTTTTGGTTTGAGACAAACACAGGCAAGGCTGATCTCAACCTTATGATTCTCCTGCCTCAGCACCCCAAATGCTAGAATTACAGGTATGCATACCACTGTGCCCATCATGAGAACATATTCTTAAATAATAGTAAGTGTTACATGCGAAATGCATTTCCAAGCATACCTTCAACTTGTATTTATGTATCTACAGAATATACAACAAAATTAGCAACCTAAATAAATGGGATTTTATGCCCTACAAGGCCTGGGGAGTAGTTTATTGTATATATGTGTAATAATATAAATGTATATGTAAAAATTAATAATTAATTTTAAAAAGAGAACATGTCCCATTCATGATGAAATATAGGAAGACTAAAATGAATGAGCTTGATTATTAAAAATGCAAACCAAGCACTCAGGCTCACATTCTCTCCTGAGGAACGGTGGCCATCTGTTGCTTCATACACATGCACACATGAATACACATTCACTCAAAGAATATGGTGGTGGCATAGGCTTAGCTACTTCCTCTCCTGACCCTTGAACATCCTTAACACATACCAGTGTGGAAAGAGACTCTGAGATTTTTGCATTAAGTTGCTCTGCTCAGGGTTACCAAGACATGATGGAAAAAGAACCCAACAAGCTAATAGTAAAAGACAGGCTCCACCAACACACCAACAGTCAGAGAAAGGACTGAAAGAGATAGCAGGATCTATGGCCTGGGACACCAGCATGGGTGGCACTGCACACTCTGACATGCGCAGTGCCTTTGCCTCTGTGTGTGAGAATATGACACATGCCTGCCACAGAGACAGATCCTGCAAGCTTGGGCACGCAAGTTGGTGAGACATTGATGCACACAGCAGAGAAATGTGAGAAAAAGATGAACAGGTCGGGGAATAGCATGGCTGCTAGCGTCAGCCATTCTTTGCTGGGCCCAGGCATGTTGCTGGACCCTGAGAAAACATAAAGGTGGAGGGCAGTGTCTCAGCCATCCTGAGCACACAGAAGGCCAGATGTCGAAGGACCAGACTATTCCCTAGGTTCCTGAATGTCCTTTACTGACCCTTGATTCACTGCTCAGCTGTCCTTACAGAAATGCACGCCGGGGCCTCCAATTGCCCACCTGCACTCCGTGTTTGACTTCAGCTGACTTACTATTCAAGGCTCCAACAATTCCTTAAATTCTGCACCACATAAGAGAACAGTAGTGCCTCTTAAGCCCTCCATTGGCTCCAGGAACTTGAGTAAGTAATTGAATTGATTTTAATCCGATCGTCCCTAAATGTTGAGCATGCTCCTACCATCAGGTGGCAATCGAGCAACTGTTGGTAAGACGGGATCCAGAAGAATAAAAACTAGAAGAAAATATCCAGTTATGAAGAAGATAAAATGGAATTCAATTGTGTAGGCCAGAAACATCTTCAAACCACAAGTTGGACCATGAATTTGCCCTTTGGTTTTTTGGTCTTTCAAAAACATCTCCATAAATATCATTTAATTTTGGTAATCATTGCCTAGCAGAAATTCAAGGTTATATTTTCTGGCCAAAGCCTCTGGGTTTTAAGACCAGATATACATATTGTGCAGATTTAATGTGCCATGGACATCTCTGGCCACTGGATACATATTCTGGGGTGTGCCTTGTGAGGCTGTGTGGCTGTGGTGATGAAAGGGCTGCAGGATGCTTCCCTAGACACAGTTTGTCAATGTTCAGGTTCAAATCCAGGCCCTTCTGACTATCAATTTAGAAACGCTAGTAAGTTCAACACAGATATTGGGCTATCTATCACTGACCAAGAGCTGCCAGCACACAGTGTCTCCAGGGCCTCCCTGCAATCAGGGCACTAGAGACCCAAGAACCCCAGCACTGGAGCCAGTCATCACTCTAACAGTCAGCTGACTAGATCTCTAAGGGAAGGACATGGAAGCCTGTGACTGGGACCCTGTGTTCTCCCTGTGGTATCTGCTCAAGTTTTATAACACGTTGGAAAGTTTTGGAACTTAATGTGGAAAGTGAACATGCTCTGTCCGAAACGTGTTGGTCTGAACACAGTCAAGTCCCTTAGCTTCCATGGGTGGATCCTGGCTGGGTTTACACCTCAAGACAAACAGCTCTTACAGATAAAGTGACTTTATCCCACCCCCACCTGCAGCCAATGGGGTCTTAGAAGAAAGTCCAACAGGCATGTCTATTTCCTCAGTGGAAGATACTGCCGCATAGCTGGGCTTAGTCTAAACACATTGTTCCACCTGTCACTGGCTACACCCTGAACTTCAAAGCATGTAGCAGAGCCAGGCACATGGTAGATAATAAAATGTCTGCAGACTGAGAGAGCAAATCAAGGCATGAAAATGACTCTCAAGCAAACAAGAGGCTCCCTTGCCATGCGCTGCTTTTCTGGCTTTGACACAAGCTCAAGTTCTAATCACAGAAACAGTCACGTGTTCTGGCTCCTGATGCAATCCAGACATTCACTTTTGGCCAAGCCATTTTGAAAGGTGGTGCTCACACTGACATGGAAGGGAAGAAGCAGCACTGCCCTGTCTCAACCCATCCGCTTCTAACAACAGTGTCCACGTGCCAAGGACTTTCTAGGCACTCGGCATGGGGACGGGCAAGCCCACACACAGGCTCTTCTCACAACTTAGAGGTGGAACAGAGAAGGAAACTGACAGCCCTGAAAGACAGAGCTACAAAGATCAGGGCGCAAGGCATTAGGGGTCTCTGCTCAGGAAGTCTAGGGCTATAGGGTCATTTTCACACACCCAGCTGCCCTGTCCTCTCTAGTTGCTCCAGAGGAAAGCCAGGCTGGCACACTGGATATTGGAGATAGTGGAGAAATTTAGCTTAGTGAACATGTAGGCCACTCAATCCACTCCTTTTCTGAGCTCTTTTTAAGTATTGAGGCTTATGTCAGAACCTGGACCACTGGATCACGGCAGCTCAGCCCCACAGAGAAATTCACATTAGGATTCTTTTCTTCATTATGCCTTCTGCTTTTGTCTCCTTTTGAGAGTTTGTCAAAGACGTGACCACATAAAGAACTCCGCTTCATTTCCTGTGATGCTGTCAGGTGCCATGGCAAACATCTTGCAAATGGCATCTGACCCATTCTCCTGAATACCAATTTCAGATAGACACACACCCCCTGCCGCCATTTTTTTTCTATCAAATTGACTACTACAAAACTTGGCACTGAATTAAACATGCTATAGCAGTAAGCCCTTTGGACTTGGATCTAATTATCTTCTTCATTCTCCAAAACATCCATCTCTCTCTTCCTCCCACTATTAATAATACTAACATTATTTTGTAGGGTTTTTAAATTAAAGAGTCATTTTAATTATATATTGTTTACAATACATTTATATGTGTGAGGGTGTGTGCATCCAAGTACAGATGCCCAGTGAGTCCAGAAGAGTCCCCTAGAGATCAGATGCCCTAGAGATGGAGTTAGGGCAGTTATGAGCTGCCTGGCATGGGTGCTGGGAACTAAACTCTGGTCCTCTGTGTGAACAATAAGCACTCTCAACTGTTGAGCTCTCTATCTCTTCAGCCCTGTTTTGCAGGGTTTTAGTGTGTAAAAATAAAAGGTATGTTTTTATTATGTATTATAACTCAGATACGTTCCTAAAACTTGGTTCTCTATAAAAATAAAGTGCCATGATTATCAACTGCAATTCCCCTATGTTCTGAGTTGGCAACAATTGCCATAAATAATAATTTGAAGATGACTCTTTAGGCACCAAACTCTGGTCACTTGAAAACTCACAGAGCAGAATAGTCCTCACAGTTACCTGTGTCAGAATATGGTTATGAAAGTCACAAGGGAGCAGGAGATCACAGGCAAAGGCTGGTTGGCTAAGAGCACACAGTAATGAGCAAGTTATTTCTAAATCTATCACCAAGACCGTCTCTACATTGTGTTAGACCCAGCGAGCCCAATTTCCCCCTCTCCAGCCACCATATAGCTTAAACACTACCACTGTCAGCTGGTCCCCTCAGAGCTGTCGGAGCTGGAGGCCTTGCCATGACCTGAGGGTGTGAGAAGGCCTTACATTCACGCAGCAATGTCCAGGGTCTGGGGCTTCACTCTTGGTCTGACAGTACCTCTGGAAAGAGTAAGATTCTGCTGAAATGCCTGCAACTAAAGGTCAAGATCTTCAGGGATCAAGGGCACTAGAAATGGGTAAGGCAAGAGTACTATTGAGGATTTCTACACAGGCGGGAGAAACTTGGAGAATAAATTATACAAGATGGAGAACAATAGGGTGTGAGAGACAAATGCAGAGATTGATGTGTGTGTGTGTGTGTGTGTGTGTGTGTGTGTGTGTGTGTTTTCACACATCATCAGGTTTTGGCATGTCCAAAGTGGCAATGGTTGAAGTATTCAGTAAGGCATTTGGGGGAAGACAATGTTTGGGCACAATCTCTAATTTGTTCAATTAAAAATTACCCAGTGTCTACTGGTGCTAAGTATTCTTCCAGATTCAGGGAGATCAAATCACCCCTTTCCAGTGGTGCAGGATCACAGGGGAGTTGCAGCTCATCTCTTGTTATAACGGAGTTTGCCACAAAGAAGCTGGAAGCAGAGAGGTCGAATATTTATCCCTGCCCCTTAGTGCCAGTTACTTTATACACCAATACCTCATGTCAATGAGATTGTGCTTTTACATTGTAACAAAACAAGAATTGCTTCCTTTAAAAAAAAAAACAAAAAACAAAAAACAAAAGAAAACCAAACAAGAACAGTTCTGAAAATCATTTACTTTTCCTCACAAAACGAAGCAGATTTTCCGTTTCCAGGATATAATAAACCTTCAGGATTCGTTTAAAATTAGGATTCTAATAGTATCTGTTAATATGGGCAAGCAATAAATTGCTCCTCACCAATCTCTTCACATAAAAATGGCCCAAGCAAAGCACTTTTTACTTATTTTCTGCTAGGGTCAATTGAAGCTCAATCAATAAGCATGAGAACATCCTAACGTCTGCCTCTGTTCAAAATACTTCCCACTCAAACACCTTTTTCATTAATGGTTCCCAGCGCATGACTTCTTTCAGAACTCGAAATAACAAGCTGAAGTGAATTAGAGAGATCAGTCATCCAGAATATTCAGAATGAATCATAGATTTTTTTTAACCATAAAGAAATTTTTATTCTTCGCAATACCGATCGGCAATATTCTTTACAGTATAAACAAACAGGAAGAACCAGAGCCAAACCATATAGATACTGCCCGTCGGGTCTATGGTACTAAATGCATTCATCACTAACAAAACTGCTGTGTTCTCCTATTCATGCATTGAACAAGGAATTCTTGATTTGTTCAGTTTCAAACAGATCTTTAAAACTGATCACTAGTACCTAGGATCAACCACACTCGAATAAGGGGGAATTCATTCAGTGTTATATTCTGATTCGACGTAGCCTTTGAATTCTCCAAGTGTGTGGAAAGGGTAAAAAGGGAGGTTGAACCTGGCTGCCCAGGTACTCCTTTCTTTATTTGACTCACTTTAGGAATGCTTAATAGACCCTTTAAAAATTTCCCATTTGGAGAAAATCATACATCTAGCCTTTAATTAAAAACAAAAACAATCCACGTATACACACCCCGCCCCCTCCCTCTTAAAAACAAACCAGAAGGCTTTTAGAATTAGCTTCAATAACAATAATCCCACTGTGGTCACGGGGAAATCTTCCTCCAAAATGACAACTGACCCTAGCAACAGAAACTCTCCAAAGACGTCTTCCCGATCATGGGGCACACGGCTGACACCACTGGGATCACCACCAACCCGCGCGACCCCAAAAGATGCTGCGTCAAGAGAAGCAAAGAAGCAAAAGAGCGACTCTGGAGCGAGCCCGCGGAGGCGGTGAGAGGCAGAATCGCCAGGCACTGCCCAGCGCACTCTAACCTCTGGAGCTTTCGCCTTTCCAAACCCTAGTGTTCCAGGGCAGGAGCAAAAAAGAGGGGGACAGGAGAGCCACAGTCCCTTTAAACCAGCAACCCCCGCCCGCGCCTGTCAGCCTCTTCCGAACCCTCATGCCTACAACTTCCTCCTCACGGAAACTTCCACTGGGTTCGGCGCCCAAGATGACAAACTCCATTTCACAAGGCGCCTACCCCTAGCAGGGTTCGGGCTTCAGCTCCCTGTACCCGGGTGCTCGAGCCCGAGAGGAACCGGACGCAGAGGCCCGCGGCAGGGACACCGCGCGGCTTTGGCCACCCGCGCCCGGCCCGCAGGACCTGTATGCCTCCCCCCCTATCCCGCCCACCCTGCATCCCTGCCGCGCCACGTTACCGGAGCCAGGAGCCTGGCGGTGGCGCCCCGAGGCGGCGTGCGGGTGAGCTGCGGCCGAGCAGCCGGTGGCCTCCGCTGTGTTGCTCGCATTAGCCATGCAAAGTTAATCCCGCCGCGTCACGCCGGCCGCCCGCCCGCCCGAGGCTGCGCTGTGCTCGGCGGAGCCGCAGTCTCCTCCCCGCTCCGCCCCCTCCGCCACCCGGTCCCGTGCTGCGCGGGTTACCCCGCGAGCTCGACTCCCTTGACCTGTCAACTATCATCTGGCGCCGAAGAGCGCGGCGCGGGTCCCAGGACACTGGCGGCCGTTCTGCCGCGACCTGCGCGGGCGGCGAGGTGGAGGGCCCGAGTCCCCGCCTCCCGGGGACCTAGCGCGCTGCCTTACTCGACTGGGGTGCCAGCTCCACACCGGCGTGCGAGCCGCTGACCTTCTTCCCCTCTGGATCCTCCGGCTGGTCCAATTCGCGTAGAAGCCCTGGCAGGCTCAGGCCACTCGGGCTTTGCCAGAGGCGCAGCGACGAAATGGCCTCCGGGCAGTGCACCCCGTCTCCACCAGAGCAGCCCGCCACTCGCTTGCCCTGTGCCTGCGCACCTGCCGCCTAGGTGCGGGGGTCCTCTGCTGCGACCCCGCGGTACCGGCGCCTTGTGCGCCGCCCTCCCTGGGGTCACATAACTGCGGGTCTGGTGGCCACGCGTCCTCCCACCCAACTGCAGCCGCGCGAAGGTTCGAGTTGGGCGGTCATTCCTGTACTTGAAGAGGCAGGAACGTGACGGGGGTGGGGGAAGAATGACAAGAGACGGAGGGGAGCTGCAGGAGCACAACCCTCTGGGTCTGCCCGACAGGCGCGGCAGGTGTAACCGCTTTCCTCCGTCCGCCCCCAAACCACCTGTGGCGCGTGCGGTACCACGGGGCACTCAGATACTCCTTGGCTTATGGCCGCTCTGTACTCCCCACACCGCTGGAAAATGCCTTACTTTTCCCAAAGCAGACCTGCCCGCCTGCACACCCTATTAAGAGTGTGCTGAGTTGGTTCCACAAGTAGGGTTTAAAGGGACATTATTTTGTCTCTGTCCTGGTAATATACAAATAAAACCAGAAGACAAAAATAATCTCTACCCTAACAGGGTTCTGTTCTTGCAAGCACACAGCTCTGAAATGTCCATACCTCAAGTCCGGAAGGCCAAGCGCCCAGGTTGTGAGAAAACAGAGCGGGCGACTGTGCTCTGCTCCAGATGAGCCAGGCTGTCTCCCAGCTGAGCCTCAGAGGTAGGTTTTACTGGAAAAACGCCGAGTACTCAGAGAACACGCAGCCAGTGGGAAGTTACAATTGCAACAAAACTACTTTGAGGACAGAATACAATTTTGTTCTTATGAACACTGTTTAAAAAAATGCCTCGAAATTCCTTCTTCAATATACTCATGTAACAGTAATTCTGAGCCTGGGTATCTCAACGGAGGGAATAATGTCTAGATTATTTTAAAGAGTTTTCTAGATTTCCCACGGGTGATAAGATTTTCCCCCCAGCGTCTCTTGGGCAGGAAAGGAGACGGGAGAGAGGCCGACACCTTTGTCCACGAAACTAACAACTGTGGCGACTCCGAAGCTTTCCCTGCTTGCGCAGAGAAAGGTATCAGCAGGACTGAGGCCACGCTTAGCCTCTTTGGGGCGAGAATGTTGCCTTTCCCAGCGGCCTGCACAGACTCGGTTGCCCTTTGGATTCTTCGCAAGAAATCTGTGTTTTAATCTTCGCCCCGACTGAAGCCTCACCAAGAACTTGCCGGCTCTAGAGTGAGGGTTGTTTTGCAGGCGAGTTCCTGGGCTTTGCTCCAAAGCTGCCTTCGGATGTTTTGGTTGGTCTGGAGGAAAGCTGCCGCGTCTCCGCCTCTGTTCCACCCAGGCAGCCCCCTGGTGGCCGTAAGGAAAACCAGGGGCAGGTAAGCCAGGCAGCTTACAGCTGGGCCCAGGTCTTCCAGTGAGCCAAGCCTTGTGAACAGCATGGTAATAAAGATAATGAAGGTGAATTTGAGAGGCCCTAAGGGGCTTGAATGTTTTACTACTACTTTTCCAAAGTATAACTCGGAACTATTTTTTTCTTATATTCTTTCTCAAGAAAGGTACATACTGAAAATGATCTGTAGCAACAAAAACAACAAAAGGTTCCTTTCCTTTGTCCCGATGGTTTTGTCTTTGTGTTTTTATTTTGCCCGGGAAAAATCTGAAATAAGAGTCACTTATAAAGTATTAAACAAGTCATGTGACACAACAATTTGCTAGACTGGCTGCAGCAATGTTACATAATTTGGACACTCAAAACAAGGAGATTTGGTAGGATTTCATTTGAACCGGTACTGAGAGAGCTGGGCGGTGGTGGTAAGAGGTGACCAGTAGCGTCTGTGACACAACCTACAACACAGTGTCTTCGTGGGACTGCTCAGGAATGCAGAAGATATTCTAGGGGAACAGAGAGTCCCAAGTCCCATCCTGGCTGACCTGTGATGCGCAGTTGCTATTTTCAAAAACCCATGACTACAGTGCAACTGAGCCATCCTCCTGTCCCATCTATGAATTTCAATCTGGTGACTCCCACCAAGGAAGCAATCCATTCCTTTGTTTCCTGCAGAACTACTGGGCAAGAAAGAGTATGAAACACGGTGCCCAACAAGAGTGGGCTTGGGTCACAGCGCTACCAGCCGTGCAAATAGTTTGAATGCATCTTTATTTAACATGGTGAAATGAGGCTCATTTTGTATGGCTATTGTGTTCCTGTCGAGGTTTAAAATATTGTCTCTTAATGCCTGCGTTTGTGAACACTGCTTAGATTTCTTAGGTTGATGTGAAGGTCTTACTTGCCTAACTGAGCTTTGTTTCCAGCTACCGTGCCAGGGAATCAGAATCCAGTTGGAGAAATGGAGCTGAAGTTAGAATTGATCAGATATAAAGGACGGTGATTATTGCAAGGAGTTGCCATGGGGAATTAGAGGTATGGAGGGGGCACAGTCTCAAAGAATCCACACTCAGGGAGTTCTTGAAGGCTCACGAAGTTGTGGATAGATTTTTCTGAAAGGGTGGAACGTTAAATCATCTCTCTAACCCAACAGCCATCCCTGGGGGCTGCCCCTCTGCCTCCTAACTTAGCCCTGCAGTCTAAATCTTTATGTTCGCTATATGAAGTCCCCAGGCATTCTAGCCCCAATCACAGCTGGCTAAAATTCAAAGTCTACCCCCCTCCAACAACCCAACAACCCCCCCCCCCCCCCCCCGCCTATCATGACAGTCCATGTGGGGAAGATGACAGTTTCAAAACTGATGGATGCCATCCCAGAGTCCCTCACAGCTACTGGGATCTACTACAGCTGTGACTCTGTGTGTCACATGATATCGTGTTTGCATGTAACCAACACTTAACCCTCTTTGACCTGTAACTCACCTCTAGATTAAAATGCTATGCAAATAGGTATTATACTGTATTAACGGATTAACATCCAGGAAAGAAGGTCTGTGTGTGCTCAGCACCATGCGGGTTTCCTGAGTAGAGTACCTTCAGGCTGTGGTTGATTGACTTCAAGATGCAGAGCTCAAAAATGGGGGAGGGCTGACTATAAACTGCCAGGCAGATAAAGCAAGAAAGCCAAGACAGCGCTGGAGAGGTGGGGGTCCAGTGGGAGTGGCTTCAGAGGGCAGCTGAATGGGACTGTTACTGGACATCAAGAGGAAGGGAAGTCAAAGCTTAAGACCTGTCATTTGCTAGTCCCAGTACAAAATGAAAGATTGTCAGGAAAGATTGTCAAGGTGGTAGAAAAATACAAAGCAATGTCTTTGCTTCTGCCATCTGTCTTTGGAATTGTCATGACATTCTTGTGTGGTATTTAGTATTCCAAGTAAAGAAAAACAAATGTTTTAAATTATCATCACACGCTTTACAATTCATCTGTTTTTTCCTATGCCAGTTTGCAACGCAGTTTAAAGGAGTTTTAACTCACAGGCGATGTTGCACTCGTCATCTTTTTCAGCTCATATATATGTATTGTTTTGTTGTATTGGAACAGTGGGAACGCAGAACAAAGCACCCTCTGTTTCACTTCTTGATATGTGTTCTTTTTGCATGCCAACACCGGACCTTTGGCACAGAGCTGTGTGAGAAAGTCCTTTCCTTCCGTGTCTTCATTTAGTGTCATCAATTAGTGAATTCTGGGAAGTGACAACGAGTAAGAAAGTACAGGGAGGCATCCTTAGTTGCTCTTAACTGGGTTCAGGCAGCTAGTTCTGCTTGGATGGAGATCACGGCCTCTTGGGTTGGCTGTGTCCTACTTCCTCAGTTCTCAGTGGAGCATGCTTACCTCATACATATCTAGATGTCGCTTAAATCCACAGTCCTCAACGTTCCATGTTCACGGGACACCAGCATTTTACATTTGAAGGACCAGTGAAAATGGTAGCAGACATGCATTCTCTATTTCCTGTGCACATGTACAAGGTTCTGCATCAGATTTCCCGTACAAAACGCAAGTTCAAAGATGAAATCGTTAGTGAAATCAATCTGATGACAGAAGCAGTCCAATAAGTGTTAGCCTCCAGAGCCCTGGGTTCCTCACCCTTCCTAATGCTGTCACCCTGTATCACAGTTCCTCATGTTATGGTGACCCCAACCATAAAAGTATTTTATTGCTACTGTAGTTCTGCTACTGCTATGAATAGTAACGTAACTATCTGATATGCAGAATGTCCAATATGCGATCCAAATGAGTTGTGATTTATTGGTTGAAAACCACTAAGCCTTGTGTCAAGACAACAGGACAGATCACATACTCATGAAGTTGACCTTTGAGAAGGACTGGACCCTATAGCTAGAATTCCTTCCCTTGTGGAAATGTAAACATCTCTCTCTTCTCCTAAGGCCCCAACAACAAACAGATGCACGATGACTTTATTGGGCTTCCTTACAAAGCATAGGTGAGGGGTTCCTCACAAAAGTGTGGGTGTTCCTCCTGCAAAAGGCAGTACCCCGGGAGTCTTTCCTCATCAAGGATGAGGGATTTCCCATAGCCACCTGGATGGAGGCCCCTACCTTATCTTTCTTGGCCTATGTACTCTAGACATTCCCCAAAGAGGCAGTAAAAACAGGTGACAGTCTTGTGACACTCCCCACACTTCTAGGAGGCCAGGCAAACAGTCAACCAGCCCAGCTAGGCTAAGCTGTTCCAAGGGCACACAGATGAACTCCCAATTATGGTTTGTGGTTGTGTGGTTTGGAGAATAGTCATGTACAACAGACTCTGTGTGTGTGTGTGTGTGTGTGTGTGTGTGTGTGTGTGTGTGTGT
>OU015746.1:98215908-98257120 GCA_907169655.1 Acomys percivali | reverse complement strand
GAGAGAGAGAGAGAGAGAGAGAGAGAGAGAGAGAGAGAGAGAGAGAGTTTTTTAAAGGGCTGGCCATAATGCCACATAGTTCTCAGATTTTATTTCTTTGGTACAAAAAAAAATGCAAAGTGAATGAATTGTGATTGAGCCATGGAACCCAGTCCCTTGCATATGTAATGGGGCTTCTAAATTACTGCACAAACACAGCTGCAGGTTTTCAATCTAAAGTCCTCAAAATGCACATGGCTGGCAGTGTATTTGTAGATCAGAATTTAAGTGTGTTATTGTGAGCAGTGAGAGACAGTCATCCGCCTTATTGAAATCTTTGGGCAATGGGAAAACTAGAGTGAGTCAAGTTTCTAATCTGTGCCCAAGCCTGAACAAGCAAGCTGAACTCGTATCCCCAAATGTGCTTTTGAACTAAGCTCTCATGATGCAGCCCTGGCTGACTTTGCACTGAAGAGCTTCCTGGCCAATGCCAGACTCTGGAATTACACAGACCACAGCACATAGCTCAGTGCCCTATGTTGCCTTAGTTGGAGGAAATATGATAATCCCAAGGAATCTTGTTTTCTAAGCCTGATACATAAACTAATTTAGTTGGAAATATGATTGATAATTTAATCAACGGCACCATAAAACTGTGTATTTATAATCATCTTTTATATATTGTTAAGACTATTTAAGGAATCCTTAGCAGAATTAGTTATTTACTGATGGAAACAAATAGAATTCATTTAGGATTTATTCTATCACAGTCAGTGAAATCAGGCAAGCTTTATATACCAAATGAAATGGAAACAACCACAGTACCTTTATATTAATTTCATTTATTTAAAGAAAACAGGAGTTAGAATCAGAAGTATCTCTTGGCACTCTTACTCCCGGGACTATATGGATTTAGGAAGAGAAGAGTTAGCAAAGCCAAAATTGGGTAACTTGCGTTATAAACGACCTGGTTTGTATGACTTGTCACTGTTTGGAAAGGTTTAGAAGTTGTGGCCTTGTTGAAGGAAGTACGTCACTGAGGGTGGGCTCTGAAGGTTTATAGCTTCCCTCCACTTCCAGTTTGCCGTCTCTGCATCTCCTTCTGCTACCTGTGGATCCAGATGTAGAATTCTCAGCTACCTTCCCAGCACCACGTCAGCCCGCATGCTGCCATGCTCCTGCCTTGATAATAACGGACGAAACCTCTGGAACTGTAAGCCACGGTCATGGTGTTTCTTCATGGCAATAAAACCCTAAGACAGAAACTGGCCATACTGTGTTTGGGAGGAAAGTGGAAGACTTTGAACTAGAAAAATAAAATCATCGACAGCTATGAGCGGAGCTTCACAGCATTCTAGTAGATGCCTGGAAAACAGTAGTGGTGAGAGCAAAGCTGGCTGCAGAAGCCCAGCTCAGAGGTTACAGGGAGAAGTCATGATTCAGCAACAACTAGGCTAGCAACCATTCACAAAATATCCTGACCAGGAATCTGCCTGTGTCCTGAGAACTTACATGAGACTCAATTAGAATCCAGTGGATTAATCTCTTTGGTGGAGAAATTTCAAGACCATAATGTTGAGCCTATGGCTTGGTTATTATTGATTTCCCCTATGCAGATCTCTGATGAAAAGGAACACATGGGGTAGAATAGAAACAAATATAAAATGTAAAGTTTGAAAAAAAAGAAAGAACACTAGAAAGGTTAATGCTATGGGCAAGACATGTGTTGAAACAGGCGGTGCTTATTATGATTAGCAGATGAGGAGAGGCTTTCTGCTCTGGACTGAAATGGAGGGAAGGGTGCCCACCAAGGTAAGTTCCTAGATTTTGAATGTGAGGTTTTTTTCCTAGAAGAACTTAAACAGCCAGATGCTGCTGCTAATGTGGTCAAAGTATCTGAGAATCCATCCAAAACTGGCAGCCAAACTTGGCAATGTCATCTTTGTGGTACTGATTTAGAGACATGAACAACATTAGAGTGGGGGCATTGTGGATTCTTCTTCCTTGGCTTCAGAAAGCTGCTGAGGCCAGGTAATATTTAGCAGGCAAGACCCTGTAAGGCTGTGAGAAGCCAATGTAGGCACTTAATTGAATCCTGGCTTTCAGTGGAGACCCTATGATGTTTGAGAGGCTAAAACCATGAGACATCTGCCCACAAGGAGTGGAACCAGACCAAGAGATACATGTGTAGGCAGCAAAGCTACAAGGGCAGAGCTATTAAAGCCCCTCCAAGTACTAGACACCAGTCATTGAGCTATAGGATTTGGTGTTTATCCTGCTGGATTTTGGTCTTGCTTTGACCCAGCATTTCTTTACTATGGCCCCATTCCTCCATTTTTGAATGGTAATATATTTTATATAATATATATTATATGTTCAAAGTATATGATTTGCTTTTTGATTTTACAAGGGCAATAGATAAGAGATTACCTTGTGGCTCAGAAGAGACTTGGGACTTTTAAACAGTGTTGAAACTGGGTCTAAAAATAACTATGGGGATGTAGAAATTTGTCTTAAATTCATTTTGCATTATGAGATGGTTATGAGCCAATGGGGGGTGGTGAATGGAATGTGGTTGTTTGAAATGTCCCTCATAGGCTCGGGCATTTGAACACTTGGTCCCCAGTTAGTGGAAATGTTTGTGAAAGTTTATGAAGTGTGGTCTTGCTGGAGGGAGTATATATCACTGGGGTTGATCTTTGGAGGCTTATAGACTCACCCCACTTCTAGTTCATTCTTTCTCTCTAGTTCCTGTTTGCTTTGGAAGACATGGTCTCTTAGCTTCTTGCTCCTGCCACTATGCCTACTGCTTGCTGCCATGCCTCCCTGCTATGATGGACTCTTAGGCCACTGGAATTGAAATCCAAAAAAAAGAGAGAAAGAGTGAAAACAAAAACCTCTTCCACAAGTTGCTTTTGGTTATGGAATTACCTCTGCAGAAGTGTACCTGAAACACTCTCTCCCTTCAGCCAATGGCTGCGAGTTATTTCCTCTTTGTAGGCACTTATCGTGGGTCATTGCCTTCCACCATCACTTCCAGAAATGCAGCCCAAATGGCAAAATTAAACCAAACAACTGCACGATAGGATTCCACGAAGCAAAGGTTAGACTGGGGAGCTTGGCCCCTCATGCCAGAGTGACAAACTACCTGGCAGAAACAAAGAAGCAAGGATTTATTTTGACCCACAGTCTGGGAGACTTTAATTCATGAACTTTGCTCTCCATGTGTTTGCTAAGAAAAATCCTGGCGGCAGGAGCATAAGGCAGAGGGTCTTTCTACCTCACTGTAGACGAGAAGGGGAAGAGGTGGTAGACAAGGACCCACTGCCAGGGAAACGTACTTCAGCTAGGTCCCACACCGTAGTTTCCAAAACCCCCAGCCTGCCAACAACCACTTAGCATATGAGCTTGTCCTAGGACTTTATACTCCAACTATAAATAGACTTCTAGCTGGACAAGTGTCAGCCCACAATGAAGACTACAGTTCCCAGCATTACTTGCATCTTCTTTGGGCATTGGAATGAACAGCCATGGTTACATGGTGAATCTTGGGATTTTCTCATATGCTTTGTCCATTATAGGTTCCGTTGTTTTCTTCTTCCTACTGGTTGGGACATGTCTATACAACCAGAGCTATCGCAACCATCTTGGAAAATCTTGGTAATGTATGGTGCCCAGGAGTAGCCACAAAGTAGAAGGGTTTAAAGTTTCATGGAAGAGAGCCTTCATTCGCAACCTTCAAGAATTTCAAGTGAGAGACGATATCCTCAGCAGCAGGGATGTCCCTCACTATTAAGCAGTAGTAAGTTCCTGTTTCTCTCCTGCTCCTAGCTGAATTCAGTCTCAGTGTAGCTGGCCTTCCTTGCTGAGTCCATAGATTCATACTCGGTCCTTCCTGGCCGAGTCCATTCATACATACTGAGACCTAGATTTATGCAGATTGCATGAAGGGGCAGTGACAAGGCTACAGCTGTCTTAATTTTAGATATGACATTTAAAGGAATCTGCCACGAAGGAGAGGGGATGCAAATGCCTTTTTAGTCTTAGAAAGCAACTATTTTAATATAAATATATCCCTTATCTCACCATGCAACTGCTTGTCATTGTTATATTTAAGTAAGTTAGAAGCAACACTTTTCTATTCTACTGATCCTACAGATTGCTATCATCTACAGACACAGACATTATAGGGCAGTAGGCTCTAGAGCACCAGAGGTTACAGGTGGGTATCATTTACAGTGCAAGATGCTATAGGTGGGTACCATCTTTAGTAAAAGATACTGTTTGTGGGTACCATCTAAAGAACCAAAGCTTGCCATCTTCACTCTCTGTGAGATTGTGCAATTATCTGGAGATGCAAGCATTTGTGGGCTGTGGTATCAAAGGAGCATTCTCTGACCTCTCTGCTCACAAACTGTGGATTACAGTGGTAGAAACAGCTGAGAGTTTGGAGATTAGATATGGCCAGGCTAGCTGTTGGTTAATTTACAGTTAGGTCACGCTATGCAGTACAGGCTTGGAATTTAACATCCCCCTGCCTGGCTTCCTGAGTGCTGGGATTAAAGGTGTGCACTACCACACCCAGCTCTAAAAGTATTTTGTCTGGTCTCAGGATAAAAATACTGCCCTGTATTATTTTGAGTATGAAGAAAAACATGAAAACCTCAACACAGTCTTATACACAATAGGTGTGTGTTTGGCATGCCAAAACACTAATTCCTTGTCAGTTATACACTGGTATGAGTTTTCAGAGGTGGGAAGGAGAAAGGTACGTATGATAAACGTTTAACCACTATGTCTTGGGTTGGGGCCAGGATGGGGGTGGGCTCTGCTTCTCAGCCTTCTCGATTTCCATCCTCTCCACACTCCCAGTTTGATGTATTGAGGAGGAGCGGGCTGAAAACAGCACCTGTGAAAAGATGTGACATGTAATGTTCTTGGAAAAACACATGCTACTTCAATAACTGCTTCTGCCTTTTCTTTAAATATTTGGAGTTCCTAACCTTCATTTTGGTTGGATAGAACCCTTGGCGGGGGTGGGGTGGGGGTGGGGGGTGGGATGGGGGTGAGGGTTGGGGATGGGAGGGTGGGGGTCGGGGTCGGGGTCGGGGATGTCACTCAGAGATACCATGAAGATGTGCACATCCAAGTTATTTGGCACAGGTTCTCATATGGCTTCCAATGCACAGTCATGGTGGCATGCTACATGGAAAACATCATTAAAATGAGAGATCTTATACAGATATGCAAGTGTAGTTTAAGGATCAGTCGAAAACAGGTGCAACACCCAGAAATGACTCGGTGGGACTGTATCTCAAAGGATTTTCCCCAGATGAAGCACAAGGCAATCCCTACTGCACTGTCAACACTGGGGTGAGACCAAGGAGTCTAAGTTTTAAGTAGCTCCATAGGCGACTCTGCCTTTACTTGGAAGAGTCCCAGGTAAGTTTGAGGACCACTGTTAGTCGGGAGCTTGTAGTACTCTTGAGTGGAGGGTCCTGGCCAATTTAGCTATCCAAGGTATGCTAGGTGCTGATATGCTAGGTGCTGCTGGATCTTGTGTGATGGCTGCTAGGGACAGAGACATCCCTTCCTCTATGTGACTGCATAGCTTCAAAATGAGACCAATTCTGTGATGTCATCCTTGTTCTTTGTGGAAGAAAATAAGCCAGTTTTCAGTGGCTAATTAACTAATTAATCAATCAATTTCAAGACTGTTTTTCTATTTCTCTCACATTGGTCAAACTTGCTACATACTGAAAGCTAGCTGCAAACCTATAATCCTCTAGTCACAGCCTAGCAGAAGCTGTGGTCATCACCTTGCCCGGCCCACAGGAATCTTAATGACAGGGTCTATTTGCAGGAAAACTTGATCTGAGATGCCAGGCTTCAAAGTTCTACAATTCGGCAGTTGTATCTAGACTTCCCCTAATTACTTTCCAGCTTTAGGTGGCTGTGCTCATCACCCTCTTGAGGTGTCAGTGGGGAGCTATTTAAACCCTCTGCAGGAGGCAGCCATGTGGCAGCTGAAGTCTTAGTTGCAGTACCTGGAGGGCTCTGTGGACTATCACAGACCCCTTTGATCTTTTGCTGAGAATCCTTTGGCCCTGGGTACCAATGTGTTGTCTTAGGGCAAGCTTCCTCATTGGTGAATAGAAGTCATAAATACACTCTCAAACTGTGATGTTATTGGCAAGGTTTTGGGAAACAGACGTAAATATGACGAGCTCTAATTATACTTAGAGGATCATCTGGTGGCCAGAGGTCTGGGGAGAAGGCACTCCTCCTGGATTTTCCTGGGACTTTCCCACCCCTGTAATCTCCTGTTGAATTTGAAGGTTTTGGAATTCTCCCCTGGTCTAGGGAGCCTTGGTAACATGGGAGGAAAAAAAAAAAAACAACTTCAGGAGAGTGTTGACTTCACCCCAGTTGCTCCTTGTCTTGACACATGCATTCTGCATTTACCCCTCAAGCATTTTCTCTGACCAGTCCATTTAAAAAGGCCGCTCCTACTGGTTTGTAATACTGGCCTGGACCAGAGATCTACTTGCCCAGGTGTCTTCCTATAAAGGGCTCAGCTGTGGTGTCTCAGGTCTCTCCTCAGCGTGCAGGCTCTCCTGAAGGCCTGGGGCTGCTGGAGTCTTTATATTTATTTTTTATTTTTTTTGGAAATCTCCTTGGCTGTTCAGGGAGGCTGAGCATAGCTTTTTTTATGGGCCAGCAACTTGGGTCCATGGTGTCCAATCCAATGCGATACTAAAGTGTTCACCAAAACCTGCTCAGAACACTCATTCCAGCATGTCTGTACAAGGCAGAAAGAGGCAGCCATCTTCAAATACAGGTGACCACCGGGAGGACAGTCCCTAACAGGAAGTTAGCAAGCAGACCTGAAATGCCATTCCACATCATGCTCAGTGGAGACAGAGCCTGTATTCTCAGCATGCAGGCACCGAGTTCAAAGACCTGCCAAGTTAGATACCAACCCAAGCTACATAAGACTGTCTCAACAAACGAAGCCTTTGACCCAAAATTTGTCCTGCCTATGAGAAGTGTAGGGATAAAGATGGAGTTAGCATATGGAGAGCAGGGGTGGGGGAGAGAGGGCAGAAATTGGTGGGGGAGCATCTCTGGGAAGGCTCAGGGGAGTCTGTGGGTGTGACCCTAGCTGAGACTTCTAGCAACAGGGGATATAGAGCCTGTGAAGTTGCTATTTCCTGTAGTCAAATGGGACTTCCAGTGGAGGGAGGGGGACACCGGCCCATGTGCAAAACTTTCAACCCCAAATTGTCTTGCCTACAAGAAGTGTAGGGATAAAGATGGAGCAGAGATTGAGAGAATGTCCAACCAATGACTGGCTCAACTTGAGACCCACCCCACGGGAGAGAGCCAACCTCTGACACTATCAATGATACTCTGCTATGCTTGCAGACAGGAGCCTAGCATAACTGTCTTCTGAGAGGTTTCATCCAGCTGCCAATGGAAGCAGAGGCAGAGACCCACAGCAAAACAATAGGCTGAGCTCAGGGAGTTTTATGGAAGAGTGGGAGGAAGGATTGAAGGGGCCAGAGAGGTCAAGGACACCACAAGAAGACCTACAGAGTCAACTAACCTGGGCCCATGGGGACTCACAGAGACAGCCATCAATCATAGAGCACGCATGGGCTGGGCCTAGACACTGTACACATATGTAGCAGATGTGCAGAGTGGTCAGCATGCGGATCCTCTAATAACTGGAGCAGAGGCTGTCTCTCACTCTGTTGCCTCCCTTTGGATCCCTTTCCCCTAGCTGGGTTGGCCTCAGTGGCAGAGGATATGCTTAGTTCTGCAGTGACTCCATGTGCCAGGGTGGGCTGGTACCTATGGTGGGGACCTCGCCTTCTCAGAGAGGGGGAGGGGGCCAGGGAGGAGATTACGAATATGAAACTGGGAGGAGAGGTGGGGGGGCAGTGATCAAGCTGTAAAGTGACTAAATAAATAAATTAATGAAAAATATAATATTAAATTTATATCAGAGTATGTAGAAAAGGACAAACAAAACAATAACGAGCACACTCTAGATTCTATTTCTATAAAGAAGTGGTTCAAAACAAAACTAATCTTGCAGTTCTTCCCTGAGATCTAGTTGCTTTGGTAGGTGAGCAAGGTAGGAGGTAGGACTGGAGGGTATTTGTTGAGTTTGACTAGTGGTGAGGTCTTTTGGACTACATCAGGACAACATTTATCCTGTTTACATGAGGCTGCAGGGCTGCAGTGCTGTTACATGGTGGTGGTGGAGTGCTGCCTGCTGCTGGGCTGCGGTGGCGCTGGTGTCAGAGACTGCAGGGCTGTGGTGGTATGGATCTGGGGCATCCCTGGAGTCTGATGGGGTAGAGGCATTGTCAGTGGTTTCCTCCGCGGGACGCCTCGCCGGACATTGCAGGAAGTTCCCCACAGCCCGGTGCGGCAGAGGCTAGGCCCTGGCACGGGCCTCTGCCAGGAGGAGGGGAGCCGGCTGGGCTGTCCTCGGGTGACCCCAGCAGGAAGGGCGGGCCTCAGGCGGCGCCGGCTGGGCCAGGGGCGGGAGCGACCCAGGCTGGCGCTGAGGGAGGGCTGGGGTCCCAATCTGGCCAGAAGATACTGTCTGGGGATCTAGAGCCACGCCAAGGAAAACGCCATAGGGGTGTCTTGGAGTTCAGAGCAGACTGGAAAGGTGGTTATCAGTTGGGGTGGTATGTTGGGAAGAGGATGAGGAGGGGATGGGCGGGAGCCACACCTCCCTTGGCATTTCTCTTGGCTCCCAGACAGCCAGTCGAGGAGGTTAAGGGAGAAGCAACAGGATTAGAAGAATCCAGAGGAGGTGCTGGGGGATCTTTAGAACAAGGGGCACACACGGCGGGGGTGGGGGTGTGGTGTGGTGTCTCCAAGAAAGCCTCTGGTGCCAGTAGAGGGAACACAGGCATTCAGAGACAAGGGGGAGTCAGGATATAACATTGAGAGTTAAAAAACAGCCCACCAGGTTGTGCTGAGACTCTGAGAGGTGCCTCCAAATTTGCACAAATACTGCCACCCCTGAATGCCTGTGTTGCCTACAGAGGCACCAGAGATTTTTGATGCCCAGGAGCCCTCAACTCATCTGTGAACCTTTGCCCTTCTTCCAAGAACGCTTCCCCACCCCACACATCATTTAGTGGTTTCTAGACCCTTTGAATGCCCAGTGCCTGAGAGGACTCAGGAGGTGGGGCCTCACTTCCTGTTCCTGCTCCAGGGAGGAAACAGGTCGCGTCAAGTGGAAGGTAGGTGGTACTTTGGAGGTATAGTCTTGCTTGAGCTGGAACTGCAGTACACCCCAGCTTCTGAAAGCTCACATTTCTCTGTTCTTGGCCCAACAACTCTCACCCACAGCCTCAGGGTGCAGGCGTCTACCTCACCTGGGTCCCTAGGCTAGGAGAGTACAGGCTAGCTTATGCTTGAGGACAGCTTGTGGCTCCAACATGAGACTGGGAGGAGGGAGCTGATCGGGATGGAATTTTCTGAAGCAGTTTTAGTTCTTTCCTTTAGCCGTATTCCTTTACTTATTTTTAATTCTTTGGTAATTTCATACGTTTATAAAACAAATTTAGCTCACAATTGCCTCCAGTCTCCCCCACCTGCTCAGATGCCGCACCACCTCTGTGCCCCGCTCCCAACTTTATTAATGCGACCCACATGCTCATGGGTGTAAGGGATTTTTAATACTTGATATTAATGTTAATACTTGAAGGCTAATGGTAACTTCTGTGAGCTGCAGGAAGGAAGTAAAGGCAGAAGCAGGAGCCCCAGCAAAACAGCAGTCAAGCAGCCCAGATTTGCTCTGTGACATCCTGATTCCCCCTTGTCCCAGGCTGGCCTTGAGTTGGTGATGCTCCTGCCTCTTCCAGTGGTAGGATTCCATACCTCCCTCCCTGTCTGATAAGCCCTAACTCCCTCTGCCCCATGCCTGGTGTGAATGCCCTATGTCTTCCTGCAGGCTGTGTCTAACTTGCACCTTAGGCAAATTGTAGCGTGGTGTCAGCAGAAGGGAGGGAGAGCGGCTGATGGATTCCTGGACGAGTTTCTCACACTTCTCTTTCCATTCTCGCTCTCATTAGCACACAACTTTTAAATGTTGGCCTGGGCACAGCGACACTTTCACACATCCATGTGAAAATCCATGCTAATCTTTCCTGCAGGATGTAATTCAATTGAATTGACATTCTAATAAAATACTGGCGAGGACACAATCACAGCTTCCCTGCAATGCATAATTAAAATAGCACCATGGAGCTGCTTACCGCGTCAGATAATGACTTCCTACATGCTGTCGGTTATGAAATTCAGGGTTTCATTCCTGGGTGTTAATAGAACATGGTTAAGCTATACTCTTTTTTAGAAAGGTGGGCTGTGGTCTTAATTTGTTGCCGCCAGGACTACACTCAGGCTTAGGTTTGTTTTCAGATAGGTTTGGGGTAGGTAGTGTTTCTCAATCCACCCTCAGGTATGCATTTTGCTGTGGTAGCTTACCAAATCCTCTTGGCCATTTTTAAATAATTGGTACAGAACGCTGGTTTAGAGGCATCTTGGACCTACCTTACACATCTCTGGAGTATTGTTTGGGTGCAGGAGGGGTTTTGTGAGCATCTGTTCATGTGTTCATGTATTCACAGACCTTTGTATGAGTGAGTATGTGTGTGTGTGTGTGTGCATGTGTGTGTGTGTGCATGTGTGTGTGTGCATGTGTGTGTGCATGTGTGTTTGTGTCTGTGCTTGTGTGTCTGTGTGATGTGTGTACATGTATGTGCTATCCACACCTATGCCACTCGGGTCCTCTGACTTGCATAGATGCATTTTACCCACTCACCCATGTCTCCGGCCCTCGAAGGCTAGAACAGTGACTTTGAAGAGTGGGACTCAGGAGTGATGTTGTTTTCTTTGTGGTGTGTTATTCTGATAAGGCTGCCCTGCCGCTGCACTGCCATGGAACATAGAGAATGCCCCCCAGGGATGCTGCTGGCACCCATAAGCTCATGGTCACTGAGCGATGTTCTTCAGGTTACACATGAACTGTAGTCACAGTGAAAAATGCTGTATCTTTGCAGGTATTTGTTTCATGATCAAGAAGGCCTAAGGGTAGAGTCCTTCATGGTTTCCAGGTTCCTACATGTCCCAAGTAAAGCTTGGGTACTTTGCTCCTATCCCTGTCCCCCAATGTGATGAGGCCATTCGATGCCCCGTCCCCCAGGAGACAAAGCCTTATCCAGTCTGTTCTTTATATCAACAGTCTTGGATTTAGGAATAAGGCCTAAGTCATAGGACACCTCAGGAAGTGGGCAGAGCTTCCCTCCCTGCCTGGGAGGGGCGCATTCTGTACTGGAGCTCAAGGCACCCAATAGCTACCAAATCACAAGGACTGTAAGCTAGATCTGTCCTCTAAAGTGGGACAAGTGCTGGGCACACAGAACAATGGCCAGGGAAAGGCTTGAACCGGGAGTGCCTTCTCTGCAAACGGGAGGCTAGCACGTGCTCTAGGGAGCCTTGCGCTTAGGTATACTGTTCCTAGGTAGAATGAGACAAGACTAAGAGACGGACAGGAAGCTAATGGGGTATATTTATGCTTACTGCAGTACATTAAGTTGGGCTTCTTCTTTAAATTAGAAAATGAGTTCATTTTCCTTGAGCATTTAAATAAAACATGAAATGGTACCCCCTCCCCATCGCTGTGCTAGCAACAAGTCCAGGAGAGAACAGGAATAGTGCAAGAATAAAGGCTTGAAACAGACTCTACCTGACAGTGTGGAAGAGAAGGGATCAGGTAGCCTCTCAACCCAGTGGACATTTCTCCTTGATTTTACAAGAAGAATGGCTGACTGCACCCACATCAGAGCAAGTGTATTTGAGTTCACTGCCTTAGACCACTTTGTAACCCTGACACTCTGGGGGCAGGAATAACTGAGCTATAAATCTCCATTCTCTGTGAGCTAAGATCATTAGACAGTATAGGCTACAGGAGCTATATCCTACAGATGAATAATGGTACAGTGAACTACTCAAGGAAGGTGTCTTAGTTTCCTTTTTATTCCTGTGACAACACAAAGTAGCTTGGGGAGGCTTAGTTCTTTCACCTCACAGCATGCAGTCTATGTCTCAAGGAAAATCAGGGCAGGAACTCAAGGCAGGAACCTGGAGGCAGGGACCGGAGCTGAGGTCATAGAGGAGCGCTGCTTGGTGGATTCTTCAGCCAGATTTCTTGTGGTACCCAGGACTACCTGTCTATGGGTGGCACTGCCCATAGTTAGCTGAGCCCTACCACATCAATCATGAATCAAAACAATCCTCCCCACCTCACCCTCCCAGGTACAGGCCAATCCTGTGGAGGCATTTTTTAAATTAAAATGACCTCCTCCCAGGTATGTGTAGGTTTGTGTCAGGTTGACAAAACTAGCCAGCACAGGTATTCCGGGCTGACGTGTAGAGATGGCGATATTTATTAGGACTCTGGCTTCTCCTGTCTTCCGTGCTCAGAGCCCTTGAGTTATCATCCTTAGTGTCTAGCGGGGAGAGGGAAAACAGAATACAGAAGGCACCGAGCTCTTAGAAGGCTTGAATCCAAAGGGACAGGTCTACTTCTTGTCCCTCCTCTCTTGCCTGGAACTCAGACCACCACATTCCCCCTTCTTTAGAGGAGGAAGGTTGAGGGGTGCAGCCTGGCCCGACATACAGCAACAGCGTGCTACTGTAAAGCCAGCAGCCAGCTGTCCTGAATGCTGGAGCTAGAGAGCTAATAGCTAATCTTACTGATCAAGTTAATCCAGGCTCACTGTGTAGTTTTGACTCAGTCTACTCCCAAACACTGCCGTGGTGAAGGGGCAAGGAGAAGGGCTGAAGGCCGATGGACTGACAGTCCTGTCCAGAGAAGTGTGCACCATGACACTGGCAAGTGTCGAGTGGATCCCAAGAACTACTGGGAGTGGAGTGGTTCATGAGAATTGCTGGGGGACATGTGATCAAGAGGACTGGTGATTCACAGTCCAATGAGCTTTTGGGTGGGGTCTGGTAGGAGGAAGCTGGTCAATGGGGCTTGTTTATCTGCACTGGTCCTCTGCTCTGTGATGTGGTTCATGTCTTCTGTCCCACTGGAACTGTTGGCCTGGGATTAATCCCTCAACACATGAGCCAAGATTAAACCTTTCCTCTAGTAGTGTCTCGGTGCTCTGTCATGGTGACAGGAAACTGGCCACGCATATCCTCCTGTTTTGTGGGGAAGGAAGCTGAGAGGTGAAACCCCTGCACATAGCTGAACTGAGAGTGAGACTGCCAGGCTCCACTCACAGGATGTCCTTTGCAGTTGGGTATGGCTGTGGAGGCCACGGCTCACAGGTGTCTTCCCCATTCCTGCCTAGAACAAAATTGGTCCAATTCCTTTGTCAGGAGCTTTCTCTGGAGAGGACGAAGGAGCTGCTGGAAGAGTTGAAGAGGAGAGGCAGTTAGTTAAATAATCTTTGGCTTGTTTTAAAAACCTCCACTTCCAGGCCAGGTGTGAAGGCACCCTCCTATAACTCCAGCACGCAGGAGGCTGAGGCAGGAGGATGGCAAATTTGAGGCCAGACTGCTCTACAGAATGAAACCATGTCTGGGAAAACAAAAACCAATAAACCTCCCCAAACTCCATTTTCAGAACCCCTTTGTTTCTTTTCTTTCTCTTTCTCTTTTCTTAACAATGCTGGACTCTGTAAGCAACACTAGCTCCTTTTTTTGGGGCCAGCAGGGTAACCCAAAGCAACTTCTAACAGACTGGCTGGCAAGCGCAGGTAGCAATTGTATTTCAACTTCAGGATCAGTAACACTGGCTGGAGCCACAGAGAGCAGTGAATGAAGAAGGAGTGTTAGGGCAACGTTTACCCCTTCAGCAGCCCTGAGGGCTGAGGATGGAAGGATGTGTTTTACTTGGAATTTTCTTTTCCTTTGGAAATCAAGACAGCCCGAGGGACCCTCATATTTAGTCCAGCGCTATGGAAAAGGGGAGAGTTTGTGGTGTCAGGAGCTCACCTACACTGTACAAAAATGTCTTAGGTAAAGTGCTCCAGATTTGCTTCCTTGTACAGCCAGTGTGCTATGAACAAATTAACCTTGAATCTTGGAGATTTTCAAAGAAAAGCTCTCAGTGCTCATGTAATCAAGTATTTCTTAAAAAAAAAAATCAAACAAGCAAACAAAACCCAGGAATGTTGTATATTGAAAACAAGGACGAAAGTCTGAACCCCAAATTTCCAAATTTCATGTGTACCTACATGCACCCACTTTTACTTGTTAGCATTAGAAATTTACTGTTTGGAACTTATTTTTAATGTCAATATTCTGGGTGACAGTTTGAGTGACAATGGTGTATATTTGCTAGACTATAGAATTAATTCAATTAACGAAGGCCGAGAAACAGGCACAAGTGTTTCTTTTTTAAAAAGTGATCTTAGCTCCTCCACTGAGCCCCCTTTATCCTGGCCTGGCAAAGCTGTTTCTGTTTGGGCTTCTTTTGCATACAGAAGTGCAGGCTAGCTGAGCCGAGCCAAATCTGTCTATCCAATTACGGGGTAAGGGAGCTGACTGTAGCTTTAGGCAAAACCTGTAATCTGTACAACTCCGAAGTATCAGTGACAGCCTAATGAAAGGGAAAGACCAACAGGGTGTATATGCGCTGGAGTAATCCACCAATGCACAGGCCTCTCCAAACAGCCCATTTCAAATCTACCAGCGGAGAGTGATGAGATACAGAGCCTTGAAGAATGAAACACATGGAAGAGTCTATAGTTACGTCCAGGGTGATTGGCTGGTGGGGGGAGGGGGACATTCTCAGCAGTCCACTGTGCAGCGCTAGGCTGGCGTCTAATTTGAACACTTAATATAGCCGTTAAAACACTGTTTCCTCACAGTGAAGACAGGACTTTGTAACATTTAGTAGATTATATTTTCCTAACTTAGAGAAAGTGAATTCCAGGGTAATATAATTGATTCTGTTTGAACACACACACACACACACACACCTTAAATTTAATGGAAAGAGTTAATTGCTATTGAATGTTGGATGAAAGAAGCCAGATTCAAAAACCTATACAGACTTTTGGATACCATTTATGTAAAACCTCAAAGCAGGACAAGGGTGTTTCTGATGTCAGAGGTAAGGAGAAGGGTGTGGTTATGGAGGGAAGAGGACAGAGCTTGGAGGAAGAACTGATGCCACGTTCTGCTCTGCTGATGGCAGTTATCCGTGATAACTGTTGGCCAGGCACCGTGACTTGTGCTCTCTCTGTTCTGTGTCAGAACCAATTCCAAAAGGTGAAAGTGTTCATCTGAACATTATGTTATCAATATCAATGTTAATATTTAGTGAAAGACAAAAATTAAAGCTATGGGTGGTGCTTGGCCACTTTAAAGCCAGATATTAGCTACGTAGTCACAAAAGAGTTCATCAAAGGTACCTCAAAATTAGGTTGTTTCTTATTTTAGTTAAAAAAAAAAACAACACTCATCTCTATGGAAAATTTACATTGATTTACTCTGTGTGAGATTGCAAACAGCAAGTAAATTCTCTCTTCCCATGCATGGAAGTAGCAGCAAGAATGAAATCAGGGCATGGTGCGCTCAAGAAGATATTTTAATTCGTGTTATCAGTATATCGTGAAAGAAACCCAAAACCTCTGTAAGTGAGGTTTTTGCTGGGCCCAGCATTTTCAGTGGTAATGAAGTTTCATGGCCATTATCGCCACCATCTGGTAATCAATACAGGGGTATCTACTCTAGGAGAAATGAAAACCTTGCTCAAATGTTTCCATTTATAGTGCTTTTCTTTCTTTTTATGGGGTTAGAGCAGATAATAGATAACTCAGTAAACCTATATTTCCAAGGCCGAGCAACCATGCACATTTTAAATTAAGTTTTGATTCAACTTTTTAAAATTTGTTTTAATGCATTTTAAAACAATGTTAAGAAGTTTAACGTGAATTTAGTCTCGCTTCATAGTTACAAGGCAGGGCACTTAATGCTGTCTGTCAATCACTCAGTATTTCTGGAGGCCCACGGGAAGCAAGCATGCAGGGAATTGGACAGTGTCCTCTACCAGCTTAGAGTAAGAGGATTGGCCATCATTTGCCAAGTGTGTGCTTTAAAATCATTTGCTATGCACCAACCTCAATCTAGGTCCTCTGGAGCTAGGGTGAGAACATTGAAAGTGTCCTTGACTTGATGGCCTAAAATTCTCATCCTCCTGCCTCTGACTCTGGGCTGTGGATTACATATGTGCATCGCTACATCTATCTAGTCCCCGTGTTTTTTTGTTAATGTGTTTAGTGCCGCATGCTTTCAACGATACACGTTCCCTATAAACCAGGACACATTCCTACCCACTCACTCTCCCTCCAGAGGAAACATGAAAGGGACACAGAATCATCAACGGCAAATAATAGTAAAGACTCAGTCACATTTTGTTGGTTGTCTCAATAGTATTCATTATCTAAAATAAAAATGTCCATGTAGGCAACATATATTACCTTTACTTTCCTTCAATTTTCTTCTGTGAAGTTGCCCCTTTCTCCTTCGTAATTATTAAGTCCAGTCACAGCACTGTCCTTTGGAACTAAGCAAATGTCCAGATCCTCATACACCGATTTTTGTTCATTCATTTATTTGCATCAGGATGAGCTCACACTTTACAAGTTTATAATTAAATAGGTTATAATCAGTGACAGTAATTAGGTACTGTGATGCTTGATTTTATTTCCCTGGCCTTCTGGCTGGCTTCTGAGGAGTCCTTTTGACATGTCCAGATTGCCCTTTGAGCACTCTTTCGCCTTGCCTTATGGTGCAACATTTGAGATTTATCTATTCTTTTCTCTGGACCACTCCCAGAGTCAGCCCTCTGTCTCTGCCCCCTCCACTCCACTTGGCTGACTTTACTCCTCCGTATGGACCTTCCTCACTCTTGGAGATGCCACTTGTGTATTTTCTATTTCTGTAGTTCTTCATTTCTTTGGTGTTGGTCTGACTTTCTCCTCAGCATCATTTTCCACAGCTTGAGAGGATCTTAACATATCTTGTAGAGAAAGTCTGCTGGTAGTACGCTTTCTTAGCAGCTGTTCATCTTGAAATATTTTTAGTTTGCCTTTATTTTTGAGGGATATTTTTCTGAGCTCTGCAACTCATGGGTGATAGCTTTTTCATCTCAGCACCATGGAGATGCCACAGCATTGTCTTCTGGCTTGCATTGTTTCTGGAGAAGCCATAGGTGATTCATACCATTGCTCTTCCCTAAATGTTAATATGTAATGGGTCCCTTCCCCCTTTTCTGGCTCCTTATACCTTTTCTTTTTGTCTTGATTTTAGCATAAAAGAGTATTAAGATATAGAGTTATCTTTTCCTTATTATTTTTTTAAAAGGCCACTTATAGTCAATTGAGCTTTGGATTGGTAGGATTCTTTTTATTTTTAATCTCCCTTTCTCTTAAAATGGGAAAAATTTTAGCCATTATTTTTTCAAGGAATTTTTCTGTTACCATCTTTCTCTTCCCCTGCAGCCCTGTTGGTATGTCTAGACATTTTCCCATCAGAACTCCAGTGATTGGTTGGCAGGCCGTAGGGTCTCTGCTCAGACCACTGTTCACTGGCCCTTATTTTCATGCAGGCCTTGTGGAATTTGACACATGCTCATCACAGTGCCAGTTGGGGAGCAAGGAGGCCTGGAGACTTAGCAGCACTTCCTTATGTGCACACCCTTGTATCCATTCTGGCTCTACCTGCTACTTTGGGTTTCCAAATTACCTCCGAACAAATAGGTCTGACACACCTTTGTCACACCTGCCTATTGTCAGGGACCTGAAAATACTTGTTTCATTCTTTTCACAACCTAGGAGAGTTTGGGTGAGAGGTGTTAACTTGGCATCAGCTGCTCTATCGTAGCCAGAAACGAGTACCAAGTGAGTCTTCCAAATATGGTGGAAGGTGACAGATACTTAAGAAAATAACAGACTAGAGTAAGGAAGACGGCGAAGCAGGGTAGGTAGAGCTTTAATTCAGAAGACAGGAAGCATGGCACATCCTGATGGTGGAACACTTTCTACACCTAACAGAGAGAACCAGTCTCACCAAGGTGATCTAGAGGGATCTGGGAGAGGGGTAGACCAAAATCCTCCCCAGTGTAAAAGCTGACAGATTACCGTGAGTTAGTCTGGCAGTGAGACAGCATGTGAGAGTGCTGGCATATGTTTTGAGGCACAGGAAGAGAATGTTAAGCCTCACCGACAGGCATTAAGTGTACACAGGTGTAAGTTGCTTCCTACAGCTGGAGTGGTGTGGATTAAAGTAGAGACAAAGTCATGGAAGGCACATAAGCTGTATCTGCAGATCTATGTTTTGACCTCTTGGTCTTAGAAACCTTTAAAGCATTTGAAGTAAGTGTGAAACTTGATCATAATGTAAGCTCTGAATCCCTGAGAACAAAATGGGATAAGCTGGAAACGAGAGCACCAATGATTAGCCCTATGCAAGAGTCTAACTCGTAGGCTGTAGGTTCTGGTTGGTCTTGTCTCCGTATCAACAGCCAAAGTCACCTGCTTAATATGAGAAGTACGTGAAAACAATACTTTTCAAGACTTTTGGATAGCATATTGTCAGAGGTGAGATGGTCTCAACATAGAAGAGATGGGGCGCTTTTGCTTCCTTACGCATCACTCTTAAGTGATGTAAAAGATTAACTTAGGAAAATGGAAGTGCGCTGTGATATTCCAGTGCCAGAAAAACAACAAACAAACAAACAACAGCAACCCACTGGCTAAAGTAAATGAAACGCTCACATGGGAGGATCTGTGGGATCCACAGTCCCTGAACTGAGGACACCTGCATGAGACAGCCAAAGACAACGGGGGGTTCTATGCCAAGAAGCTTGGAGAACTGGAGGCCTCGGCAGCCAAGGACTCAATGATTCAGAGTGGAGGTCGTCTTCATTTCTGTGCTAGATGTGGGGAAGTCTTTTCCTATCTTTAAAAATAATATACTCAATTCAATCCAATCCAGACAAAAACTTACTGGGCTTTCAAGCAAGGCACATTGGGAGTGACAAGAGGGGATATAGAATAGACTGTGCTAGACTTTTGGGGGAGCCAGTGTTTCTAGTTATTTCTTACAAATGGTAAAGTAAGAGGAATGGCTTCTACCCTGAGCTGGGAGAAGACAAAGGAATATGTGTCATGGGGGTGGTGTGGGAAATCAGTGAACTACATTCAGAAAATACACAAAATAAATGGCACAAGGGAAGTATAGACAAACTCCCACGGGGACTGAATTCAGGGCTTCAGGATTGGCAATCAATGACCTTACTCTTCATGCCATCCTCTTGGTCCCTGATGTGAAGTCTTGAATGTTGTGGACAGTGTGTCCCAGATACTGTGTACTGTGGAGTCCTGTGGATGGTGTGTCCCAGGTGCTATGGACTGTGGAGTCCTGGGTGCTGTGGATGGTGTGTCCCAGGTGCTATGGACTGTGGGGTCCTGGGTGCTGTGGATGGTGTGTCTCAGGTATTGTGGACTGTGGAATCTTGGGTGCTATACACTGTGTGTCCCAGGTACTATGGACTGTGCAGTCCTAGGCACTGTACATCACATGTCCCTGACACTGTGATGAATTTAGGGGGAATTCAACAATTGGAGGTTTATGCGTACAAAGAAAATTTTTTTTTGAAAAGAAGAACTCTGTCAACAATTTAGATTAAAATGAGATAAAATAACATAAGAAGTGGTATTTTTAGGACTTGATAAGTACATAGATGTGGTGAGGAAAGAAAAAGAAAAGACAGCCTTGGAGTGTCTAGTGAGAATTGTTGAAGTGCCAGAAGAAAATAGGCGTGAATGTGTCCAGTAGGTTTTTGGAAGATGGGTTCGTAACTTGTCATAGCAGGGAAAAATAGCAAGGTAACTTAATTTGGTAGATGAGAGTGGAACTAGGATGTCCAGAGTAAGATGGCAGGCTAGGAATGCCTTCATGTGATATGTGATGAAGAATCAGGAAAAATATCAACTGTATGCTGAGAGAAAGAAAGAAAAGCATAAATCATAAGACAGTGAAAGACAGCTGCAAAATATGGAAGAACAGAAGAACAACTAAGCCAACGGAGCAAGCAGCACGCAGGCTTCGGTAACATGGGCTCTGGTCACGTGGGCACCGATCACGTATGCTCCAGTCATGTGGGTTCCGGTCATGTGGCTCCTTGGTGTGGGGGAGGGACTCAGAATCCTCATTCTTAAAGTCAGCCTGGAAGCCTCCCTAAGAGACTGACAATCTTACTGAAAGGATAAGCCCATAGCTCTTATAAGTCTCAAATCCAGATGGGTTTTGGTGATGTCTCTTAAGAGGTGAGTCAGCAATCAACAGGAGCAACAGGAGGTATATTTTGTCATGTCTCTGAGGGCTGTGGCTAGGTGCCAACTTGAAAAAAAAAACTCTACTGTATAAAGACAGAGATACTGTAGAGAACTGACACAAATGTCCTGGTTAGTTTTTATTGTCAACTAGACACAACCAAATGACCTTGAAAGAGAAACCCTCAGTTGAGGACTTGCCTAGAGCAATTGGCCCATGGTCCTGTCTGAAAGATAGTCTTGAGGGATGATTGATGTGGGAAGATGAACTCACTGTGAAAAGTGCTATCCCTAGGTTGGTGGTTCCAGGCTGTATAAGAAAGGTAGCTAAGAAAGCTAGAGTGTGAGTTAACAGGCAGAATTCCTTCATGGTTTCTTCTTCAAGCTATTGCCTTGAGTTCCTACCTGACTTCCCTCAATGACAGACAGTGACTTGAATGCAAATCCTTTCCTCCCCTAAATTGCTTTTGGTCATGGCGTTTATCACAACAACAGGAACACCAAACTAGAATAATAAGGTATGATCATACTTCAAGGCACTTGGAGCCAGCTTGCCACAGTCCCTGAACTGAGGACACCTGCATGAGGCAGCCAAAGACGAGGGGGGTTCTGTGCCAAGAAGCTTGGAGAACTGGAGGCCTCAGCAGCCAAGGACTCAATGGTTCATGTTTAGTGGCCCTGTGGTCGTTGTTTAGGAGATGCTGAATTCTCTAAGGTACAGACCAGCAGGCTGCTAGAATTTTGTAGCAAGCCCTGTGGTCTCTACTCCCAGGACTGAGAACTTTAATGTTCAGGCCCATGGCTCTGGCATTCTGCCTTCTTCAGGGTATTCAGTCTTGAGCAGGAGCCAGAATCACTGTACTTGGTCCTCCCTGCCTCCTCGACACTGCAGCAGGTCCTCCAGTAACCGCTCTCAGTGCTCCATGGCGTCGTTCACACTCTGAACACTCAGTTGACACCTTTGGCTTAGATAGCTGTCATTCCAAGGTGTGAAACTGACCTTGGAGTTAGAACCTGCCTGTCCATGGCTGCAAAGATAAAGATGATCACAAGTGGGCCCAAATGAGCAAAGAAAGGATGGCTGGATAGTGGTTATAGCTCTGCTGAGCAACAGAGCCTCTGACAGGACAGAGAGAGAATAGGATGAAATGAAGAATTCCCTAAATTCGCCTGCACTGTTTCTACCTGAAGATCATAGTCATAAAAAGCCACTGTGAGTGTTATTTCTTAATAATTTTAGATTTTGTACGTTTTTCTTTTGTCCTTTGTGTTTTCAATTTTTTCTTATTGTAGTATACTCATCTTCTATTCTGCTTATTATTATTCAGTGTGTGTGTGTGTGTGTGTGTGTGTGTGTGTGTGTGTGTGAAGTTAAAGTAGGACTTGCAGGATCAGTTTTTTTCCTTCCACCATGTGAGTCCTGGAGAGCAAACCCTGGCCATTAGGCTTGGTAGCAAGTACTTTCAGCTGCTGAACCATCATGGGTAAAAAGCATAACACTTCAATTATGGAATCCAAAGATATGAAAACAGAAAAACACCAGATAAAAAACTTGTAAAAAGTTTACTTGAGGGGGAAAAAGATCAATGACTTGAAAAGGATACAAATAGCCAGATGAGTGAAGTAAGGAAATGAAGTCAGTTCCCAGGAGAAAAAACCTGAGCATTGTGGTTAAGAAAATCAGAAAAGAAAACAAGATTCTGAGAAACAAATTAATGTTGGAGTGGTGAACTCAGTGAGTCAAGAAAAACACACTGGAGAAACCCCATCAATGGCCCATATCAAGCAGAAGAAAGGTACCAGGGTGTAAGACAAAGCCAAGCGAATACTATACCTACAGATTAATAAAGAAAACAATAAGAAACATGACTATAGTATGTGAAAATTATTAAGATATTATCAAAAGACTAAACCCCATGGGACAAAAAGAGCAGAGAGAAAAACTAAAGATATAGAAAAGTCTATTGTAGTACATTATATTAGACCCTAGGAAATTCCCCTAGAATGGAGAAAGAAATAGATACACAAACCCTAGAAGCATCTAGAACTCCAAGCAAACAAAATCAGAGAAGATCCTCTTCATAGCTTACTATAGCCAAGATGCAAAAAAGTACTAACAAATAAACAATACTAAAAGCCCCAAGGAGAAGCCAGCAACTGATTTATCAAGGCAAACATAAGGTCATGCCGAGCATCTCAGCAGAAACTCCAAACAAGGAAAGCATGGAAGATACTGCTATTCCCTGCAAAATTTCATTTAAAAAAAAAAGCTTTCTCTAAATTAGTTTACAGCGTAGGACATAAGGCGAACATTAACGGATATGAAAGACTGAGTAACTTCTGTGTTTTGATGGTTAGTGTTAATTGTCAATGTGGAAGAATTAGAATCATCTGGGAGATGAGCATCTTGTCTTGCCTAGGAGGATTTACCTAGATTATGCTAACTGAAATATGAAAACCTACCCAGTGTGAGTAGTACCTTTCCCTGGCTGGGATCCTAGACTGTAAACATGCATAAAATGAACTGTACAGCATAATATGCATCTTGTGTTCTCTGCCTCAATGTGTCCAGCGGCTTTGATCTGCTGATGCTTTGACTTCCCACTATGATGGACTCTACCCTTGAACTGTGACCCAGAATAAGCCTTTTCTGCCATAAGTTATACTTTATTGCCTGGAATACTTTATCACAGCAACAGGAAAATTAACTGTCATGTGTAGCTTACTAGGTCAAGTGACTAAGACTCAAAATCAATAGATAACAAACTATAATTGAATAGGTAATTTAACTAAAACAATTATAATAATAACTGTGCTCCTAAGTGCTGAGTGTGTCATTGAAGGAGTCATAGAGAGAATTAAACTCTTACTAGAAGAAATTTAAAATGAAAGCACAACTCACAAGAAACTGGGATGCGCAAAGACCACTAATAGGAAAGTGTGTAGCTATGAGTGCTTATATTTAAAAGCCAGAGATATCTGAAGTAGAGATGCACCTCATCATTTTTAGAAAAACAAAACAAGTAGTTGGGAATAAAAAGATAACTATCAGGACAGGAATTAGTAGTGTGTGTCTGTGTCTGTGTGTATATACATGTGTACATGCATGGGTGCAGGGGCCTTCTGAGTCAAGAAGTGTTGGCTCCACTGGAGCTTGGGTTACAGGTGGTTCTGAGCTGCTGGATATGGGTGTGGGAACTGAATTTGGGTCTTCTGCAAAAGTAGTACCTGCTTTTAACCACTGAAGCATCTTCTCAAGCTTTGCTTTAAAATCTTGAACCAGCCAAAGGTGTCTCGGCCTCTGTTTGTGTTCAGTGTAGTGCTTGAAATCTTAGCTAGAGTGATAAGGCATGAGAAAGAAATGAAAGGAACCTAATTAAGAAAGAAATTGAGTTACTCACACTTGCAAGTGGCGGAGTCCTGTACTTAAAAGACCACACTTCACCAGAAAGATCTTAGCTCTGAAAAACAACTTTAATCAAGCAGCAGGCTGCAAAAGCAACATGCAGTCAGCAGTTGCTTTCCTGTCCGTAACTTTAATTTGCATAGTGAGAAACCAGGAGAAATAAAAACCCTAGGAAGAAACCTACCCCGCCAAGAGGTGAAACATACATAATTAAGACTTTAAAACCTTGAGGATGGGTACTGAAGACACTAGGAGATTTGGAATGACCTCCCATACTTATGGATCAGAAGAATTAATATTGTTAAATTGGCTATCTTACCAAAAGTAACCTATAAATTGAAAATAATCACCATTGAAATTGGAGTGAAAGTCTGCTTAGAAATTGGGGGGAAAATTCTAATGCCGACAAGGATGGCAAAAACAATCCTAGACAGAAGGGCTAAGGGAGATGTGTTAGTTATTTACCTTGTTACTATCATGAAATACCCTGAACAAAGTAACTTAAGGTAGGTAAAGTTTCAGTTTCAAGGTCCAGTTGCTCAGAATGGGGGGCATGATGGCAGGAGCTAAAGGCAGCTTTGTCACATTGTATCCACTCTCAGGAAACAGAGGGAAGGGAATCCACTGCTTAGCTGACTTTCTTCAGTCCACGACTTTAGCTCAGGGAAAGACATCGCCCACATTTAGCATGACTTTCCTCGCTTCAATTAATCTAATCTAAATGATCTCTCACGGACTGCCCAGAGATTTGTTTCCATGGTGATCCTAATCCCATTAAGTTGCCAGTGAAGACTGCTTTGGGGACTGGAAGGAGACCAGGCAGAGGACAAAGCAGGAACGTGTGTGGGCAAGGATGGTTCGTGAATATAAAGTCCGAAGACACATTTGTGACAGTGTCATAACAAGACACACAATTTTGTACAGACTAAAAAGTCAATTAAACTTTCAATGTCAAAAACCAATTAGCAATTTATCTAATGTATTATATGCACCCTTGTTCATTTACTGTTGTTCATTAACTTTGTTTACTGTTTTCCCTGTTTAAAATTATTTTGTTTGTATTCCATTCACTAGCATAAACTTTGCCTGGGTTTCTAGTTATTTTCTTCTAGCCATTTTCCAGTTTTATTTCACAGCTATGGAATGAATGATGGTGAAAGAAAGGAATTGAAGCCCAGGCATGTTTTCCAGCTATAAGTTTGATTTTTAAAATACTTTTTATCAAATAATCTGCCCTCACCCCGTTTGCTGAAGTTGCCTCTTTCTCCTAAGCTCCTTCCCTGTGACTGGCTCTTGGGACTCTTCATCGCTGTATTTCTTTACCAGCACGTTCCCACTGGAAGAATCATGGCTTAGTTTCTGAGAAGCTTGCCTTATTGTTCCTCTTTTCAAACAGCTCTCAGCTGTCTCTGTGTGCTCATTTTTCTAGAAGATCTTCTGAGTTCGGCTCTGCTTAGTTGGCTCTCAACTGCAGCATCTTAACTGTTTTCCTGAACTCAGTTATTAAGATTGCATTATCCTTTTGATATTTTCCTATCCAGTTCAGCTGACATCTTCCCTTATTCATCACCTTCATGCCCTACGCAAAAGCATAACATTTCATTTTCTTCTTTGGAGGTATGTATCTTTTCTGCCTATGTCTCTGGAGATTGTTTTTCCATAAGCTTTTACAATTGTGGATGGCTCCTTTAAGGTAGCTCATTGTTTAATATAGTTATTGTCTATGTAAAATAGCTACAATTGTTTTTATATAATTACTTCATAATATGGGGATCCTGCCAGAATCATTTTAGTAGTACTTCTGTTTTAAAGATCTGAACTGTCAACCTTCAAAGATCAGATAAACCCGTTCTTTTTCAATGGCTTTACAGAAAAATGAAGAAACAGTTTCCAAAGTCGATATTCGGAGCCAGCACACACTTCTCCAGTTTTGTCTTAATTTGTAACACGTGTACAGGAACACAGGTAAAATCACATTGTTAGTCTTCTGCTGAAGCCAGGCCTTTAGAGTAGGGGGTGGGGCAGGCTTGTGGGTGGCCTTTAACTTCTCCTGTGCAGTGCTGTGAACAAAGAAACCTAAGTAAGATGGAGCCAGAGTCTCATGACTTACCAAAGAGGGACTGGAGAGATGACTCAGAGTCAAGACTGTGTACCGCTCTTGCAGAAGATCCGAGTTTGATTCCCAGCACCCACAGCAGCAGCTCAAAACCGCTTGTAACTCCAGCTTCAGCAGCCCAATACTTCTCTGGCCTGGTCTCTGTTGCTGCCTGCCTGTGTGCTGCCACACACATATTCGTATAATTTAAATAAAATAAACATCTAAGAAGACACCAGAGGGAATTCTTTGAAGAGATTGGAAGAAAAGTGAGACAACACATTGGTCTGAACCAAAAGGGGGTGCTCACAGACAGAAGATGAGCTTTAGGGTGAAGCACTGCATGAGGTGTCATGGCTGGTGGTGGTCGGCATCCTGAGAGGTCCAGCTTTAAGCAAAAGGTCCAGAGCCTAGCCATGAGTCGGTAAGTGGTCATGGCAATGATGGGAGAAACTTTTAAAATAAATTAAATAAAAAAAAAAAAGAGAGAAAGAGAGAGAGAAATAAGTGCAAATGGTAATGGATGTCGGAACGTTTTTCTTACAAACTTGTAGGGCAAGATAAAAGACCACGTTGTCTGAAAGCAAGTAAGTCAGCTATTATCGTGGGTCAGTGAGGTGGTCAGAAAGTTGTGAGTGTGCATGCGTGTGTATGTGTGTGTGTGTACATGTGTGTGTGTAAAAGTATATGAGTCTATGTGCAATGTATGTATATCTGTATATGTATGTATTGTGCCTGTGCACAAATGTGTGTCTGCCTGTACATGTGTGTGTACATGTGCATGTTTCTGTTTCTGTTTCGTTCTCTATTATCTGAAAAGTTCTCCATTTTGGGGGTCTGAAATATCAGCTTGTTATTCATGGTTTTATAGAACACTTATTGTAGGCTGTCTATTTACCAGACATCTTTTACTTTTGTTTTTCTGTTTCTCTTAAGCAATACCATTTACCAACATGGGTGAGTTTACATCAGCTCCTCAGAAATAAATGGGAAGTTATGGCTGTAATTTGAAACTGAATTTACTTTCCTATAAAGAAAGAAAAGCAAATGGCTGTTTTGTTCTTGAGGAGCCGAGCTCTCCAGCAGCCATGCCAACGTTTGCCCTGCCAGTTCCTTGCAAATTGGCAGGACTTGTCTTGGCCTCCCATTCTGAAGGTGCCCTGTCTTTGGACTTGGCAAGGCTATCATTTGGGGAAGTGCAGCCTTGGCTGCTGACATTGCTTAGGGCCTGGGAAGCCATTGGCTGGCTTCCACCACCTCTGCCCTCCTGTGTTTGAGACCTTCCCCAAGACCAGACACTGTTTTCTGGAGAGGGCTACCTACCCATGTTTTGTAGGTCACAACATTTTCTGAGTCAGTTTTTTTTTCAAGGAAATGAAGTTATTCTTTGGCTCCCATGACCTCTACACAGATTACACCTTTTCCATATATCTAACTCATCTCCAGTGGATACCAGGTGTGAAAGTTGTGAGATACCTATAGCACTTTTCAAAATCAAAATAGCAGAATCATTTCTAGTGGGAGCATATACTTCAAATTGAATGTGTACCAAAATACTGTTTTTAGTGGGAATATGTACTTCAAATTGTATGTATGTCAAAAGGATGTGTATCAAGGATGGCATTTTTTGTATCTATGCATTATATTTTATTTTTATAGATGAATAGTGCGCCCAGTTTTGGGCTTGTATTCTTCTTTATGAGGTATTTATGATGGAAAAAAATTCTAGCTAGAGAACACACCAATAATATTAGTTCTCCTAGGTGGATGGAACAGGAAGCTCATGATTTTGAGCCTAGCCTGGGCCACAGATGATGCTAGGTTTCAAAAAACAAAACAAAAAAACCTACTTCGAAGACACAGTGCTTACTAGTGTGTACATGGCCATGGCTTGATGCTTAGCACTGCAAAGTGAACAGCAAACACATAACCACTCATATCCTTCTAATACAACGAACACCCTGCATTTTCCAAACACTTAGATTTTTAAAAACATCAATTGATGGAATATAGATAAGCATCATTGAAGATTTCAAAAATTAATGGCAAGCAATTTCTTGAATGTTTAGGAACATCCAGGAGCTTAGAATTCTGAGTCTTGTTGCTGCAAAGACAGTTGTGTGAACAGATGTATTTTGGAGTCACACTGCAAGTAAAGAAGCAAGTTTCATTGGTAGGAATGAGGAGGCGGCCAGAGAGATAGAATAGGGTGCTTTTGAAGGGTTTGGAGCCCTCTTCCCACCTGACCGGCAGTGTTAGAAGCTGGTTTAGACTGGTTTTGGCATGGTTGCCGGGTTCCATGGGGATTGCTGGTCTCTAATCTGCCCTTTACATAGCTAATGCAGTTACAGGCATAAGGATATGCCTGCCTTACTCTGAAGGGGCTGCTGGGTCTGGAGAGCAGGTCCCTTCACATATGAAATGGGTAATGTGGAGATTGGGGATGCTGGGTCAAGAGCACAGGTTAGGGAGGGGGTGGAATCTTTTACAAGGTCCTTGAACAGGACCTCTCTCATTCATTCTGTTCCAGCCCTGACTTTCATCACTAAGAAGATCAGAACTTCCCCTAACTCACTCTAAATCCAAGAGAGCTTTGCTAGAAACTTACTTGCAAAGGTTTGTTTTCAAAGATTCCTCTGCACTTAGCAGCTAAAAGAAACAATAGGCCCTGTACTTGTGCCTCCAACACCAAGGCCTTATGCTAGAAACGTTTGTTCTTTTATTCTACATTTCTAAACAAATGCCTGACATGAGGAAGGACAAGGTAAAGCTACATCCATCAAGTACAATGAAAGACTGAAAGGCAGAGGGTGGAAAGAGGCTGACTGTGAGCAGACCCTGAACTCAACACTTACGTAATTACGGCATTTATTGCCCTTACCTTATTCAATCATCTTTGCAACTATAAGGGGAAAAGAAGTTCTCTTTTATATGGGAAAGAAATTGGAAGTCGGGGAGGTTGAGACTGGAGAGCACAGAATCACCATTTTGTTTGACTTAGGTGCACTTGGGGAGATACTTTTGGGTGTGTAACTTTCCTGAGCCTCTTTCATGGATGTTGGAAGTTGGACACTTACTTTCCAAGCCTCACTGTGGCTATGGATGGCTTTGGGACCAAATCTTGTATCAAGACAGGTAGTGTTGTGGTCTCTGAAAGACTCTCCTTGTAAAGAGGCAGGCGGTGGATGTTTGTGGCGCCTGTGGGCCATGCTGGTCCCAATCCAACAACTCGGCACTCTCCTGGTAGAGGGAGGTGCCTGCAGACATCACAGCAAGTATGTGCAGTGGTTTTCCAATAAAGTTTTATTTACAAAGGACAGTCAGTGAGCCAGGTTTGTTTGCTGGCCAGTTTGCTGACCCCTGGCTTAGAGAGCAAGCAGGGTATTACTGAATAAAGTGCCTAGCTTCATCATGTCTGTCCATCTGGTGTTTTATTTTCATGCCGATCAGGTTGAGTGCATAGTAAAAGATGTCCCACTTGAAAGCTAAGCGGTTTCAAGAATACAAAGTCCATTCTTTTACCCTCCTGATTGAAAATATTTCCTTGCCTTATAGGCTCCTCATCATATGCAAATGTATCAATTCAAGCCTGTTGCCCCATGGAAAGTCCTCATTTGTTTCTCGGAATGTTCTCTGTGTGGCGTGACTGTGAACTGCTCCTTCAGGCTCAGGAGTCTGCGTATGTCATCACTAGATGGTGATACTGTTTGGGGAGGCTTGGAAACCTTTAAGGCTATGAGACTTAGCCGGAAGAACTGAAGCACTTGGGAGGGACCATTGGGGTTTAGACTCTGCATCTGTCCACAGCTGTTGATTTCCTGTCTCCTGGCATAATGTGACCAGCTGTCTCACACCACTGCCACAGCTCGGAGCTGCTAATGCAGCCATGCCTTTGTAAACCATCAGTCAACACTTATGCCAGATATTCTGTATTAGAGACAAAGGGAGTTACTAATACAGTGGGCCACTGGGAGTGGTTATAAATTGATTTATGTGTTTATTTGAGGGTTATTTTAGCCAATCAGGGCCCAGACAGTGGGTTTTGCCATCTATGAATTGTAAAGCTCTTGAATATTCAATAAATAGTAGTAAAGTTAGTGAATAATTCCATGCGTGCCTGGGAATAGAATCTTTAAAAATTGAGAATTACACATGTAATGCACATTGATGGATAATAAACTGAAAAGAAAACAAGACCCTGTGGAGAAACAGAATTAAGATCAGGAAGAAGGCCACTGCAAGGCTATATGCACCAAACCCGGAAGGTGGCTGGTGAAGAAAGACTGACTTGGAGACCGTCCTGAGTGTGTGTCAGTTAGGGTCTGCTTGGGCTGAGCAGGAGATGGGACAAGGGATCACCATTCCTACTGTAATGGAGTGGCCATCAGCAATGCAGCAAGCAGAGAACTGGAGCCTTGAGTGGCCTTTTCTTCTCCACCTTGAGGGGAAGAATGAAGAAGGACCAGGTGACCATGGGTTCACAGTGGAGGAGAAGCTAAGCTGTGTGATGTTGACATGGCAACAGCGCTGCCGACTTGCTTCCCATCCTGACATCCAGTGTGTCCCTGTGGAGCATCCACCATAAGCACCAATGTCACGATGAGGTGCCCATGGAGGCAGAGAAATGGAGCAGTTGAGTTTCACAGACCTTTTAGGGCCTTTCACTTGCAAAGCAGGGGATGGGGTTCACAACTGTGTATTTGAAGTTATATTTTTGTTCTTAATAAGTAGACTCCAAATTGTATGCATTGTAAGCTTTACAGTGGGTCAGGACTGAGAATTCTTGCTTATTCATGGCAATGGTATATACTTAGCTTGGAGTCAAAGCAATTTGAGCAGCTCAGTATTTAGATTATTTTCCTTGCTAAGAGGAGAGAAGCGAGTGAGGTGGAATGAAATTGTCTATTATTATAGACAGATCTATTTCCACTGCTAACATTTCAATATGTGTAATTCTATTTAGCTCCAGTCCACAATTTTGTTAGCTGTATTTATTAGAGATGAGAGTTACATGATAGGATGCAGGGTCTTACTTCAAAGCTTAGGCTTCAACGAATAGTGCTAACAATTCTGGAATTTTCTTTATCAAAAGGATGTACACACACACACACACACACACATCAATGTACGTGTGTATATGTGTGTGTGGTGTGTCTGTGTACATGCTGTAGGTTTTCTTTAAAAGGAGGGATTAAATTAGGTAGTAAGAGAAACAATGTGCTTGTTCTACACTTATTTATGACCGGGGCTCTGAGTTATTTTTTTTTTATTCTTTTTTTTTTAATTAATTTATTCTTGTTATCCCATCCCTTGTATCCTCCCATTCTCCCCTCCCTCCCATTTTCCCCTTATTCCCTTCCCCTATGACTGTTCCTCAGAGGGATTACCTCCCCATGTATATGCTCATAGGGTATCAAGTCTCTTCTCGGTGACCTGCTGTCCTTCCTCTGAGTGCCACTAGGTCTCCCCCTCCAGGGGACATAGTCAAATGTGAGGCACCAGAGTACACGAGAAAGTCAAATCCCTCTCTCCACTCAAGTGTGGAGACTGTCCTGTCCATGGGCTAGATCAGGGTAGGGGTTTAAATTTTACCGCCTGTATTGTCCTTGGCTAGTGCCTTAGTTTGAGCGGGACCTCTTGACCCAAATCTGCCTATCATAATGTTCTACTTGTAGGTTTCTAGGACCCACTGGATCCTTCTACATTGCTATTCTCCCATTGTTCTCTCACATAGAGTCCCAATAGGATGTCCTCCCCTCTGTCCCAGTTTCCTGGTAAGGGAAGGCTTTCGTGGGACATGCCCATTGGGCTAGTATGCAGATATAAGTGAGTATATAGCATTTGAGTCTTTCTGCTTCTGGGTTAACTCACTCATTATGATCATCTCTAGCTCAATCCATTTGTCCACAAATTTCGGGAATTCCTTGTTTTTAATAGCTGAGTAGTATTCCATAGTGTATATGTACCACAGTTTCTTTATCTATTCTTCTACTGAGGGACATTTAGGCTGGTTCCATGATCTGGCTATTATGAATAAGGCTGCTATGAACATGGTTGAGCAAATTTTCTTGTTGTGTGCTGGTGCATCTTCTGGGTATATTCCAAGGAGTGGAATAGCTGGGTCTTGAGGAAGCCCTATTCCCAGTTTTCTGAGATGGGGCTCTGAGTTATTAATGGCTTGCTTCACAGATGCTGTATAGGTTGTGGAATAGCCAGGAACTATAGCTACCTCAAGTTCTGCATGTGCTGATATATGGAGGCATAATGGAGCCTTTGGCCCCCAAACAATGGAATCACTTGAGATTTAGAAAGGCCAGACTCCTGAGCTCCAACCCCACAGATAATTATTTAATTAATCTAAATTGTTGTATGAGCTTCAGGACTTTCCAAATCAGTGACAGAAGCTGAGACTCACTGCTTTAGCTCTAGAATGAACTTTTAATTTAGGTCTGGGAACCACCTTCATGTAGATTAGCAAGGGCACATTTTACCTCTGTAGGCTCTAATTCACCACACAAAAGTGCTCCCATTTCTCTGAGCTCTTTGAAGGCTGTAGTCAGGACTCTCCGATGGTTTATTACTTCTAGATGTTTGTACCCTTAGAATGCTTCATCAGATTAACCACCTGCCATTGTCCTCCTTGAACACTTTACATGGAAGATTCTGGAATGTCAGCCACAGCAACAGCTTGGGATCCTTTTGCTAGTGATACCCATCTTTGGGGGCGTACCTGATGCTCTTCTTTCTTCATACGTAGTGTCCTGTACCTTTTCTATTTTGAAAACACTGAAGTGCTCCTGGGAGGTAGTAGGGAGGCCCCAGTGTCTTCTCCATTTGAAGATTGTTGAAAGAGACACATTTGAAAATTTCTGTTTTGCACAGTGTCTGCAGATTGGGTATTCACTGACACCTTGGTTTCTCTGCCTCTTCTATATCCCAAGGACACTCAAAGATTCTTTTTCCATCTAGAATGTTTCTCTGACTATCAAAAGTGCATCAGAATTTCTATGGCTTGTTAAATATTTGTCGACTAATAAAAGGTAAATAAACATGATATATATTTGGCTGTGCACATCCCCCTTCTCTTTTGTAGTACAGGGTCTTCCCTGCTGACTTTGAAGGACAGGAAGTGGCCTGTTTAAACACAAATACCTGCCATGCACAGAAGTCTGTGTGAGAAAATACATTGTCCTTGGGAAGAGAAAATATTGATTTGAGTTTATAACTTTGCTACTTTTTCAGGGTTAGTGTATAGTAGTTCTATTTTATGACTTTGGAAAAATTGGGATTTGAAATACTATTAAAAGCAGAGTTCATGTTCTCACAGGAATTATAAATTGAAGAGATAGGACAAATAAAAATATATTTTGGAATTAAACAATATGGAAACACAAAAGCATTTTTTTCCTGTCCCAAGAACCTAACAAGGTTAGCATTCCTGACAATAGTGGCTGGGGACACAGATAGCTGGGGTGACATCTGGAAAGCTGGTGAAACTGCTGGGCAAAGTAGCTCCTTTGTTCAGTCCCCAAGTGAGGCAACTGTGTCACAAGACTCCAAGTGAGACTTGGAGCCAGCAGGGATTATTGTTTGTTTTTTCGAGACAGGGTTTTCTCTGTGTGACAGAGTCTTGGCTGACCTGTACTCACTCTGTAAACTAGGCTGGTCTTGAACTCAGAGATCCACCTGCTTCTGCCTCCCAGCAGGAATTATTCTTATGCAACTGCATTGGTTCTTGGTGAGGGAGCATGGCCCTTCTGGTTTCTCTATAAACATTTTTTTCTTCCTTGTCCTCTGCAGGGCTATCTTTTGGAATCAGTTTGTCATATTGGTAAGTGCCAGATGGGTCAGTGTCAGAATTATAGTGCAGCTCAGCCTTATAATGTCCTTGCTCCTCACATGAAAAATAGCTGCCGTCACCACCACCACCACCTTCATCATCCTCCTACTCATCATCGTTGACGTCATCATCATCATCATCGTCATCGTCGTCAATCGTCGTCGTCATCATCATCATCATCATTATCGTCGTCATGGTTATCATCATTATCATCATCATCGTCATCATCATCGTCGTCATGGTTATCATCATTATCATCATCATCATCATCATTGTAGTCATCATCATTGTCATGGTTATCATCATTATCATCATCATTGTCATCATCATCGTCATCATCATCATCCATTGTCATGGTTATCATCATTATCATCATTATTTTCAGTTTCAGTTGGAGACTGATATACCCCACCTTGCTCTCTTTCAATTCATAGTCTCTTATATCATTAATTGTTGCCCTCACACACATTCCTAAATATATAAATACACTCTGCTCAGTCTCTATGTTCTCTTCCCTGGAGAGCACTGTTTTTCCCTCTCTGAGAATTCTTTACATGTAGTTTTTTTTTTGTGTAGGGCTAAGGCCTCTTGGGACTTCCCACTCTCCATGTGTCATCTGCTCCTTGGTCAGCTCATGCTTAGGTAATCGTGATGGTGAGCATATATAGTTATAGCTTCAGACATCCCTAGGAGACGCAGTCTCACAGCAGACTCCCTCTGCCTGTTACGATCTTTCTGCCCTTCTTCTGCAGTGATCTAAGAGCCCTAGGTGCGTGTGTTGTAGATGTGTCCATTGGGGTTGGGATCCACAACTCTGCAGCTTGATTGGCTGTTACTTTCTGCAATGGTCTCCCTGTCACTGATGAAGGTAAAGACTGCATTTACCAGGCTGGACCCTGCAGAAGAATCCTGTTGGTATTTTGTAACCTGAGGAATTTTAATGTTTTCCTCTGTTGCAACGTTTGGAAAGAATAATTTGGAAACAGATTTCGATTTTTAATCAGTTTTGACTCCAGGTCTGGAAATTCCAAATGAAGGGATTTGAGAGTTAATTCAGGCAAACTCTTTTAGGCCCTGAGGTTTAAGGAGCTACACCTGTTTACTAGTTTAGGCAGAGGCGGTCTTATACTTTTGACAAAGAAACTGATTTGAAATGAGAGATTTCTGAGGACAAAGTCCTGAGTCCTCCCCATCTTGATATATCCAGAATTAAAAGTCACCCAGAAAGAGCCTCCCTTTCCTCGATTCAAACTTAAGAACCATCTTTCTCTTCCTTGAAGTCATGTGTGAACAGCCAGCCCTTTTCACAGGCTTCCCTGGCTCTCTTTGTGAACAAGGGGAGTGATGGCAATGCGCTGACCCACAGCTCCTCCCAACAGGATCTGTGTTGGGTGCTACTGCAGACTAACAACATTCTCTGGTGCGTACCTGAAAATAAACCGCCATCCAATTTCAAGGTACTACTTAAAGTGGACTTCTTGTTTTGTTTTGTTTTTTGTTTTTGTATTTGTTTTTTGTTTTAGATTTATTTACTTATTTATTATTATGTATACAGTGTTGTACCTGCAGGCCAGAAGAAGGCATCAGATCACATTATAGATGGTTGTGAACCACCATGTGGTTGCTGGGAATTGAACTCAGGACCTCTGGAAGAGCAGTCAGTGCTCTTAATCTCCGAGCCATCTCTCTCCAGCCCCAAGTGGACTTCTTTTTGAAGTGAGGGAATATAGAGTTAGCCCAGGTTAACCTTTTCTTTGTGTGTGAGGAATTTCAAGTTCAGCTAGTCTTCCTTTCTCCTTGCCCGTGACATTGCCTGTGACTATGCGCTGAGAGGGCACATGAGACACTGGCCTTGCAGACCTCCTTCCCTCCAGCCTAGACAAGACTACCTACTTCTACCAGGGGAGCCGCTTTGCAACTTTGTTATTTATTTTACTCTAAAATATGAGTGACATTGAATTAAGAGAGCTGAAAATGAAGAGAACTCATGACAGTGTGTCATGAGAGACTGCTCAGAGCACCACTCTTCCAGTTCTATGATTTTCTGCACAGATGCTGTTGAATGTCCAGGGTTATGTGGCAGACTTGAGCTTAGGCCAAATACTGAAGAAATGTGAGCGAACAGCTTCTGAGCTAATTTAGTAAATGAGGACACATTGTAGAAGGGAATAATCACCACATTAACGTAATTTTCATTTGCACCCTCTTCCTTTGCCCCGCCCTTCATCACTGACTAATGCATTGTTTGCTTTTAAAATCTGGAGAGCAATTTCACTCATTAGCTTGTTTAATTTAACGCTACCAGGAGCATTACTCCTGTTTAATATGACAGGTAACAATGAAGTAGATAGTTTCAATGGGCAACAGCACACACTCTTGTGGTTACTGCTGTACGGGAGTTCTTATGGCTGGTTTGTGGATGAAACTGAATTTCAAAGAACTCAACCGCTAGCCTAAAGGTTCACAGAGGCACGCAAATGAATCATTCTGCTGAGTTTCTCAGTATGACGCATCACCTTGACTAGAGATTTTGAAAGCTATACAAGAACATCACCCCTTGTTCGTGTCTTCTGCATCTTTGTCATGCCCATAGCATCTCTTGTGTTACTGGTGTTTCAGTGACAAGTTCCTTACTTCTTGTCTTAGTCAGTGGCTGATGGCTGTGAAGAGATGCCATGACCACAGCCACTCTTATAAAGAAACGCGTTTAGCTGGGGCTTGTTACAGTGTCAGGGCTTTCATTCATGATCCTCATGACAGAGAGCATGGTGGCTGAAAATTCTGCATCCAGATCTAAAGACAGCAGGAAGAGAGAGACACTGGGCCTGGCTTGGGCTTTTGAAACCCCAAAGCCCACCTCCAGTGACACACTTCCTCCTCCTAATCACTGTCAAACAGCACCAATCCCTAATGAGCAAGCACTCAAATACATGAGCCTGTGGGGGCCATTTCTATTCAAACCATCACACTAGTCATGTTTTGACACACATACTCTCTTCATTCTGATTTGCTCTTTTTCATCTTTAGGTCATAGAAGAAGTTTTTTGGCTCAGGTATTACTGGAATCTCCTGGAGCGCTGAAAAACTCGCACAAGACAACAACAAAACCATTGCTGCCCAGGCAAATCCAAGCTGCTATTGAGCCTGTAGTTACGGAAGCTTGCTGGCACAAACCTTGTCTACATGGCAGCATTTAAAAGGGGAAGATAAAAATGCTGATTGAAAACCTCAGGCTCTAGTAGTTTAATTTCTAAGTTATAGTGACCCTTTGAGGAAAGAGAAAATAATTTATACTATGTCTTTCAGAATAACCCTATTAAAATAAGTTGATACCACTTAGCTGCCGATGTTATATAGAAATCCCCAAAACACACACATAAAGAAACAAAAGGGCACACAGCCATACATTTACATGCATATGGTTGGTCAATATATCATCTATCTATCTATCTATCTATCTATCTATCTATCTATCTATCATCTATCTTCTATCATCTATCTATCTATCTATCTATCTATCTATCTATCTATCTATCATCTCTCTTCTATCTATCTATCATCTATCTTCTATCTATCAGATGTATGTTTAGAAGGCTTGATCCCCAGCTAGTGGTACTATTTTGAAATCTGATAGAGCTCTGGAAAGCAGTGTCCATTTGTAGGACTCTGGGGCATGCCCTTGGGTATATACCTTGCCTGTGTCACTTTTTGACTCTCTTCCTTCTGCCTTCAGTCTGGCAGAAGGTGAACAGTTTCTCTGCCATATCCCTCTACTATGATGTGCTGTCTCTCTACAGTTCTAGAAAATTGCAACAAACCTACCATGGACTGAGCCCTGTAGTAAGAATATTTGGTTTATTAAAAAACACAGGTATGTTCAGGAGAGCCAGTGCTATTACACAGAGGAACCCTGTCTTGAAAAAAACAAAAACAAAACAAAATAAGCCAACAAATAAACAAACAAAACCCCCCCAAAACAACACAGTTATTTTATGCAAATGTTTTTGTTTTAATCCTATATTGGGATATGGGATTGCCCACGGCCACTAACTATGATTGTCTTGTGCTCTAGGAGAAGTGTGATTTTTGTCAGCTGTTTTGTCAGATAGTTTAATTCTTGGGATTCTGGAGAAGGTATAAATATGAGAGGCCAGAGAGAGCCCGTGGCAGCTGCTGCCTCCCCTGCTGCTGCCCCTACTGTGTTTAGTGGTTTGCTTGTTTGCTGAATCTCTGTTTGTAGATATTCTCACCACAAAGATTGGACTTGGCCTAGGAACCCGAGGCCCCTGATCAGCAAGAAGCAGTCTAAAGAGGTCTACACCTCATATCCCTCTAAGCTTCCTTCTTCCCTACGTAGTGCTGTGGGGTTGGAAGGGTTTAGTGTGGAATAAGGGTTGGAAGGGTGCTAGATATAAGAACCCATTTAAAAAAGAATGCCTACAGAACCTTCTGAAATTTTGAGCTAAAATACATTTTTTTCTCTTTTAAGCTCTTTGTCTCAGATATTGTCACAGCAAGAAAAAATATGTGTACATATATGTCAAGGTTCCCTGGACAGAGATCTGAAAGTCCCTAGTTAACAATCAGTAAGTAATTTTTAGGTATGCTGAGTAAATTTAACATTCAAAAAAAGTCAATGGAATTTGCTGCAGTAACTCAATAAGCGAGAAGCATTATTTCATTAGATGTAGAAAAGTTTTGGGACAAAATTCACTATCTACTTACGATTAACTGTCTGCTTCTACTTCCTAGGTCATGGTGTAAGAGTGTGCCACTATTACAAGCCTGTGACTCTTACTCCACTTCTTTTTTCCTTCATTCGCTCTATTTTAAAGGGCCGGTGTTGCCACTCTGCATCCTTTGGTGATTTCTGGCAGATGGGGTTGGACCTCAGTGATTTCCGATTGCAGTTCAGGATCCTGGTGATTGCACATCCACCTATTTTGTAGCTTGAAAATCAACAACTTCTTCCTCCTCCTTCTCCTCTTTTCTTGTTCTTGTTCTTGTTCTTGTTCTTGTTCTTGTTCTTGTTCTTGTTCTTGTTCTTGTTCTTGTTCTTGTTCTTGTTCTTATTCTTGTTCTTCTTGTTCTTGTTCTTGTTCTTGTTCTTGTTCTTCTTCTTCTTCTTCTTCTTCTTCTTCTTCTTCTTCTTCTTCTTCTTCTTCTTCTTCTTTTTCTAGTTCTTCTTCATTTTTTTTGAGACAGGGTTCCTCTGTCCTGGTTGTCCTGGAACTTGGAGATCTGCCCGCTGATTGCCTCCTGAGTGCTGGGACTAAAAATGCATGCCGCTACTGCCTGGCTAGCATACAAAACTTTTATCTTTGTTCTGTTTGTTTTCCCAATCCCTGTATTTTCCCTTCTGAAGTCTTGCCAACATTTTCCCTACAGTGACCTGTAACTCCAAGTCCAAATGTTTTCTTTTGACCTCCATGGAACTGCAACTCACATGCACACACACTTGCATGTGTGTGCATACACATGTGCACACACAAATGTTTTCAAATTTTGTATTATTTGTCTTTTTATTGCTGGATTATAAGTTTCTTATTGATTCTGGACCGAGTTCCCTTTGGCTGGAGGATCTCTTCTCTGAAATGATTTGTATTTTATATGACTTGTATTTCAAATTTCTGTGAGGTTTGAGAATATCTGTATATATGTATATACAGATATACATGTATATAAAATGAGATAGCTTAGTTATGCTATTTTCAGCATGCCACAGTTGTGACCATGACACCTCTGAGGAAGTCAGATATGGACTTTCTTCTTGTAGTATTATGTGGTGCTGAGAATTTTGAGCTTTAGAGCATTTTGAAGTAGCTATGTTCAAGGATGTATTTCATTTTGAAATAGTCTTTTCCCTCCCTGTGGGCTCCCTTTCCACCTTCCCAATACAGTCTTTGATGCACAAATGTTTTAATTCTGAATAACATCCAATTTTCCTTTTTTTTTTTTTTGTACTTTTGACATCACAGCTAAGTCATTATTATTTCACTCAAGGGCCCAAAAATTTACTGTGTTATTTCCTCTAGGAGTTTCACAGCTGTTACACTCAAGCAAATAGATAGTCTATCCGTAGTAAATTCTAATGTGAATTCTGCACTAGAGAACTACATTATTTTGTATATGGGAATCAGAATTTCAATATCACACTTATTGGAAATACAGTTCTACCCCCTTTAAATTGTCTTGGCACCCTTATGGGCAATCACGTGATCAGAAGTAAGAAGTTTTGCCTTTGGACTCTCAGTCCCACATTGATGCTTTTTATATCCCATCACAGGTGCCAATGACACACTATCTTGAGTACTGTAGTTTTTCCTAATGTTGGAAACTAGGACATGGCAACCAGCTGGGTTGTTTTCCAAGGCTGTCATGGCTATTCTTGATCCCCTGTATTTCCATATGAATTCTAAGATCAGATCATTGTTTTATTTAAAGGGGTAATTTAGATTTGATAGAATTTATGATAAAGCTGTGGACCAATTTCAGGAATACTTCCCTCCTAATATCAAGCAGTGAAATGTGAGCATGGGGTGTTTCTGTCTTTGTTTGATCCTTTCCCTTCTTTCTATAGTGTTTGAGGATTTTTCCTCTAAGTGTCTCACAAACTTTTGGTTAAATTTGGTCCTATGTGTTTAATTTTATTTCTTTTAGGACCATTTTCATTATTTCCTTATTTTTTTTTAGGAATTTAAAATATTGTATTTTTAATCAAATATATGTGTCTGAGAGTGGGCCTCTGCACATGAATGTAGTGTTGGAGTAAATTAGAAGGTGTTGGACACCCTGGTGCTGAAGTTATAGGGGCTTGTGATGCACCTAATGGTAATTCTGGGACCTGAACTCAGGTCTTCTGCAGGAGAACTACATACTCTTAAACAATGACCCGTGTCTCCAGCCCTGGGACTTTTCACTGTAGTGCCTTTTTTTGTTTTGTTTTATTTTTTTAAGACAGGGTTTCTCTTTGTAGCCTTGGCTGTCCTGGACTCAATTTGTTGCTGGCCTTTTGTTTTTTAATTTTAATTTGTTAGTAGCACTGGCTGTCAAACCCTGGGCCTTGTGTATGAGAGGCAACTAGGCTACCAGTTATATCCCTAGCTAAGGTAGTATAACTAATGTATGTATAATATATATAAATTGAATCCTTCCTACTTTCATAACTTCAGAATAAAATTGCATCATTACCTTTTCTTCTATTGAAGGACATACAGTTAGTTCTCCTACTCTGGTATATTCTGGGTAATTCTGCTATAAAACACTTCAAACCTAATTTTCAGTGAGTACCAATACTTATCCTGCATTGTATTCCTCTGAGTATAACTTCATGACCATTCTGTGAATACATATGTAACTTCAGCACACCTTAAGAGCAGCCTAGGTGATTATTTGGTTTGTCTGCTTAGGCTGTGTCAACAATAAGAGTTAATTCATAGTAACTTTTATGTATTAGAAAGGAATTAGTATGTATCAAAATGGAGGCAGTGGGGCAAACCTTC
>OU015746.1:98188306-98215898 GCA_907169655.1 Acomys percivali | reverse complement strand
AAGAAGAAGAAGAAGAAGAAGAAGAAGAAGAAGAAGAAGAAGAAGAAAGAACAACAAAATTTCAAAGAAATATTCCCCTCACAGGGAAAGAAGGACTGATTTAGTTGACAATGGCACAATAGCAGTCCTGGTGGTTAAAACAGCACCTGCCCAGATGCTCCTTCCTCCCTGCCTGGCTCCAGAAGCAGCCCTCTCTCTCTGTAGCCAAGTCTCACCTGAACACTAATCTGATGCAACCATACATACCCTGTGAAAGTGGCTAAAAGACAGTTTCTCTTAGTTGTAAAAACATGTTTGCAGAAGTAATTGGCAGACTTTTGTCACCCACCATATATTTCCTAGTTTATCAGAGCCAGAAGAAAGAGTATAAAGAAAGAAAACAGATGTTAGCTAAAAATTAGAGACGAGGTTAACTACTGCTTAAGAATCCCGAACGAAACTGTGGTGGTCGGGATGAGAATGGCTCTTATAGGAACATGTATTTGAATACTTGCGCCCACATTTGTGGAACTGTTTGGGAGGGATTGGGAGGTGTGGCCTTGTGGGAGGAGGTGTGTTACTGAGGGTGGGCTTTGAGGTATCAAAACACTCCAGCCATTTCTAGTGTCCCCTCGGCTTCTTGCTTGTGCATTAAGACATGACCTCTCAATTCCTTCTGCTGTCTTTGCTCTGCCACCATGCATTCTAGTCCCCTGAAATTGTGAACCCAATTAAATGTTTTCTTTGATAAGCTGCCTTAGTCATAGTGTTTTGTCACAGCAATAGAAAAGAAACTAAGACAGAAATCTGAAAATGTTTGGAGAAACTTGAATAGGCTGGCCAGGCTTTTTTACATGGAAAAGGAAAGAAAAAAAACTCACATGAAAATATGTTAGAACTTTAACTAAAAATAGATAAAACCATACATTTCAACATTGGCAGTAGTTTGGGCCTTAATGAGAAATAAAAAGGAAGCCAAATCTGAAGAAAAATGTAAAGCATATTTAAAGTTTGAGTAATTTATTTTGTGGATACTTCATGGAACATTTTGATTTGCTATTTTTGGGTACAGATGATGACATATAAAGTTATTCCTTTTAAAAGTCAACATAGCTAGCAAGCACAAAGTTTGTCTCCTGAGTATGGAGGGAATTATTTTTATTAACATAAATGTTACTGTGTTTTTGTCTGTTTGGCATGTCTTTTTGTAAGACTTTCTTTGTTTATTCTAGTACCTATGTTCATAACTTTGCCCGCACATATTTACTCCATAATTTTGCTGCCTCCTGACTTCCAAACAGCTTCTCTGGGCTCTGTATTTATCTGAGACTTGGGAATACTCCTGCTTTTTAATTCTGCTTCAGGACCATGGCTTCCATGCCTCTGCCATTGTCACCCCTTCAGAGCCTGTTCTTTATGACAAGCCCACTCTTTATTTCCTGCTGTCATCTACCAGAGCCTTGCTGCTTCTCTGTGAAAGCTCTCAATAGCAACAGTTACACATTATCTCTGAACTTTTTGACTGTGGATTTTGTTGAACCCATGATAGGTCCTCTAGCGGACACTCACTCTGGAGAATAAGTTTTCCTACCGGAGGTTGTTAGGGTGGTCTCCGGAGGTCACACGATCTTTCTGATTCCATCCTGTCAGAACCATCCCCCTCCCCATATGACGCTGAGTTTACTTCTTTCTTTATCTGTCTGATCTTTCAGTCTCAAGACTTATGTTTCTTGTCCATCATTTATCTCGTTTCCCTTCAAGATGGAGTTACACAAGATGCGTTTGATCGAGTTGTCCACTTGGGGTGAAACTTGTAATGAGCCTGAGACTAAAGCACCTTTCGTTTTGTTAAACCAGCAGTCGGCCTACGAACATCTGTTCTAGTAGCTGGTGGCACGGTGGGGAAACAGCAATGAACTTTGTCACACGCACCTGAGTAGGTTTGTGGAAGGGTTTGGAGGCAGGAACACAGACCTAGAAAGTTTTCGGGAATGAGTCAAACACCAATTCCCCCAGACGTTCCATCAATAGTGATGGACCTGGGTCTTCTTGCATGTAGATAATTAGCAATCCCATAGTTTGGTCTTCTAGAAGCACAGCACAAAGTTCTTTGTGCTCCTCATAAATTGGAAGTGTCCATATTGAATAGTTTTTTTTAATTGCATAAGCCTTCATGCTCTACACCACCACCATCCAAAGAAGGAGTGATAAAAAAAAACCTTAGGAGGTGGATTTTAGTTCTCTTTTAAGAATTCATTTTGAAAAAGTCAAAATTGGGAAGACAAAAAGATCTGAAGAGATCCATCAGAGCGCATCTGATACCATTGGAGACACATGGCCAGAAGCGTGCCCCACACAGGCTTCTGCCACACTGGCCTTACTTATTCATTGTTGGTTACATTTGAGATTTTTGACATTCCTTAGGGCTGCCTAGGAAAACACAAGTGACAAAATGGTGCTGGAGTGCTTTGCTAACTTCAGGAAGAGTTTTGGGAAATAGAGCTGGATGTTCAAAACATATATATTTTATCTCAAAGTTTAGAAACAATTTCACTGTTAGTCTGTAGTTTGATTTTTTTTTTCTCTCTCTCTCTCTCTGACAATAGAAGACTCCAGGAGAAAACCAACTGGTAAAGATGGTTTGAGAATTTTCTGATTTATTCTAGCTTTAGGTACTGGCTAGCGTTTTCTTATGTAAGTTTCCAAGTTAGAAGCCTGGCAGAAAATGATTAACATTTGAATTGAAGCACTTGATAAGGGGACTGTTTATAGACTTCAGGAGGGGGGGCAGCTGGAAGAGACAAATAGAGGGTAAACTAAGTAGTGAAGTGCCAGCAGTGGTTGGAGAGCCCTATTGTCTCTAGACCTCCAGGATCCATCTAAACCTCAGGCCAGAGCTCCAGAAGAGGGTGTTCCCAGGAGGAGCTGCAATTCCAGGTAGGAAGCCACTCAGATAACAAGGATCTCACATAGCACATCCGCCTGCCCACATGGGGAATAATTGGTCCAAACACTCCCCGCTTTGCTTTCCCTGCCTGGTCTTATCCATTATGGAGCCCGAGTGCTGCATTTCCCAGTATTCCCCCTTTGGCTGCACCAGACAAGAGCATGGATGGGAAGTTATGGGGAGAAGCCAGGTGTGTTTCTGTCCCTCTGTCGCTCCACATGCCAGTGACTGCTAAACAGTATCAGGGTTCTGGCTTCTCACTGGCAACCTGCTTCTGGGCTCTGGCCTGCCATCGTTTTCAATTCTGATCCCTCTGTTGCTAAACTCTGTGCTGGCCTTCTGCCCTAGCAGCTTAACTCTTCTATCACCTTTTAAACCCATTCACACCTTGATTCTCACTTTAATGATAAGAAGTGCTTTCTTTTTTTCCCCTGTTTGATCTAGGCAGATGCTTCATATTTTAAATCACTGCTTTGAATGGTACCGTCTTTTTTTTTTTTTTTTAACCACTATATTATCTATATAACCAGTGTCTTTATCACACGTCTGGCATTTGCTGGTGTAGACTTTTTGTCTGCCAACCTTGCTGTACTCTCTGAATCTTAAAAGCTTTATCAACTGAGATGCTTGCTGATTATCTTGTGTTCTCACAGTAATCATTTATGGAACAACATTTGCACTTCTGTTCCCTTTGGTTTGTCTGTGGGGAAGTACTTCAGCTTCTGTCCAAAGCAGTGAGGACAGCGGCAAATTTTTAATTCATAATTTTAACTGAAATAAATGATGTACAGCATCTCTCAATCTATTTGACTTTATTTCGCGCACGTGTGTGTGTGTGTGTGTGTGTGTGTGTGTGTGTGTGTGTGTGTTTATGGATGTTTGTATATGTTTGATGCTTGAGTTCAGGTGTGTGCATGCCATAACAACCATGTGGGGGATCAGAGGACCTTGAGGTTAGTCTTCGCTTCCCACCATGTCTGCGGCAGGATTTTGTTTGTGTACCACTGTGTACACAAGGGAAGGGATTGTCTCCTCTTCCCACCTCATCTTCGAAACTCTGAGCATAGGGATTACAGATGCTTGCTGCTGCTCCTGTGCCTGCCATGTTTCCTACAGTTTTATAGACACATACAAATACTCAAATTCTTCATTCCTCTGTTTCTGTGCTTCTAATAACCCTATTTTAGGGTTATAATCACATACTTTTCCTTCTTTAATGATGTTTGTTGCACAGATTTCCCAGTGCCAAAAGTTTCCTGTGTTATTAGGTTAAAACCAGTTTATATGTGCTTTTTTTCCTTTTGTCACTATCTTTATTGCATTGGGTAGAGGTTTTAAAAATATGTTTATCTCCCTCTTTTATCCATTCATTTACCCATCTATCTATCTGAAGTTCATTATCAATGCATTATCTATCTATCTATCTATCTATCTATCTATCTATCTATCTATCTATCTATCATCTATCAATCATCTATCTGTCTGTCTACCTACTACCTATCTACATTCTATCTACCACTTACATATCTATTCTCCATCATGTATATAAATAGCCTCAGGTCTAATCCATGTTCCTAAGTGGGAAGGCTGTTTATCCTGCATCTTCCTTCCATCCCATGAAGCTATGCGTTAGTTTTCACCAGCTCACGTTTTCACATAGCGCTCCTATCTTCATTGCTTCCCTTCTTCCTCTTCCTCTGCATTTGCACTATTGCTCTCTGCCCAATCCCCTTCATCACTCATTTTCTCAGGACTGAAGATTTTATTCTTATGCTTTAAAAATTACCATTTTGTCACTAAGTCTAAGTTTCCATATGGCATAAGAATTTTGACAAATGTTTGCCTCAGTAATTTTTAGCATCACATTTTATTACTATTATTTGAGGACTTCATGCATGCACTCATACAGTGTGCCTTGTTCATATTCACTCTCAGCTCTTCCCTCTAAGTCCTTCCAGACCCGCCCCGCCCCCAAACCTCCCACTTCTTCTCCTCCTGTCCTCTTTCTTTTCAGTGGCCTACTGATTGCAATTTGTGCTGTGTATATGCTCAGGGGTGTAGGGCCACCCGGCTGCAGCAAGATTAACCTCCCAAGGGTGTTTCAGTTTGTTTTTCTGTTTCTGTGATACACATCGTGGCCAAAAGCAACTGGGGTGGAGGGGAGGAGGCAAGAACTCAACACAGGATCTTGAAACAGAAACCATGGAGGAACACTCCTTACTTACCGCTCCTGAGTAACTCATCTACTTTTATATCCCAGGCCCTCTTGCCCACAGTGTGCTGGGTCCTCTTACAAAAACTAGCAACTGAGAAGATGCCCCACAGACGCGCATATAGGTCAGTCGGATGGAAGCAATTCCTCAGCCGAAGTTCTTCCTTCCTGGGTGTGTCACATAGACAAGTGGACAACCAAGATTAGCACAGCAAAGGTCCAGATTCTTACAAAACTGACTTCCCTGACCTCCAGAAGACCAACTGTCAATAACTCCTGGTCTACACAGTCGATTATGAGCATTCTGTAATCTAAGATGCATGTGTGTGTTGGGTATCAAATTATGAGTTGGGGTATTTTAATGTTTTGTTATGACTAATTTACTTGGCTCCGAGAGATGTGTTGAAATATTCAATTACAATAGTTGACAAGAAACATTAATTTTTAATTTTATTTCTCATAACTTTTATTTTAGATTCTTTAAGTATGTATTCTTAGAACCTATATTCTTAGGCATGCACGTTTATGATTTTTATATATTTGACACTTTTCATTTTTCTAGGCTGCATTGTTGCCATTTATCTTGTAGGCCTTGATTTCTATTTTGTTCGATATTCACATTTATACTCAGGCCTCTGTTTAATCCATTTTTGGGTTTATCAATCTTGCTAGCATGCAGGAAATCTCCTGTGCTTATTTGAAAGTTGGTCTTTTACCTACTAGCCCATCTGGAACTGATTTTCATGCATGATATGAGATCTGGATTCAATTTTATTTGTTTTCTTCTCTATAGATCAAAACATCTGTGGTTTTTCCCTACTGACCCAGATGTCAGCTCAGTTTCCAGGTGCCAATGGGTGGCACCTGTTCTAGGATCCGTACTTGGGTCTGTTTGCCTGTCTTGGCTCCACATACTCTGATCTCATTCATTTATTTCATATGGGTCTTTCTATTATGTTCAGCAAAATCGCTGAGTGTTCCTTGGAAATTTGTCTTTTTGCTCTGCTTTAAAATTTTTTAGAAAAAAAATGTGAAGCTATAGAAAACTGTGTTGAAACTTTTCACACTATCTTTTTAAATTCTGTGAACAAACAACTTGAAAATCTGGAGTCTTTTATAAACATGGACACTATTCCTATTCACTAGGGTTCTCATTTAAAAAATGCTTTTATTTTGATTTGTGTGTATGTGTCTGTGTGTATGTATGAACATGTGTGCCGGTGCCCATAGAGGCCAGAAAAGGGAGCTGCATCCTTTGCAGATGGAGTTACAAGAGATTGTGAGCTGTCCAAAATGGGTGTTGGGAACAGAATTCTGGTCCCCTGCAAGAACATGCTTGTCACCACAGAGCCCTCTCAGCAGCCATCTCTGTTAGGGTCTTCTTCAATATTAACTCATAAACCTAGCACATTTTCCATTTGGGTACTAACTGGACCCCTGTTCCACCACTACTTGCTGGCTCTCCATCACTTCATCAGACTCAGGAATAAAGGCTCCCCTACAGGAAGCACTGCTGATCTCCTTATTCTCGAGGACCAGAGGCAAAAGGCACTGCTATGTTTGTATATGTTTTGTTCCCAAAGAGTCATGTGATGGGTGCTTTGTGCTTATGTGGCTCTTGAGGTAGTAAGACCTTTAAGAGGTGGGACCTTGTGGAAGGCAAGTAGAGTACTAGTGCATCCCTCTTGTGGCTGCTGACTTCAGGCTGAATTGGTTCCTGCAAGGATTTTTTTTTTTTCTGGTGCAAAGCTTCACTTTCTGAGCTAAGGACTAACTTACTGTCTTTTTTATTATAGAGTCGCCAGATGCCACTGCTAGCATCACTCTCTTGGACCTCTAGATCTGTGAGTTTAAGAATCCTCGCCCCACTCCTTTTTAAAAATAACATATCCTGCCTCAGTTATTCTTATACAGTGACAAAAACATACTAAGGCAGGTATTACATCCAAGTTAATACAACTCTCTACCGCATCCACTATGTCCTAACAGTTATGGTTTCAGCGTGATTATAAAGGAAAGCAGAAACACTTAAGAGAATATACCTAATTTCTTTCTATCATCACAGGTCCTGTGGTGGAGAATGGAAACAGGGTGGGTACCCTCCTCTGTTCTTCTCCACTCTTTTAGGCAGGAAGGAATGCTGTGCTACATGGTGCAGAACATCACTGAGCCCCCATCTAGTTTTTGCCCATGCAGTTTCATCAGTCTCACAGTTAGGACTCTTGCTAAATGCTGGCTGTAGATACATTGTTCTCCTTTTCAGCATCACTGAGCTTTTCTGAAACTTTGACCTTCAAAGGTATATTTGAGTTGGAAGGTTAAGGCTAGCTCAACACCCATGCTAATGGAAACACCCAATGTTACCAGTTTTCACATGAAATGAATTTATGCCTTTTGGCCACATAAGTAAAACCACATAGCCAACAAATACTGAGTGTTGAAATTGGAATTTTTGTACATGTTTAAATATGATCCGTATTTTCCTATTTCATGACTGTGTTTCCCCCTTTTAATGAGAGTGTCACAAAACCCATGAAAACTCTAGAGACAGAAAAGGAGGAAGAGGAGGGAGAGGGGGAGGGGATGGGGAAGGGGAAGGGGAGGAAGAGGGAGAGGAGGAGGAGGAGATGTTTGCCAGGAGCACATATGATGCTGAGGAGAGTTCAGATGTCATCTGTGATCTTATTTCTGTCTTTCATGTCTGTCCCCAAAGTGTAACAGTTCAAATAAGTACCTTTTACTGGATTAGATATTTTGTTTGTGAGAAAGTCCTGCATTGGTAAATCCTCTAAAGCTAGTCGAGCTGCTTGTCACTTGAACAGACTCAGGGTCACCAGGGACAAATGGCTTTGTCTGTGGGGGTTTCTAGAGAGGAATAAGTGAAGGAGAAGGTACCCGAGTCACCATGACATGGGCCTCAAGCTGAACAGAACAAGAAAACGAAGGCTGGATGAGCACCAGTTCTCATGTCCCTGTGTTCCTGACTGCAGATGCCATGTGCCCAGCCACCACAACTTCCAACCAGGGCACTTCTGTCCCTCTGAACCGTGTGCCCACATAAACCCTTCTCTCCTCAGCTGCTTTGTCATGCCCGTTTCCATAGTGACAGAAATGTAACTAGAGCAACCCTTGTTCTTTATAGTTAATTGGTGGCAATGGCATCATGGTACCCGTGGTTGTTTGCATGATTCATGTCACCAAACACTTGCTCTCTAGTGGCCTCGTGCAGATGTCTGGAAAAATTACAGAACCGTTAGGAGGTAGAGACTTGTTGGAGGATATATTTCATTGGGGATGGCTTGGAGAGTTCCCACTTCATTTTCTGTCCTCTCTTCTCCTCCTTCTCCTCTCTCTCTTCTTTCTTGCCAGTTTCCTTCACTGCCATGCCTGCCCATCATGATGGGCTTTCCCCTCTGGAGCTGTAAGATAAAATAAAGTCCTCTGCTGCTGCTCTTGGTCCTGGTGCTTCATCACAGTAACAGAACAGTGACAAATACAGCAAGTGTCTGAATTTCAAGCTGGTGTTTCCAACCTAGGCCACTGCTGGCTGTTAATTTGTACAGATATGTCCAGTGTTCTACACACTAAAGATTGAGGCAAGCAAGGTTCAAAACAGAAAAGAAAACAAAAACAAAAACAAAACCCCATGCTTTTAGGGACCAATGCTTAACTTTTAACATTCTTACAGTTTACTCTTGTATCACTATGTACCTTATAATATAATGTTTAAGAACTCTGAGTCAGGATATTGACAGCATTACTTCATCTTGAATGAATATGTACACTTTTGACGTCATTGGCTTTCTAATACAGCACGTGTAAGCTATAATAATATTGACTTTACAGGGTTCCTGAAATGGTTATTTGACTTGCCTAGCATAAAAATGAAAACCTTTTAAAAAGTTGACTACTGTAAATTATTGTCTTTATGAATCACACCAAAAATCTAAAGTTTTCTACTGATCAAACATCTTCTAGAAAAGTGTTTTCCAAATCAAATAATAAGATACACTAACAAGGTATTTATACGCTGAACTCAGTAAATGAGAGAAAAGCTATCCTAAACTTACTTTGCTGAAGAAGGTCTTGGAAGGGAATCAAAAAACAATAAACTATGCGTTCTCTTGACCTCTTAGATAACTGGGGCCACATCATGTTGTGACATGACTGTTTGCCCTGTGTTGAGAATGGAGTCAGAAGCATGGGAGTAAACAGTCATGGTGAACATTTTCTACCCTAATCAATTAGGGATGGTAAAAATAAAATGGTGGGGCTAGAGATATGGCCCAGTTGTTATGAGTGCTTTCTGTTACTGCAGAGGACTTCAGTTCATTTCCACACTGGAAATCTCACAACTGCCTATAATTCCAGCTTCAGGAAACCCAATACAGTCTTCTGTTCTCTGCAGGCATCCTGCACCCACAGCATACCGTCACACGGATGCACTCACTTAAATTATATTTTTAATGAAGCTGAGACTTTTGGTCCTTCAGGAATTTCAGCCATCTAGACCTGTTGCACAAAGGGAGTGGGGGAGTTGTACCAAGAAAGGTACCTGTCCTGTGTGTTCACTCAATAGTGTGAGATGTGATTTTTGTCTTCAGAATGTATTGCCTGAGGGAATTGAGGGTGCTCCCACACACATGAGCATCCTGGGATGCAGTAGAAAGATGGGAGAAGTCAGTGGTGGCAATGTGTCTTCTCTTCTACAGCCATGATCCTGTCAGAAGCAAGCATAGCCCAAGTGTTCACAGTCACTTGCCTTTTGCATTGGAAGCTGGTTTCCTGGTCTGCAGTGATCATTTGATGATGCCTAACAGGATTTCTTGTTTCTAAGCAACCAATACTTGGCCCTTCTGAACACTGTTGTTCTGCCAAGCCTTGGTACCAGTCAATCCCCAGCTCAATGGATCAAGTCAGGGTAAGCAGTATATGCCAGTGATCAGAAGGCTGAGGCAGGAGGATTGTGGTCCATGCTTGTGCTCAGAAGGCTGAGACAGGAGAATAAAGAACTTGAGACAAGATTTTGCCTCAAGAAACAAAAAGGCAAATGACTAACCAGAACTCCCCAAATCCCAAGACAACAACAAAAATTCCTAGTTACTTAAAGTTATAAGAAATTTAATTTTATGATCATTGGTCATGAATTTACACAGGTTTGACCAGATGTTCAGCTAGTTATGAGGTTTTGGGTATCCCTGCTACCTGGTAGAACAGGTCTTGGCACGATGGGCATTCTCTTTTTCACATGTAGTGTCACACTGGCCTGGCTGTGGTCTCTACTGAAGTACAGGTGGACTGAAAATGTGTTTTAATTAAAATATAGTTATTTCAAGTCCCCTTTTCCTTTCTTCCCTCTTACACTTCCCATGTCTCACCTACTCCCTCTCAAGCTGATGAATTACTTTTCTTTGACTATTATTGTTATACACACATACATGCACATACATAACTATAACCTGCTGAGTCTGTTTACTGTTGCCATGTGTATAGTTTCAGGGATGACCACTGGATATTGGATAGCCAATTAGGGGGCTCAACCCTGGGACAGACTAGTTCTCGTTCTCTCTCTCTCTCTCTCTCTCTCTCTCTCTCTCTCTCTCTCTCTCTCTCTCTCTCACACACACACACACACACACACACACACACACACATCAGTCATTAGTTGCTTGAAGTATTTTGTCTAGGAATGGGGCTCTGTGAAATTACCTTCCTCTGTGTTATCATGTCTATTGGTATAATCATTGTACAAGACTTGTCTAGGCAGGCATATTGCTGAGGTATCATGGGTAAAGCTACCCTGTTGTCTCTAGGATACACATTCTCACTGCAGACTTCCTGATACTCTGACTTTTACAGTATTTCTACTCCTTCTTCTGCAGTGTTCCCAGAGCTTTGGGTACAAGTGTAGGTGTATCCCTTGGGGCTGGCCACCCCATAATCAGTTGATTTCTGATTTGTGAGAAGTGATGAAGCAACATGGAGAAAACCTGAGTAAATTCAACCAGAAGCAGCCAGCCCTAGCAGCCTGGCAGCCTGAAGCTGAGATGCCCACAGTAACCCAGACTAGACCAATCAGCTCTCACTGACCCACAGTCATGTAAGTAAAGCCCCAGAGAGCAACGCCTACTCTCATTGGTAGAAGGAGTGTTAATGGATCTCCCTTCTGTCCGTTTGAGTTTATTTTCCAGGCACCATGAGCACAGTCCGGTGTTTACTAGATGGGAGACTCTTGGATGTGCTGAGCATACAGTCTTGAACAAAGCAGAACACACCTCCCTTTATGCTGCCCTCTGCTATCCTCTTGGATGTTCCTGACACTCTTCAAGCATGCTCTCATACCAAGGATTTTGCACTTTGCATTCTTTCTGATATCCACACTGCCTGGTCCCTGAGTGCCTTAGTTTCTTATCTCCAAAGAAAGGGTCTGCTTCTTGACTGACTTCTGAGTCCCTTCCCCTTGTGGCTTGCAGTCCCTATCACCATATGCCCAGCTACATATTGAGTTGCCTGTCTGTTCTTTATCTGCATCTGTTAGTGGATGGAAGCACCATGAGGGACTGTCACAGCGTAGTCTGAATCACAGCAGAGAGTAGAGTTGAATGAGCTTTTTATCACATGCTCTGTTAACAGAAAACAGCATTCTATTTCCCTAAACACATGCATTCTTCCCCTGGCCTGCAGATGTGCAGACTAGACTGAATGGGCTGTATTCCTCTTTCCAAGGTGAAAGACTTTCGACTGCATTTACCTACAGTAGGGCAAGGAGAAGGACAACAGAAACCCTGCTTTGTGGGTCCACAAAAGAATTAGCCTCTGAGCCTCACTTAGAGAAACAAAATAGACATGGGAGACAGCTCTTGAGTCATCATCATCAGACTCATAGCTGCTTCATACTCATGCATTATTTTCACTTTTAATTACTTCCATGAGGCGATAGAGCAGCAACTGTTGGGGCACTTTAATTAAAAAGCTACTGAAATTAAACCAACATCATTTAAAAGTTATACCTCATTAAAGAGGCCACCATGTATCAGGCAGCAATTATGTTGATAAAATAACAGAAATTGGACAAAATGTAAAAGCCCTCATCATCAATGATGTCTTGAGTTGACCAGACTTTCACAGAAAATGTCACTCACTTACTGTGTCATCCAGACATTTAGCTTATGCTTTGGTCTGCTGCACTGTTTACACAGATAAATTAATTTCAGTCTTTTCCTCCCTCCATTTTCAAGTTACATTGAATTAAGGGGCAGTTCAATAATATTAACTTCAAAAAAATCTAATGATTCATACCAAGTTCTTTGTTGATCAACAGCTATATGAAAGTATAACTTTAGCCATTAACCACAAACAAATATTAGGGTGACTGATAATTTAAAAGAAGAATTACTAAGTGAGACTGTAGAATTCTTTATTCCTTTGCATCATATTTTTGTTCCACTTAAGAGTTTTTATAGATTTAAATACTTGGAAACAATTATAAGAGGTTTATTTATTTATTTTTAAGCCTTTAAATTTTTTTTTAAAGGAGACTCTCTTATGACAGGTTAAAATTACATGAATTCAGCCTTTATCATCTGTGGGCAAGCCACCTTGGTGTACAGCCTCCACTTTGCATTAATAGTCTAGGTGGTGGATAGCCCTCCCTTAGCTTTGTCAACTTGTCCCAGTGCAGGGTCACCTGAGAAGGGATTTCCCAGAGCACATTTGCATGTGGGCATATTGATCAGGATTGTCTTGATCCTTTACTGGTGTTGCAAGGCCCAGTCTACTGCTGGCAGCAGCATCTCTAGAAAGGCTGGTTAACTAAACTCTCTGGTCTTCAATCCCTTCAGAGATTGAGAAGGAATAAACTTGATTACCTGAGTATACAGGGAGTGCAGGTTAGCAGCTTCCCAAATGAGAGGATGACAGAGACAGTTTGCTGCCTAAACAGTAGGCCAAATCTCTCTATAACAGTGAAGTATCATCTTCAGCCTTCTGTCCCACTTTATCTGACAGACATATTTGTGAGGCAGGAACTATTGAAGACTTACTTACTCTGTCTTGGCAGAGTTTGGCCATTGACTCTGCCTGCATCCAAGCTTGCCCATTTTTAGATTGAATTCTGTCTGTGGTAGAAATGAGGACATTTTTCTCAGTGGTTTGTTTGTCACATTTGAGGCCATCTCCATAAAGAGGTTCTTTGATGCTCACTATCTTCTTTGAGGTAGGCTGGGCGTTGCCAGGAGTTAACCTGTCTCATTGTAAATGTATCTTTGAAATAATAAAAACTTCCTTAAATGGCATATTCTGTATGTCTCTGAAGTCTTTGAAGACATTACACAACTATTTTACCTTACCTTTCTATAGAATCATGTCTATCTGTTACACCTAGGATATATATTCTTGTGATAAGAATAGACTAGTAATTGATATGACCATGATTTGATGAAGTAACAATTAACTTGTATAACTTATTTATGCTAAACAGCCTGAAATAGCACTTTCAAATTATTGGAAGTAAACCTTGTATTATAATTGTGTTGTATGGGTAAAATACTGCATATTAAAGTAGAAATATAAATATATATATAGTATATATATGATATATAGTGTGTAAAGAATAAATTTAAATTTGAGTTCTATACCAATATATCTAAAATTAAACTTATTTTGCATCTCTATATAAAATCCTATACCAATGATTTGAAAATAACCTGTGAGTAACAATTAAGGCAGTAAGTTGCAGAGTAGATTCATTTAATCTACTTTTTGCCCTATCATCCCTTTATAGTTCTATATTCCCTCTTCTTTCTTTTCAACCCCAATCTCCAAACCTAAGAATGAAAGATAAAGGAAAGAAGAGATATTCCTAAGTCCAACCTTGTTTTCTCTCTAAATAAGACCAATAATAACTTATAACCAACTCCCAATGAAAATAAACTCTATCACTCAAGAAAGCAACCCCAAGCCTATCCAATTCCCTTAAGGGAAATGGGGCATCATTCTCTTAAGGTTTCTTTCAGCTGATGAATACCTTTGTAGAGTCCCAAATAAAATTGGGGAAAATGGTTAAACAAGCTAGGAATACCATGTGGGGTCCAGTTTCTAAATGTTGAGAAATTCTATGCCTAATTAGAGTCCTAAGAAAGCTAGCCATTCTTGTTAGCCTTCAACTGTGGTAATAATCACCACAATCACTTATGACAGGTTAAAATTACAGGTGAAGGGAACTCAGGGCAGGAACTCAAGGCAGGAACCTGTTAGCACGAAGTGAAGGAGGAGTGCTGCTCACAGGCTTCCTCCTTAGGCTCACATTCAGCTTCCTTTCTTATATCTCCCAGGACCACCTGCCTGGGGCCTTCCCATACTAAACATTAATCAAGAAAACGCCTCACACATCTGCCTGCAGGTCAATCAAATGGAGGCATTTTCTCAGTTGAGGCTCCTTCTATCAAGCTGACAGAAAACTAAGCAGGACACCCACCAAGCACGAGCCTGAGCTACCAGTGAGCGCATCCCTCCATTGCTTCTGTTTCAAGCTCCTGCTTGAATTCTTGCCTGGATTTCACTCAATGATTGACTGTTATCTGGAAATGTAACTAAATAAATGGTTTCCTTCCATAAGCTGCTTTTCATCAATGTCTTTTTTTTTTTAAATCACAGTAACAAGATGGAACTAGGAAAGCCTCCATTCTGTCAGGTAGTACCTGTGGGGTGCACAGCCTCCACTGTTAAGTGGTGTCTACAGGGTGCAAATCCTCTTTTTTTCTAGTAGACAGCATCTATGTGGCACATGACTTGTGTTCTCTGTTAGGTGACAACTGTGTGATATACAGCCTCGACTCTCTGTTAGGTGGTGCCTATGTGGCACACTCCACTTTCCGTTAGCTGTTGTCTATGTGGTATTCATCCTCATCTCTCCAGTAGGTCACAGTCTGTCCCATGCAAACTATGTATTTTTTTTCCTGAGGTCCCTTCATTCTTAGCTACACACCCTAACCCTGAATTTATTCATCAGACCTGACTTAGAACAAGGAATTACCATGAAGGAAGGTCATTCAGGGTTGTTCAAATTCAATGACACCCGTCCTCATAAGACACAAAAACAAGACTCCAGAAGGCAGAAGAAGCTGTACTGTGCAGCCTGAGGAAAGGATCACCCAACCACTCACTCCTGGAAGATGCTTTCCCCTGACCCAAGGGAGGCCAGCACCAGGGCAATGAATACATTTCTATCGCAAGCCAACTAGTTTATGGAACTGTGGTGCATCACCCCAAGGAGCTAAAATACCAGAGAACAGAATTTGTGGTTAACAGTTTCTTTGAGCTTATGTATGCAGATGTCCCAAAAGGCCAGAAGATGGTGTTGGGTCTTCCCAAAGAACAAATTATAGGTGCTTATGAACTAGCTGCCCCAAGTGGCTGTGGATGGTAGGAACTGAATTCAAGTACTCTGTGAGAACAGTGTGCTCTTAGCCATGTGCCATCTCTCCATCCTCAGTCGCTGAGCTTTTGGATGTTCGCTCAGCCTCACCTGCTTCCATCTTCTGTTATTCTGATGACTTGTGTGTTTGATATTTCCTTACTGCCCCATAGATTCCTGTTTTCTTTTTCATGATTTTTCCAATTTTCTCTCTGCTCAAATTGCAACCCTTTTCTTTTTCTGCCTTTATATTCACAGATCCTACCTTCTTTCACATCTGTTTTGTGACTTAATTTTTAAACTTTTGCTATAGCATTTTTTTTTCTGTTCTGTAATGTCTACATGGTACTGTTTAGCTAACTTTAGTTTCTTTCCTTCTTTTTTTTTCTTTCTTTCCTAGTTTCATTACATCCATCACAAGGAAATTTATACTTCACTGTGAGGGCATTGTTTAAAATAAGTTTTACCTTTATTTATGTGTGTGTGCCATGTATTTGTGGATGCTAGTGAAGGACAGAAGGAGGCATCCGGGCCTCTGAAACTAGGGGGTTGTAGGTGGGTTCTTGGAACTGAGCTTGGGAAAAGTAGCAAATGTACTTAAGTAGGCATATCTCTGGCTTCCGTGAGAGCTTTTCTGTACCAGCTCTTTAGTATGCTATGGTTACAGTTGTTATGGTTTTCAATATAGTCTGGTCAGCCTGGGTTCATCTGGTGGACTGAGATTCCCATAGTTACCTATGTACCTAAGTGTGGGGGCTTATCTCTGTAAGGGCCGCCAGGTGTTGCATGTAGCAGTCATGCAATCACTTCATCGGTTAGAGATGGAGAGAATTTATCTAGCCAGTGACTCACTTGTCTTGGCAAGACCATGACTACATGGGAGTTTCTGGGTTAGGGAGGGACAAGCTTGCAGTGAGCAGAGCTCTCTTGTTACTGTGGGGATGCTCTGAGTCTCAGGCGCAGTGGAAAGAAGGATGCTCCTCCAGGCCATATATTACTAGCAGAGAAGACAGCTAAACCCCTTCCTGAGGAACCTTTAGGCCCCCTGGGTTTAGAGTCTACTTGCAGAAGGAGGGAGACTTCCCAGTCCTAGTCAGGAAGTTTGCATCGAGGTCATCATTTCTTGCTGGTAGAGGATCTTGAGAGACTCTTCGGGAATTAATAGTATGAACATGGCTACAGTGCCAAAAGTATCCTATAGATACCACCCAATCCCTATCGAAATTCCAGCGGCATTCTTCACAGAACTAGAAAAAACATCCTAAAATTCATGTAGAGACACAAGTAGCCTCAGCATTTCCCAGGAAAAAGAGGAATGCTGGAGGTATCACTGTACTTGCTGTAAAATTATGTTTCAAAGCCATAAATAAAACACAGCATGGTGTTGTCCCCAGTGCAGACATACAGAAGAATGGGCTCAAATAAGAAACTGAGAAGTAAACCCACACAACTATAGCCACTTGGTTTTTGCAAAGGTGCTAAAATGCACATTGGGAAAAAGAATAACCACCACACCTTCAACAAATGGTGTTGGTAAAACTGGGTGTTCATATGTAGAAGAAGGAATCTAGATCCTTGTCACTAACCCTACACAAAAATCTACTAAAGATCGACTAAGTAAAGATGTGGCATCACTATAGGGGTGGGGCCTTCACCCAATATGATCAATGTCCCTATCAAAACAGACACAGTGACATAAAGCCATGAGAAGAGAATGGCACACGACTCAGAGGCAGAGAGTCAGTCCTGAAACTGTGAGCAAAGGAGGAGCAACTCTTGCCAGCAGTCTAGCAGAAGCTGGGAAGGGCAAGGTCTTTCAAGACTTCTGCCCCCTGAACCATGAGGCGAGCGATGTGTTTTAAGCGTCACACCTTGCACTCTGTCATCCATGTGACAGCAGTTGTACAAACTAATATACAGTTATAATTTGAAAATCCTTTCTAGCCAGTATATGTGGGCCTGAATGCTGTGTTAACCGCCTTCGGGATCAGAAGCATCATAGTTTTTTTAGTTTATCATAAAGTGCTGCCAGCTAATGTGAGCTTTGATGACATTCTGCAGTGAAAGCCACACCCATTTCTTTTCGTGCCATTTTCTGCTCGCATATCTGCCTGCTGTGATGCATTGACAGCCTTTACCCATCCATGGCAAGCCTTTGATGCATCTTTGGTTGATTCCATGTCTATTTTCCTACATATCCCTTAAAATTTTCAACATCTTGTAAATTACGAGTTTTCCCTCTTCTCAATAAACTCTCTGCAAAATGACCTGTCCTCCTACTCACCTTGTGAGTCACAAATTCATAAGAGAAATTCTCCCAATCCACCTTCCAAGGCAGTGATGTGTCAGCAGCACCTCCCACACTTTTATGAAAACATTTGTCTTCAAAGGTAAAATTCTGCTTCAGGTCAATGAGACTCTTCAGAAGAGAAAGTGCTGGATAATGAGAAACAAATAACATGTTGGTTTCCTGGCATTCTACAACATGTTTTGTAATCACTTTTCTAAAACATGATTCCATCAGGACACTTGGAATTGGAACCACTCCATGTTGCTTGACTGGCCATCTCTTATTTTAGTGGGTTTAAATAGCCTGGGCATCTTAGGTGCAGGTTCTGATTCAATAAGTCCAAGGCCTCCGACCTACGTTTTATTTTTTATTTTTTGTTTTTTGAGACAGGGTTTCTCTGTGTAGCCTTGGCTGTCCCGGACTCCCTTTGTAGACCAGGCTGGCCTCAAACTCACAGCGATCCACCTGCCTCTGCCTCCCGAGTGCTGGGATTAAAGGCGTGCACCACCACGCCCGGCTGCGACCTACGTTTTAAATGTGTGCTGCTGCTGCTGCTGCTGCTGCTGCTGCTGCTGCTGTTGCTGCTGCTGCCTGCTACTTGCCCATGGATCAAGCTTTGAGGTGTGGTGGCCAAGGGGATCAGGGATCAGCTTTTCAGAAAAGTACTCATAGGGCTCTTGTACCAGGCTTCTTTCTCTGCTTTAAAGCAAGTTTCCATCTGGACTTGCAAAAGAGAAAGTGAGCCCAGATAAAACCTTAAAATGTAAAATTCCACTATTTTGTCTACCCTCAGACCCATTATTAAAAGACAACCAAGACAGACAGGATGGGCAAGTTCATAACCTCTGCATCCATTCTGCTCTCTCCTGTCTGCCAGTGGACTTCTAAAGAGAGCTCTCTGTGAAGTCTTGACAACTGCCCATTTTTGGTTCAGCCAAACATGGGTAGGCTTGAGTTGGAGATTAGGCTCCCCAGGGATGACCCTGGTAGATATGTTGCTGCGACAGGATGTTCTGGATCCTTCCAGGGTCATTCCAGAAGGCACTGTGAAACAGGCTATGCCTGTCTGAGCAATGTTGCTTAGTCTTAGGCAGGCAGTCTTGTCCTTTTGTCAGAGATGGCCCTCAGTTTTGTTCACCACACAAGTTTTCTTCCTTTCTCTTTCCAATCCAAGCACCTGTGCTCAGTCTGGGTTCCATTCCCTTCCCATCCACAGATGGCAGTGTGAACACTGACACTCGAGTGTGTTCCCACATTCCCTAGCTTTGCCTTATTTACAGAGTTGACTCTGTGTACAAAGAGCCAGAGATTCCAGAGATAGAGGATTGAAGGAGCTAAATCAACTCATACTTAATATTACTGAAGATTTTCAATGATAAAGCTAAACAGGAAATAGGATAGCATGCTATGGAGAAAGAAAGAGAGAGAGAAAGAGAGAAAGAGAGAGAGAGAGAGAGAGAGAGAGAGAGAGAGAGAGAGAAAGGAGTCCACAAATCCAGTTTATCATATGTAGTACTTACTTCCTCCCATCTCCATGTGAGAAACACTGAAGAGAGGGAGAGTTGGTTGTGGCTCGTGATTTGAGGGATAGAGTCCATTATGTCCACAAAGTATAATGTTGGGAGTATGAGCTCACCAAATGTGTCAAGCAGCAGAGAGAGGGAATGAAATGCTCAACTGGCTTCTCTGTTTCCCCTTTCTGTCCAGCCCATGAGACGGTGGTACTGACATTCAGGGTGGGTCTTCTCTATCAGGTAAACCCTTCAGATGCCTATGTAAGAATGCCCTTATAGATGCACCCAGACGTACATAGCCTACGTGATTCTATGTTGAGTCAAATTACAATGGAGACTCACAATCCCACCTATGACCTCCAAGGTCTAAGAACTTAACAAATTTCAAGATGTTACTTGCTATCTACTGATGGCTTATTTTATCACAGCTCCCAGTGGTACTACTGTTATTCATGTGTTCCCTGTTACTGTTGCTCTCGATACATTCATTTTACTTTCATAGGTCTAGTACTTTAATTACATTGTGATTAATTTGATTTTGTGCATCAATTAAAACTTCACTTGATTGAAAATTGGAAACAAATCTGAAGTAGTCTTATAAGAACATCTGAGAAAGCCATAATGACAGTTGAGGTCAATGTGGAACACCCAACACAAGTGGTCCTCAGGGGTGCAGATGCTGTAGGGAGAGGAGCCAGTTCCCTGAGCATCCCTTTCTCTTACTGTCTCTCCATGTCTTTTATCTATTCTCCATGTTCCTGTCTCATAATGTCTGCCACAAGACAAAAGTGAATAATTTTCCTGTTCCAGTCTGAAAAACATCAGGAGAAAAAACATCTTCTAAGATGAGTCACGTGCAGTCAAATGAAGGAGCATGTCAATTTCCACTACGCGCTGTGATGAGGAGAGAAGAGGGCACTGTGCCCAGAGAAGGAAGGTACCAGGCAACAATGCTATATCTGAGTGTTTGATGTGCCTAGAGCTCTCAAATTCCAAAATGTGCTGATGGTGCTTAACATTATAGCAGTTGAATATATTTGATAACAATCAAATAATGTAATCTTTAGTTCTTCCTAATAAAGTAAACAATATTGTAATTGGTGATATGCCTAAAATGTAATCTAAGGACTCAGTTTTCAAGTTTTTTGTTGTTAGGAAACTTCTTGCAGGATCTGGAATATATAGATCTATCTATCTATCTATCTATCTATCTATCTATCTATCTATCTATCATCTATCTTTCTATCATCTACCTATCCTCTATATCTCTATAGTCTACCTATCACCTAGCATCTACATCTATCTACCTATCTGTCTGCCTATTTATCTATCTCTATCATCTATCTATCTATCTATCTATCTATCTATCTATCTATCTCTATACCTATCATCTATCAATCTATATCACATATATAAAACAACAGAGAGGCTTTGAGGAGAGCAGGTAATATCACTGGCCATTTTTCACCATGTGTCCCTGTCTTAGTATGCGAATAGTTGACTTCAAGTATCAGCTTTTCTTCTCTTGCTAAAATTCCTGGGTTCCCAAGAACCATGGACACCGATAGGCTGACTTTTAAGGTTCAATTCTTGCAGGAGAATTAACTTTTTTCTATCTTCCAATCTTCTAAGCTGACTTGTCTTGGAATTTGGAAAACCTGGAAAAGAGTTTCTACCTAAAATTACTGCCATTTGTAAATAAGATCTAGAAGGAAGAATGTTTCAAGTTCTGAACGGCAGCTTTCAGATCCTGAGAACTCTACACAGTGCTTTCCGTGGGCAGAAGGAACCACCAGTGTGACCTGGGACATCATTTTCCCATTTCCCAAGACAGGGATGGAGCTAAGGCAGATGTCTACTAGACTCCCAGTGCTTCTCTTCAAAAGAACTATGCCAGGATGCAGTGGAGGAAGCAAACCTGTCATTCTTTGTGAATTTTCTAGGCAAACATAGCCCAAATGTTATGGTTTTAATGTTAGAGAATAGGGGGCATAGAAACCTTCTCCTTGATTCTTCATATTAAAAGAGGTAACTGGATTGGGATAATCTCCTCTTCTCACACCATTGGAAACTGTAAAGGAAACTCTAACATGTCCTTCCTTTTAAGTGTGTATACCAGGGCTTGTGTGCGCTGAGCATGGCCCTGGGTGAATTAATTACTGTCCTCTTTGTGTTTAAAAAATACCTTACAAATGTACCTTAGAGAAGAGGATGTGTGTCTGGACTCACCGTTTTAGGGTAGCCCATCATGGTGACAGGAAGCAGTTCCAACCTGATAACTCTTTGCCCCCTTTCGTTCTGTCTGGGCCTTCAGCTCAGAGGTAGTGCTACTCACATTACAGATGGGTCTCTTTCTTGAGTTAAGTTTCTCCAAAAATCTCTCACAGACCTGCCAGTATGTGTGTCTTCCGGGTGATTTAGAACCCAACCAAGTTGACAAATCATCATAGTGTGAATCTTCAATGCATTTGAAAAAGAAAAAATCATAACAACCCAGTAACTCAAGGCTGAAGGGGATATGAGAAAGATATCTGATACGGAGAAATTTTATAAGAACTGTACAGAAGAAAAAGAATCAGATGATAAGTCATGGCCTTTGGTGTCATTGGTCTCAGTGTTCACCTTCCACCTGTATATAGGAACCCGTAAGGGAAGACACAGTATAAGGTAGAAAGCAAGAAAGGAGTGGAAGCTTGGTGCCCTCACACTGGCTCCCAGCACACAGTTGCTACACTGTGTTCAAGTCAGGGTCTTGCCTTTGAGAGGTTCTAAAGAATAGCTACATCAGCGAGCCAAAGAAAAATCGATTGAAGCCACATCTGGAAGAGATTTATAAGGGCAAATAAATACAGGTTAAAGTTACCAAAGAAAAACCTAAATGTATTGTTGCTTTGCTGCCCACAGCCTGTCATTACCTAGAATTCTAATGACAGAAAAACCATGATAAAATGAGCTGATAGCTTTACATTCTCAGAGCATTAACATTTTATCTGCCTTTTGAAATTGCTTCAGAAACAGTATATGGTAAAAATATGTTCAGGATGACCAACCTTAAATGCTGAAATGACTCAGATTATGACTAAGATGTGTCTATTTTTTTTTAAATTGATGATATTACTTGCTAAACCATCTCTCAAACCCATGAATATTTTTACTCTTTAGACTTTTTAGTAAGGAGAGGGAGGAGAAAATCTGAGTAAGAATTAAAAGAAAATCAGGCTTAGAACCAGTGGAAAACACAACAAAACCCAAAACAGCAGAATAATTAATTCCCTCCCCCTTCTGTTTAAGATGGGCTATGTTAAACCAAGTGCCCAGAGGAACTTGCAGAAGTATCACAGTAGCTTCTAAACCTTCTGGCACTTCAGGGAGTTATGGGATTGCCAGGATCCATTTTTTTTTTCACATGGTAAACCATCCCTCTATAAAAGCCAGCCTTTTCCTTGATGGAGCCCACAACCAAACCCCTTGGGGTCTTGGGGAATTTCCATTTGAACTGGCTGTCTGCAGTAAGTAGAGAACATTGGGAAGTTTCCACCTCGTGGATCTGCTATCTGATTTCTTCCCTTCAGTTCATCCTCTAGGGGCCTCACAAATGCAGCTTAGGGTTATTCGAGCCTCTTCCTTGGTCTTATCTTCCCATGCTATCTGTCTTCTCTCTAACACTGGCCTGGCAGAGGCTTAAGGTTGCAGCAATAAAGAAGCAGCCATCCCAGAGTCTAGACAGAACCCTGTGCACACAGTGCAGAGCAGCCGGCCTTCTTCCCCTAGCTTGTCGCACTTTGGCAAACAAGCAGGACCAGCAATCAGGCTGCTTGGGAGCCTTTGGAAAGTTCTGGAAGCCCAAAAATAACTGTCATTTTCAACTCCGAGTGAAATTAGAAATAAAAAACCCAAGAGTGATGTTCAGATCTCTAATTTATTTAATTCAGGAACAAACATAAAAACATTTGAAAGGCAAATTATCAATTAAACTAAGAAAAAAAGGAATGGAAAGAAGAAAGGTCTGGAGAACACAGGGAGGAAACGAAGAAGAAGCAAACAAAGGAAGGAAGAGCAAGGAGAAAGAAGGGAGGAACACAAGGAGGGAGGAAAAGACAGAAGAAAAAAGTAATGAAGGAATTGTTCTCTAGGCTACAATTGCCAAGAAATTATGGAAGAAATAAAATCCAAAACAATATAGATGGAAACAACACAGGTTGTTAAAGTTATTTTATAAAACTGTTTCTCAGTTTCTCTCTTAACCCAGGCATCACACAAATAATTGAGACACTTTTATACTTGTTTAATAAGTTTCACAACACAATAACTGAGCAGTTATTACTCTATTCTTAACCCTCTAAGCCAATTTGGTTTCTTCCCAGCATACATCTCAGAGATATTTTTATTTTGTAGCTTTCCTTGCTCCATCTCCTTCTCCTGATGTCTCTTGGACATCTACTGGTGCCTCAATCCCCTACTTCCTCTTCTAACTCCTCCTCCCCCTGGCTGGCAGCAAGTCCAGCCCTAGTCTCTCACCTGCTCAGTGATTGGCTATAAACTGCTTTATAGGCATATTAGGAGACAATTGTGGAGCAGCGTCTACACAACATTGAGACAAGAGGTTATCAGAACAAAGATTGAAACCAGATATGGGGGTACAGAAAAATTACACAATATCTTTATGCCTACGACAGGTGGCAACCTAACTGAACTCCTTAGTAAATAGTAAAGTCATTACTACCAGCACCATCACTTTACAAATGATGATAACAGTGAAGAAGCCCAGCAGCAGACTGACACTGTTCAACACTCTTACTGTGGTTGCTGCTAACTCACAGTGCTGGGCATGGTGGTCTACCTGTAGTTCAGGCTACTCTGTGGGCTCCAGCTGAATGATTAGCTGAGCCTGGAAAGTCACAGCCAGCCTGAGCATGGTGGGGAAACTTCTTTAAGAGAGGGAGAGACAGACAGAGAAAGAGAGAGAGAGAGAGACAGACAAACAGACAGACAGACAGACAGACAGAAAGATGGAGACACAGAGAGGTGTTGTGAGTTTAAGAGTATGTAATTAGCATGTGCAAGAGCCCAGGTTCTGTGCAAGGCAGCAACACATATACACTTTCTCATGATGTATGACATTATGTTATTCAGTTTTGTCCTATATTCCATTTAGATGTAGGTGCTTATGGGAGAGAGACTTTATTTTGGCTCACGGTTTCAAGAAGATGAGAACCCATCATGGTGGGACACAGAAGTGGCAGCAAGTGGCAGGCATGGTGGCAGGGGCAGGGGCAGGGGCAGGGGCAGGAAGGCAGAGCATACATCTCCAAATACAAGCATGAAGCAGAAGGATGGATGGATGGAGAGAGAGAGAGAGAGAGAGAGAGAGAGAGAGAGAGAGAGAGAAAGAGAGAGATGATTATCATCTCAAAGCTCTTCCCCACTATTGTGTTTCTTCTAGCATGGCTGTACCTCTAAACTCCACCAGATGACAACCAAGTATTTATGCACCAGCGCCTGTGGGGTCTTCCTCATTCTAACCAACATAAGCTTCCATAGATTTTTTTCCAAGGGGGCAGAGTAACTACAGAGGAAATATTTCTGAAGAAGGAAAAAAAAAAGGGTCGAACAGCCATTTTTAAATGAGGAAATTGTTGTGGTTAATTTAGAAGGAGAGCCTAAGAAATGTTTATTACTAGCCCTTATTACTATTATTATGCTGGTATTTTCTAACCTGCTAGCAGTCAGTGAAGATACAAACACCTGTTATATTTTAAAATAGCCTTGGTTCACCTGGGGCAGGGCAGATGTTAGTCCCCTAAACTACCTCCCATATTGGAGCCCGTATCTGCTCCTAATAATTTCTATCAAGCTACCTCCCATCCATAATCTCAAGTGCTTGCTAATGTTTGCTATCTAGGCTGAATCCTCCATCCACGCTGGCCATGTGATTCTCTTCCACTTAGCCCATGGTGCGGGCCTCTTCTCTTCCTTTCATTTCCTTTCTCTTCTGGTTTTTCTCCCCAAGTCCTAGGAACCTTAGCCATGCCTATCCCATTTGCTCTACCCAGTTGTGTTGGCTTTTTAATTGGTCAAACAGGAATAAGTTCTTAGGCAAGGTTACAAATATTTTGTGAGGGTGCATGAGTCTGCTCATTTGGGAAGCAACCATACGACCCTCCAACAGGAAATTATTTCTTCCTTTCTGTGTTGAGTTTTCTGCTTGGATGCCCCAGTGTTTGGCTCACAAACCACCCCACATCTTCCACCACAGAAGTTGCTCTTAATGACCTATTCATTTCTTCTTAGGTCTCCAAATTTTGAGTACCCCAACCAGTCTTTTCTGGTGGCTTCTCCCCAAGGCTTTCTCAGGTTATTGGGTAGGTGTGGCAAACCATCAGTGCCTAGGAGACCCATCTTTAGTCAAGACTGAGAGGACCTGATAGGAGATGGCTCTGGGCTTCACCCTCAGCTGAGACAGCGCTAAGTGTCCCACAGAGTAGCCCTGTTTCTGGGTTTACCTGCTGTCCCAGTTTTAGTCTGTTATTGGGATAAAATACTCTGATCAAAATAATTTATAGGAGAAGGTTTTGTTTTTGTTTTGTTTTGTTTTGTTTTTTCAATCTTACAGTTTTCATCACTGTGGAGAAGCTAAGACAGACCCTCAACAGCTAGCTCCATCACATCCAAGGTTAAGGTCAAGAGTAGAGGATTGAAATGCTCCATGGTCATTTGCTTGGCTGTGTTCTACTTGAGTTTTCCACTTGTACACAGTTGAGGACCTCTCGCCTAGGGCATGGTGCTGCCAGCACGGGGCTGAGTCTTCCTGCATCAATTACCTTAATCACCCAGGGGTTGCTCCCAGGAGATGCTAAGTTGTGCCAAGTTGACAATTAAAGGTAACAATTACATCAGCCAAACTGATACTTAAAACACATCTAGGGAACACTTGGGAGAACCCATCCTAAGAACCAATTTCACTTCATCTGTGTCCTTTCTCCCTCTACTCCCAACTCACTTGGGGAGCAGCAGGTTCAACCCAAGCTTAGTGGGCAGGCAACAGGTACCGATCTGCTGCTCTCTGCTCTGTGCCTGTTCCTTGTTCTGAACTCCACGTCCCACCCCCCACTCATCCTCATCTAGCCCTCAAGTTGCTCTCTGTCCTCGGGACGGTAACCTGAGAATCTGTGTTCTAAGATATGAAGCTGCACTGATCAAACAGCAGCAGGGGAAAGGAGGCCACACATCAGCTTCTTGCATGCTCCTTTCCCAACTCACTAAGCCTGGGATTCCTGAAGGCCACCGGAAACCCAGCTCTTTCCTTTGATTGTTGCTGCTAAGATGAAAGTTAGCACGCAGCACATTTTGGATTCAACGCCCACTGTCCCTTCTTCCTCCGTGGCATGGTAATCAACTGTTTTAAATAGTCTGAAGGCACCACTGCCTTAGCTCTTAGGATGCATGGCTTCTGTTACTGCTCTCTATTTTTACCTCCAGAGCCACAGTTCTTGGAACTGTTGACAGGGAACGCTTAAGCCAACTGTGGCAACTCTGAAGAAAACTGACAGCTCTCTGTCTCTCTCTGTCTCTGTCTCTCTCTGTCTCTCTGTCTCTTTCTGTCTCTCTCTGTCTCTCTCTCTCTGTCTTGTTAGGAGTTTAAGGCACAGAACAGGCAAGAAGAATATGCTATTCATCTCTGCCTGGAAACCCTGTCACCTCAATTAGGAAGAGCTTCTTCTCACTAGAATGACCTGCACGCTTCCTGTATTTTGAGAAACCTGTAAGGTTTTGCCATGTGCCATAGCCATGCTCTGAGCTGCATTTACTCTTTTACCTAATGCATAACTGCATTACCTAATCATGTGACTTCCCACTTGGGCAATTTTTGAGAGACTAAGGTATGGCTCAGGGCAAGTACATCAGTACTCAGAGGGTAGGGATTAAAGAAAGAGACAGATGCCCCGGCTACTCCTCATGGCCTTCATGCCACCTCGGAGAGACAGCTTTGAGACCCACAGATGTGAGCACTCAGGACTCAAGAGAACTTAGAGCAGGGTAATGCATTCGCCCTCTCTTTCCAGGTTGCATTCTTGGCACTGACCTTATACTAAGCAGTACAGAATGAGCTAATCAACTTTTATATCAATGCTTACTTCTGGGAGGAACAAAGGCACATGCCAATCCCTCTTGCTAGAAAGTGAGAGGAAAAGAAGAAGAAGAAGAAGAAGAAGAAGAAGAAGAAGAAGAAGAAGAA
>OU015746.1:98174698-98188296 GCA_907169655.1 Acomys percivali | reverse complement strand
AAGAAGAAGAAGAAGAAGAAGAAGAAGAAGAAGAAGAAGAAGAAGAAGAAGAAGAAGAAGCAAATAGTTGCCAAAGAGGCAAAGGCACCCACCTTTTCTAATAGAAGAAACACAACACACACAGGAATTACTGTTGCAGTGGCGTGGGGTCAGCAGGCCCATTACTTTATGCTGATGGACTTTTGTTCCTGAGCAAACCGGGAAGGGATTTCCAAATTCCTGACTTAGAAAATAAAAATCAAATGATGAATTTGCATTTGTATTAGGAAAAATATTGCTGTTCTTAGTGTTTTCTCTCTAAGGCAGCCATCATGTGTCTCTGCTAGTATCTTTGGTTCAGACCTCATGTGGTCTTCTGTAAACTTCCTGGAGATTTTCATCTGTCAAGACATTGTTACATCAGCTTTAGAAGTAATCATTGTTTCCTGGCCTGAGCCTACAAGGACCTCAGAGATGACAGGAGCTTGGAACACACTGACACTCAGCGTGGCCTGGCAGGACTATAATGCAGAGCTAGCTCCCAAGAGGAGGGCTTAGGGTTGGAATCCCACCATGAAAACGTGAGGAGGACAACAGCCATTGTAGGCAGCACACACGATTCCATGGCTACAATTGGCCTGAGTTCCTGAGATAGACTATACTGTTTCCAAACAAACTAACTAAGAAACAAAAACAGTTTCTAGGGCAATATGCAAAGTTCCTATTTTTTGATGATTTGGATGATCCACGCTGTGGTTGATGAGAGGAGGCTGCGAGCGATATTTTCCAATAAAAGCATTTGTTATTGTTTTGGAGCTATGGAATTGGGGTGTCAACTCCGGTTTATATAAAGACTGTTGTTGGTGGCTTGGCATGGATGCCCCAAGTCTTCCTGATAGGCCTGTTTCATAGCAGAGCTTTTGTTATGAAAAAGGAATGGGCCTAATGAAGGGCACTTGCCCTTGGCACTGCTTCAGAAGTGCCCTGCCTTTGTGGTCTGGGCATCACAAGTTCTTAGCCTGCACTGCTCTTCCTTACAGTTCATCCTGACCTTTACAGGTTGGAAGAACGGGATGTGGTTCTTCATGTCCTGCCCCCAAGGGCTGTGCAAGGAATAGTGTCTGTTAGAACATCCTTGCTTACCAGTCAATGACCTTCCAATCAAATCCTGGCATTTCTTTCATTTCCAAATCATGTGAACCTTGGCTAGTCTCCTCCTAATCAGTGTTCACTGTGTGTCAATTCTTCCTTTCATATTTATTCATAGCAAAAGTATTAAGTGAAACCATAGAAACCATTGTAGGAGAAGTCATATTTACTTTTTAAAAAACCCAAACCGTTCATATAACTTAATTTTAAATCATATAAAAAACTGTAGCAGTTGAAAAGGGTATTTTGGTAACAATCTTTCCCACCATTTTAGTCTCTTTGAATGGCACCTGTAAATATGATTGGCCAACTTATTGGGAAGGATTTGAATCAACCCAACTTGTTTGTTACTGGTTGAGCATACCTTTTAGGTTTCTGCTTTGTTTTCTCCAGGGATCTCAGGTGTGTCATATGGAGGTCACATCTTTTGAAGAGCTGCTTCCCGTTTCTCCATGACTGCTGTCGTAGTCTGAGTTTTCTCTCGGCTTCAGTTTTGAACATGTTGACCTTGTAATGTACTGTTTCTGTTTACCATAAGCTCAGCACGCTCCCCAGATGAATTGGGTGCTCTGAAGCCTTTATCACTCCAATGAGATCCATGTGAGCAACTTCTGGGACTGCTGAGAATGGCCGTTTCCAGGACCCACACTGACCCACTCACAGCAGGCATCCAAACAGATTTACTAGCTGATTCTTACAGAGAAAGCAAAGCCTCAGGGCAGAAGCCACTGATGATGAAGGTACTGGGCAGCTCATGCTAAGCCTCAGTACCATGGTGCTCACATGCTGCCCAGTGCCATATGGATTCAAAGATGTGCCCAGCTTCTATGTGCTGAGCAAAGTCAAGAAGGAGAGACTCACCTTTGCATGGTGAGTGTGTACATGGTTGGCAACTGATAATAACTGATAATAACTAGTGTGCAAAGAAGATGGCCTGGAGGTGGGACAGAAGGCTTTCCAGTGAAGGTGACATGTCTGTAAGTATTTCACATTAAGGCCAAGTTGGAGGACACTCCAGGCAGACGTGCATGAAAACTGTAAGGCACTTAAGCCTCTCCAAGATTTGCTTTTGCTCCATGTAAGGTGTATACAAGTATGAGGGATAATATGTAGAAAGTAATGTAAACCATATGCATAAATGGGCTCTGAGCTGATAGCAAGGCTTTGATCAAAGGATGAGAAGAATACCAAGTGTGTTTTTACAGTGGAGGGAATAGGCTGGCTGAGGTAGGGTAAAAGAGGCAATGTGGTAGAGGTGGCTGTAGAGGCTAATGAGAGCCAGTGGTTCCCTGGTACAAAATGGCTGCAGTAGGTAGAGATGGGCAGCTCAGAATAGAACTCAAACATAGGGAGAAGGGAGTCTTTCCCATTGCAAGCAGCCAGTGTTGCATCATCACTTGCCTTCCATCCCTTGAAGACAATGGGAATCTTTGCTAAGTCAGGGCAAACAAGGTTAAATCTTTGACTGCTGCTCGTGTGCCAGAGTACTGCATTGGTCTGTAAGAATTCCCTCTGTTCACGTTGCTCATGCATTGGAGAGACAAGATGAAGAACTGAAATGCTAGCTAGAGAGAGACATACCAGGTTCTCACAATCCTTAGTTCACTGAGTTTCTGCAACCCTGAAAACTAAGTATAACTGCCTCTTCCTACAGATGCAAAAGAGTAAGGATCTAGGTTAAGAATCACCTTACAATTACTGCCGCTGGGGCATAGAGCCTGAACGTGTACTCTGATGGTAGTGGCCCAAGGACCCCTGGGGAGACCCCTCCCCGTTCTCCAGAGTTTGCGGGATGTACAGAAGGATAACGATCTTCCTTTTCCAGCTGCCTATCTTCGCTATACGGCATGCGGTGAGACTGGAGGGTGTGTGGGGGAGAGAGACCCTTGATCAGCCAACGAGGCGCTCAAAATCCAGTTCTCTACAGAGAGGGCCGCCGCAGGTTAGAACTTGTTTACATTGTTTGTACACGGTCCTCCAGGCTCAGCCATATGCTTTTGCAGCCCACGGTGACTCAAGGCAGTAAGTTATGGATGAGTGGGAAGCAAGTGAAAGCAAATAGTTGACAAGCTGATATTGAGAGAAAAGTCAGAAAAATTCAGAGAGACCTAGATAGATTTCAAGACGCCTGGCTAACAGTTTTGCTCAGTGGTCTAGAGGCAGCCAGTTCCACTGACTTTTATAATCCTCAGCTTTTCATCATCATCATTATTTACTTGTCTCATGCAGCCCGGACCAGCCTTGGACTTGCTATGTAGCCAACAATGACCTTGAACTCCTGATCTTCCTGCATTCGTCTCCAAGTGCTGGGATCACATGCAGAAAGAGTATTGAAAGGCATGGATCCTTAGGACTCATAAATGTCTTTCTTTTACCCAAGGAAGAGAGTCTCAAGACAACATCTTGGGCCAGTGGGTCATTCCTTTTAACCTTATGTAGTCTTCAATGCAGCAAGAGATGAACCACCGTATGTGCAATACTGTTGCTTCTCCTTGAAAGAGTTTCATAGTCTGCCAATCAAACCTTCCTCTTACAAGCTTTTTCCAGGTGACCAGTGATCACTATTTTTTAATGTAGCAATCATTCAGATACAAGGTCACTGTGGTGTGTGTGACTGGCACTCCAGGATGCATGGACACCTTAGCAAGCACCTTCCTTTTGCTTCCTGTGTCTTTTTAAGCCTGCTTAATGGTGCCCAGCCATACTGTGCAGGCCCATAGTATTTTCCCTCTGTCTCAAGAAATAAAACAGTATATATCACTAGAGGTATAAATGCAGAAATACACCTAAGTAGTTAAAAATGCCCCATCAAGGCTGAAGAGATAACCCAGTTAACAATTAAGAGCTTGTACTCTTGTGGAGGACTTGGGTTAAGTTTCTACCACTCATGCTGGACAGCAAACAACTACTGTATCTGTGGCTTCAGGGGATCTGACACCTTTTTTGATATCTCTGGGTACCGAAACACATGTGGGCATACACACAGAGAGACACAAAACACATGCATATGATTAAATTAAAAATAAATTCTTTAAGCAAAATAAATGCCCTATCACGTTCAGAACAAATTCTTTAATTTTTTTTTTCAGGAAATAAATCTAGTCTACCCTCCTGCTCAATGACTTTGATCACGGGACCAAGCCAACTTCTCCACTCACCTCACTGCCTGTGGAGGCTTGTGTAAGAACAGCCCCACAGGCTCACATATTTGAATGCTTGGTCTCTTAACTGGTGGAACTATTTTGAGGAGGTGTATCACTGGGGGAGGGCTTTGAGGTTTTAAAAGCTCACGGTGGGTCCAGTCTTTTGTTCTCTGTGTCCAACATATGGATAAGATGTAAGCTGGGTCAGCTACTTTGCAGGGTTGCCCCCCCCATGCCCCCCCAAACACCCTGTTCCTCACCACGATGGCAATGAACTCATGTACTAACACTGCGAGCAAGCCCCCAGTGAAATGTTTTCATTTAGAGTCTCTTCACAGCAACAGAACAGTGACTAAGCCACTGGCACGTCCCCAGCACTGGCACTGTTGTTTCCAGACAAAGAGATGTCAGCCAGAGGGAGCAGAGGAGGGCACAGGAAAATTCTCACCTGCCCTGCTCTTATACCTCCTAGTTAGGTCCGTGTATGGGATGTTTGATGAGGCTCCTGGTCTAGCAGGCTGGAGCGATGTCTAAGATTCTACAGTTCTAGTGAGCTCCTCAGGAGGCAGATGGAGTTGGAACACAGAGAAACAAAGCTACAGGGACACACTTTGGAGCCCACTCATATTAATGCCATGTAAACAAGACCCCTGTCCCAGCACATGCTCTTTGACCTAAAGCTCCAGATAGTACACGTTCTTACCTCTGACTACTGGGGCACCTCATGTTGGAAGGTAACCCCCCTTGGCCAGGTCAGACTGTCTTTTGGTGCAGCCTCAGATTCAGATCCCATGGCTAGTACATCTAATCCCTGGATGCCCACTATTATAACCTTCACTTCGATGCTGAGTACTGTTCTTTCCTGGATAGCTATTTCCTGAGCTAGAGAGCCCTGGCAATTTACAAGAGAGAGCCAAAGGCCCAGTTCCTTGGACTCTGTATTCAGAGAGTCTGCATCACTCAAGCCCTTTACCTTCTCAAAGACACGCACTGGGCACAGGGCTGGGGATGAGCTGGCTAACATCAACATACAACGTCCTCTGAATAAAGTGCCTTACAGCCCCTCCTTGCCTTTCCAACAGCCCAACTCATTTAAAGTCTCAATTTAGATGATGGCTGATGTGTCCTGTGACTAGTTCTAGTTATTTTGTTTCAGACTTTATCTATTGGTGATTGTTCTCACGGATAACTAGCATTTCATAAATTACATGTATATTCTCTTTGATAACCATCAGGTTTGTATCTAATATGGTTTCTGAATACCACCACTGCCTAATGCCTTTCCTTTGCCAAAACAGGCCTTGATACGAGGCTACCTAGAGTTTGGTGTAGAATGTCTCATGGAGACCAGCCAGCCCAGAGATCCTTAGGGAGACATGTTGCCTTCCACATGCCTCGTTTTGGCTGCTGCTGCTCCTACCACTTGAGTGTGTATAAGGAAAGGAGTGAGGGATCAGTACCATTTGAAAATTGAGTTACCATTAGCAGAAAACAAAGAAATGAAAATGAGAATGAAAGCCATTGAGGTGAGGAAGAGGGGGCACTTCACCCACATCTGCTGGGTTTGAAGTGTCAGCAAGGATCCTGAGAGGAACTTCCCCAGAAATGGACATAAGACAGAGGCACATTGAGATTAAGACCTAGGAGAGATTCTAGGTGCATCCTTTGAGAAATGATATCTTAAGAGAGAATGTACAGAGATAGATAGAACTGAGTGGGAGGGACATCCAAAAAAGATGTCCTAAAAGAGGGCAGCTACCTGTGACTCCAACTGTTTCTACCCCTGGCCTGCCATGCTGTGTGACATTTTCATCAGCTTTGAGGACGTCATCTATTTGATGGCTGCGTTCTTTGTGATATATCTGGATAACAAGCTGTTGTTATCCACTGCTTCCCAGGCCAGAATGTCAGGAGAATGCCTCACAGAGTCTGGTGTTGATAAGGGTTCAGATGTAAATTCTGGATTTCATGGGAGAAAATAGTCTGAAAGGGAAGGATTGAGCAAGCCAGGATAGAAGGTGCTTACAAAACCTAAAATGTACTGCTCCAGGGAATGCAAAGTGAGTTTATTAATTTGTTAGGTGACCCTCATGTTACCCATAAATTCATGAAATCCTATGTGAGGTCTAAGTGCCAATGCTAAGAAAGGAGGAGGATCAAGGGAGGATGGGAGGATGGGGTAAATTCAAAGTGCTATCTGCTAGGAGAGAAGACATGCTTTATTCACCCTGGAGATCTCTAGACAGCCAGGCACACACTGTACACATGAATTACCAACCAGCACACATAGACACACTTGTAACTCGGCACATGGGCCACGTGTACATGGAGGTTGGCACACAAGCTTACAGATAGACATCTACACGCTGGTGAAGGCCAAGGCAAAAGGGCAACAGTGAAAGCTTAGGCCTCTAACTCCAAGGGGTTATTCACATATGGCATTTCGTTACAATAGCATTGTGGTTTGAATGAGACTGTCTCATGTAAGCTCATAGATTTGAATACTTGGTCACCAAGAAGTGATACTATTTAAAGCACTAGAGGCGTGGTCATGTTGGAGGAAGTGTGTCACTGAGGGTGGGCTTTGACGTTTCAAAAAGCCCTTTTCAAGCCCACAGTCTTCCAGCTGCCTGTGGATCCAGATGTGGAACATCTGGATGTAGAACATCTGGTTGTAGACAATGGTCATAATGTCTCATCACAGCAATAGAACATTAAGGCAAATAGTTATATAATAGATTGCATCACCTTACTTTTAGGTTCCCTGGGCATTAGATGTCAACCATTTTGGGCTGACTTATAGACTCTCATGCCAGGCATTAGCCATCTTGACCCTTGTTGGACATCCATGTCAGTGCTTTAGTGTTGAAACATAAAGGGGCTCTTAGTTCTCTCTGTTTCCTACAAACAACCAAACAGGTTATTCTTTCCTCCTTTAAAACTTGGATCATATTCATTCATGTGTTGTTTCTTAATTACTTTTCACCCATAGCCAGTGGCATGGAAATTGTCATTTTATAATAAAGAAGAAATTGTGCAATGGGGGCTGTTCCCTGGGCATTCATTAATCTTTGCCTTTCCTCATTTAAAAAATGTGTTTGCTTCGCTGTAACTATCATTAAAACTCTAAACTTCCAAATATCTGTGCTTGGTGTGCTTGGTAAGTGCTTGGTGTTTCTCAGTTTGGGTAAGGCATAGGAGATAACCAGTTTATCAACTAAGCAGCTGCAGAAACATCTGGATGAGTTCTCACAGTGGCCTGATGCACACGCTCCTCCTGTAACTGAGAAGCAGAGTCCTAGCCTAGGACCATTTTTACATCAGATCTAGGAACCACCTTGCTCACACTTTTGTCCTTTGAAGAACATGTTCAGTAGCATCATTTCTAGTGAACTCTTTTTCTTTTTTGTATTATACAGTCTCTATACATTACTTAAAAATGAAAAGATGGAAACAAGAATAATAAAGATTCCTTAGTAGGATGGTGGGGTTCTCAGTGGTTAGAGCACCTGGCATTTCCCCCCGGAAGACCTGTGTTGGATTCCTGGCACTGACAGCAAGTAGCTCACAACCACCTGTAACCCAGCTCCAGGAGATATGATGCCCTCTTCTGCCCCTTATGGAAACCTGCACATGTGCACAAACCCACATATATACAAGTAAGTAAAAGTAAAACAGGAAAAATTTTTCTTAAGAGAAGGTGTAATTTATACCAGAACACATGATTAATATCCAAGTTTCTAATTTCCCAGTTACTTACTCCCAACTAGTCAGTCAGGATTGTAAAGAGGCACTGTGACAACAACTGACTATCCAGTAGGGTCAATTAAATCTGCTGCCAGCTTAAAGTCATAGTTTGATAACTAATATTGGTGGTGGTGGTGATGATGATGATGATGATGGTGATGAGGGCCATGATGTCATCTTTTATGTCTGTTGTATAGCAGAATAGTTTTAATAGAGTTTAAACATAGTTTTCAATGGAATATATTATCCTATTCTAATAGGAGAATGTCCTTATGAAATTTCCCCTTATTACAGACCAACGAATGATACTCAGTGATGAAAAGTGATTCTCTGATATCCACATGTTGAAAACTCAGTAGAGCTGTGTACTCCATTTCCTTGAGTGCTGCAAGTCTCCAAATTTGTCATTTACTCATTTTTTTGGAGATGTGGCAATCCAGATTCAATACAACAATTCTTCATTTTTCAGAGTGTTAAATGAGAATATTGAATGTTGTCATACATAGTCAAGCATCATGTAACCCATGCCCATCCAGTTAATGTTTCCACTGTGATGAAAGAAGTGGGGACAATTTTCTAGCTTGTGTCTAGCCACGTGCCTAATCCATTCCACCATGACTTACAGGATTGTAGTCTGAAGACCAGAGCCAACATTAGAGGTGGTGGCCATGGCACCATTGCATGACTAGTACAAGTACACACAGACACATTAATGGGAAGATTTAGGATATTTTTCAGAAAGCAAAATTAGTAGAATGTAATGTTTGTTTCAGGTGATTCCATTCCTTAAATATATCTTACATCTTTCTACATCTTTGTTTCTGCAGCTACCCCAGAGCCATCAGTAACACCTTCCTCCTGAGAAGCCAGATTTCTCTATTCTTTTCTCCTTAGTCCTGTCCCCTTTTCTCTGATCATTCCTTCCTTATTAAAAAAAAATCATAGTATGATCACTAATATTGATGAAGATGACGATGATGAAAATGACAATGATGATGGCCAGGATGTCATCTTTTATGTCTTGTTGTTTAGCAGAATGGTCCTCCTAGGACGAATTATTCTTATGATCCAGACCTGTTGTTTTATTCTCTGAAAGAAGTGATTTCCTGGCAGCACGCTCAGGTCTTCCTAGGTTTGACTGAATCACCTCTCTCACGTTAGCCTCAACTCACCCTTTCTTACTGTGATTTTCCTCAAGCTGTGCTGGGATTCTTGTGGAAATACTTCCTTGCCCAGCTCCACTCCACCTCGGGACTTCGGAGTGTGACACCACCCTCTTTGGAAAGCCGCTCTTCAATCTGTCTTCCTGGCAGTGGCCTCGGGTCCCACACTGTTCACTAGAGTATTTTCAGCAGTCCTCAGGGCAGTTGTTTCCCTTCAGCATCCTGTCTCATTCACAGTGTTCCTCACAGATGCAGAATGACATAGCAACTTTTCATCTATTATTCTCTGTCTCTTGCACTTGTTGTTAAGGCAGGCAGCCTGCGTCTTCCTTCCCATTGTTTCCCAGTCTCTCACATGGTGCCTGAGCTTTATAAGCTGAAAATGAAAACTTGAAAACATTTTTTTTCCCTGAGTTTAGCATATTGAACTTTTTCACCCTTTAGCTATAGAAGAAAATAATAGAGCTTGGAAGATTGAGGAATGGACTATATTGAATAAGAAAAAAAAAACTAGGAAAATGGCAGCCGAAGCCCTCAGTATAAGATGGAGGTAGCATAAAACATTGAGATAAGGTATCAGGTAAAGCTAAGGAGTAGTGCTGTCCATGCAAAAAACACAGACAGGAAAAGATGGCTTCTGTCTTACTTATTTTGTGGTGCTAGAAATACAACTCACTCCTCACAAATGTTAGGCCAGCCCTTTACCACTGAGTCACACACCCAGGTCCCCAAGAGATATTTTCTGAAAAGATTACATTAAATAGACCACAAGGTTAGGGACGAGTTACCAAATTTAGTCTGGAAGAGGTTACTGAGGTAATCCCCTCCTTTTCTTTCTTCTTTCCCCCTCTTTCCTTCCCTGCTTTTCTTCCTTTCTTCACTCCTTCTGTCCTTCCCTTTTCCATAATTAAAATGCAACTCATGAGTGAAAAGCCATTTAGTAGTCACTGGAACAGAGGCTGGGAAATATTTCTGGAGAAGCAAAGGTTCAGTTGACTGATTTTCTATAACGTGAGCAGTGAATAAGTGTGTGAGTAGTATGGAGAGTACATCCCGACAGAGTTCTCAGTCAAGTCCATTTACTGAGAAAGCTATAAAACATTTTGCCAAGTGCTTTGAAAGACCACAGAATCTCAGTTCTACCACAGCATCTGACACTGAAAGCATACTTTTTGGGGAGATTCAAACACTGGTATTTGTTTCTCCCAAGTGGTGAGGGCGGACGGGATCATGATGTTTGGTGATCTTCCCTTAAACAGTTCTGTTGTACTTAGCTGATTAACAGCTAGGAGGGTTAGGCATTGCCAACAGTAGTTTCATTTTTATTTTACAGCCTGTGTAAGAATCTCACATGTAAAAACATGTGAATCTCATCTACTGAGCAAGGCTCATGGGAATGCCTGTCAGTGCCCATCCAGAAACTGCACATTTTGAAAGAAGACAGAGGTGACAAGGCACCAAAGGGTGGTAAGAGAAGGAACTGATCTGAGATTCAGGGTCAGGGGGAGCAGAGGCAGAAGCAAAGCCCCTCTGCCTGATTGATGCTCTGGATACATGGTGGCTACAGGGGAAGGGAAATCTCAGACAGGCTGGATGCAGGTTCGATTCCCTTCTGTTACTACAGGAAGAACACCAAGATCCAGACTTCCTGCCCACCGCCCTTTTGGTTTATCTTCTTACTCTCATCACCTAGGAGGACCTGGAACAGGGCAGGGATGCTCTGGAAAAGCACATCCCCAGGCTGATGTTCTGACTGTGAGTCACTACATTCAAAGCCCAAGCACACCCCTGGCAAGTCCATGATCACCCACGCGCAGGTTTAGCATACGTCGCCCAGAGATCAGAGAGACAGCACCAGACTGTCATGTGATGCCTAATGTGGGAGCTCCAACTATTTTCAGCATTGTCCACAGACTCTGAAGTCCACCTACGCACAAGCTGTGCGAGATTTGAAATTGACCATCTTGGTATGTGAAGAGAGTCTCGCATTAGCACCGGAAGATGCTTGCGATCTCAATGGGCTAGGGATGATATCCTCAGAGGCCTCAAACCATGTCTTGTCCTTTGATCAGGAATAAGCCACGATGTTCCAGTTTGCTGGAATAATTTTAGGAGAATGAAGCTAGGATAAGTCAAAATTGCATTACTAATTATCACCACTGTCAATAAACGTTGGTACCTCATAGACACAATCCCGCAGGGAGCCCTGTGGGCAGGGTGAGCTGCTACTCAGCTTGATTGTTTGCTGAGACCTGTGGGTTAGAGGTTAGCTACTTAGACAGTACCCAATGTACACATTCTTTTTTATTTCTGCCTAAAATATCTCAAAGTAGCAGTGGATTGAAGGCCTGGGATTTGTTTCTGTTCTCTGCCATGTACTTGGAGACTCTGAAACCTGAAACCTTAGCAGCCTTCCTGGGAACTGCAGTGAGAGTTCCTGGTTGAGACTTACTCTTAAGAAGAGTGAGATTTTCACTGTGCCACTGTCATTTCACACCACAAACCCACAGCGAAACCCTGAGATTCAAACCCATATCTTTAGATTACCTTGAAGCTTAGGTTTTCCTCATCAATTCACTTTTCTTTAGAATTCTAGTGAGACTTGGAAATTTCTAGGAAGAGACATGTAACTATTGAGAACCAAAAGGGCAATTCAATTTTAGTAATTAGGTTAAAAATTAGAAGATTTATTTGTGGAGAGGTTGGGTGTAAAGTAAGCAAGCAAACATGTTAGAGAATTTACTAAAATTCTTAAGATTTACTATGACAATGAGCCTCATGAATCTTATGAGGTAATACAATGTCATGCTGAACAGGTTGAGGCTGAATACCAAATGCTTCTGAAGTCTTGCCTGGCTCAAGATAGGAATTTTGAAAACAGGGCACCTGAAGATGGCCTTCCATGTGCTTGTTATTGTTAGCGAAGGGAGTGAAGGAAGGCCTGAATGAGAGAAGTCCTGACCGAATGTGTCTTCTTGACATAGGCACTGCTATGTAGAGGACTCCAGGGCCTTGGACCCATGGAAAATTGGTGAGGCCATTACCCATAAGGACTGGGCTCAACAAGAGTGGCAAAGCTTTTCTCACAAGTTCCGGTGTGAGCATAAGTTTTTACAGTGATTGGCCAGAGTGTAAAAAGTGTAGCAACTGCAGCTTCCTCCTTCGAGATGATTACAGCCGAAGACTGCTCACCCAGAGTGACCTCCTACCAAGGCCATCCCCTTCTGTTGCGCTGTCCCTGATAAAACTCCCTGAAGGTCCTGATTGCAGAGGTAGCAATCTCATCTGATTCTAGATTCATTCTGAGTGTATCTGTTCTTGTTTCGTTTTAAAGCCCAGGGTTCCAGGACCTAAGCCTCACAGCTTGTAGAAGGTTACAGAAAAGATTTTTAAACACTTGCCTCACATAGTCATTCCTAATATTGGTAACTGTTATGTTTCTACTATTTTGGTCACTCTCAGTATTTCCTTTCCATCTCTGGGCTGCTCACTTATGAATGGGGGATGAGAGAAGGACATTGAGCAGGTATGATGTTATCACGGGCATCTCATCCCTACCGCATCCTTCACGGGACTCTGAGTCTGAACCGGGGGCAGTCATCTTCATCACAGCCCAAGAATTCTTCTCCCTGCCCCCACACCTCCTCTTGTGCTGTCTTTGGCAGAGTCTGTGATGGCAGATGTGGTAACAGTGTGTGAGGCTGCCAAAAATACTTAATCTGGCCTTTGAAATTGTTGTGCCTGTCACCTCAGATTCCAGATTCAGGAAGATTATCAACTCATCCATGAAGGATCGGGTTCTTGAGGAGGAGGAATAATTTCTATCAGCCAGACTTAGAAGCACCCAATGCACGAATCCGAGCACCAACTTGTGAAGTCACAGTGGAAAAGATGCTTGCTCCAGAACATTTTTCTCTGGCTTTCTTTCTTTTTGATTGTTTGTTTATTCTTATAATGCCAAACAAAGTATTGCATGCCTGTTTCTTGTCAAGTATGTTTCACATTGGGGTGCTGTTCCAGGGTAACTGCTTGTAAACTAGAAATGTTTTCATTGACAACTGGCTGAAAATAACAGAACTGTGTTCAGGCTTGTGAGGGTTCATGGGTGAGTTTTCTCATCAATGTGAAAAAGTACTTGATATAAAAGCAAGTTGGGGAATGAAGGGCCCCTCGGGAGGGGAAGACATGGGACAGAACATGGAACAAATGGAACATTATGTCAGAAGTCAGAAACAGAAGACCAATAAGAAACAAGGTTAAGTTATGAAATCCCAAGGCCCACCACTAGTGACACACTTCCTCCAGCAAGGTGTCACCTCCCCAAAGCTCTACAACCTTTGAACACTAGTTCAATCAGCTAGGAACCCAGTCTGCAAACACATGAGGTTCTGGGGAACCATCTCACCTTCAAATAAAA
>OU015746.1:98169698-98172198 GCA_907169655.1 Acomys percivali | reverse complement strand
AGAAATTCTATAGAGCACAGACTCTAACTTGTCTACTCTTGTTATTAATTATTACTAATAAAAATAGCAAATAACTATTACTTGTATAATTAGTTTATTGTTAGACTCAAATTAATTTCCTATTATACAATTCATAATACTTCAGTTACATAAAATTTGAATGGCAAGCTGGGCACAGTGGCACCCTCCTGTAATCCCAGCACTCAGGAAGGCAGATACAAGCAGATCTCTGTGAGTTCGAGGCCAGCCTGGTCTACATAGTGAGTCCAGGACAGAAAGGCTACACAGAGAAACTCTATCTCATAAAGAGAGAGAGAGAGAGAGAGAGAGAGAGAGAGAGAGAGAGAGAGAGAGAGAGAATGTAGAAATGATAAGTTGGAGTGTGTTGGGGATCCTGGCCAGTGAGTACAGTGCTTGTACAGTATGCATGAAACCCTGAGTCTGATCCTCAGCAGGAAGTGAATAGGGTGTGACGGCACGTGGCTATTGTCAGGTGGAGGCACGAGGAGGAGGAGTAGTTCAAAGTTGTCTTTTGTGATTTTGAGGCTATTCCGGGATTCATGAACTCCTAAGTGAAAAATGAATGAATAATAAGTTTTTGCAGAAACACAACTTCAAACAAACTCTAGATAAGCCATTAAAAAAAACAAAACAAAACAAACAAACAAAAAAAACCTGGATGGCTGATTCCGTTCTCCCTTGCCTCACAGAATACAAATGGAAAAGTTAGTTCATCAAAACTAATACTCCATATTTCGTAGCTCAGAAAGCTAATGAAAGATCAGGTGATTTCTACCTCAAATCTTCACCTTTACCCCCAACCATCAAAACACTGTCACCAAATGTTATCAAAACAAACGGTATAAACACCAGCCCTTTGCAGGCAGCTGGCTATTGTCAACGTTACTGCTTGGCGTAGGTAATCCCCAGCAGCACGGGATGATGTGGTCTTAAACCTTATACAGCATCTCTGGCAGCTCCAGCCTGCTCAGCCTTTCCAGATTCTACAAATTCAATGCCATTCCTTTTATTTTCACACTAGGGCCCCAAATAATGACCCTCCATCCTGAGTTGAGGAATTGCCAAGTTTGCCATGAGGAGAAACAGACATGGGGTTAGTTGCTGGTCCAGATCTGCAGCCCACTGGCTAGCCACTTCGGGGTGCACTGCACCACAGCTCATGTTTTTCTGACAGTCCTTCCCTGTGAGGCTGCACGTCCAGAGCCCACAGGCGCCGTTCCAACACTGTCCACCACGGAGGCTCTGCTCAGCCTTGAAATTTCCTACTGAGCTCAAATAACTGGTACTGACTTGTGGCTGTAGACGGGACCGTAAGGAATTATAGACGCTCATTGAAAGTTCCATAATTCATTTCCTTGTTTTCCTAGACTTTTGGGAGAAGAATCTAGACAATAAACATCTCTCTAAAGTGCTAGCCAAAGTTTTTCAAATAGGTCTTTAGTCATTCTGTAGGAATTTCTGTGGAAGCAGAAACAACAACAAAAAAAATTAGGATCATTCCACTTGCATTATTTTTTTCCTTTAAGAGCTTGGGGTGACAAGATCGCTCAGCATGAACACCAAGCCTGAAGGCCTGAGTTCAGTCCTTGGGAGAGAATTATGAAGCGTTGTCCTCCCGCCTCCACGTATGCTGTTTGGCATGTGTTCGCCATCTCTCATGACACACACACAATCAAAACAAACACCTACATTTTCTTTGATGGGAATCATCCTGTGCTACTCATATAGAGGACTTCTGACTTCAGCTCCAAGGAGGTTTAATTTCCTGAGGCCTGATTCCATATCATCCTGCTTTCCTGCCATTGCTGCTCCTGTGTGACCCTTCAGAAGGCCTGTGCTCAACTCTGAAGGCACTGGGTGTGGAGAAGGGGCCTGTGTCCCACCGGTACTTTCAGGAGATATACAGGACTCAGTATCAATCCTCATTCAAGAAAGGTAAGCTGGGGGTGCACAGCGCTGTAGCAGGATACCTTAGATCAACTCACAACTTCAGATTACTTGCCTCAAGTCCAAGCCTTCGCCCCAGTGCTTTCTTTTAGCTCTGGGTATGATGTCATTTTGCAGCTGTTTGATGGGACCTCAGATAGCTGCACGGTTAAGTATAGTAAAGTCCAAACAGCCACATGTAATGAGGGTAAAGATGCATGTGAAAGACATAAAATACTTCCTGGACCTGTTTTGTAGACTGATAAGTCACCTGATGTATAAACAGCCAGGGATTAGCTACACCTGAATACTTGCTGCTGGTAGAAATGTCTCTGTATCAACCAATGGTGCAGTCATCAGACAATTGGGCAGTCAAGAGTCCAGGTAGCCTGCTGGGTCTTCTTGTTTGTCCTGATTCACCATACCAATCAAAACCCATTTAATCTTAACATGATCTGTGGATGGGCTTTTACAACTACACTATGGGAGAAAACAATTGTAGACCTTCTCTCTCTCTCTCTCTCTCTCTCTCTCTCTCTCTCTCTCTCTCTCT
>OU015746.1:98127614-98162031 GCA_907169655.1 Acomys percivali | reverse complement strand
CACACACACACACACACACACACACACACACACACACACACACACACTTGCCAGGAAAGTAGGATAGGGGCAAGTTGAGAAGAAGGGAGTCAACAGGAATTGAAGGGAGATAAAAAAATAAAAGGTGAATATGGTCACAATACATTGTGTACACATCAAGTTGTCAAAATAAATGAATAAGAATATAAGTTAAAATAGAGCCTCTGAAGATGGGGTATGGCATTGGACCCACCCCAGTGTGTTTTGCTATTAGGTCAAGGGAACACGCCCACTCCTGCTTTCTTCTACCATATGGCTCAGCTGGGCTCTAATACCCAGCTCCTTACCCCTTACCACAGTGATGCTCACACACATATATCATATTCTTTCTTCCTGGCGGTTAAGTCAAGATGGAAGCAAACAAAGTCAGAGAGCAGTCATGTCTGGATTATCTGGTATAAGAGATTCTAGATATGATAAGGATCTTATAGCAGTGATGCCTACTTGTTGAGTCTCTATTGTTTCATTTTATTGTAGATCAGACCAAAGACAACTTCCTAGAATTTTTAACTCATCTTTGAGTGGTGGATGAACTTCTGGCTGAGTCTAGGTTTCATCACACCTAGCAGAGATCAGAATGAAATTCTTCCTATAGACTTAGCAAATGCATGGTCAAGTCTCATTCCTTCAGAGAAGAAATGGCTGATACTTTTTCATGGGGGAAAGGCAGGACTATCAGGTGCTGAAAGCTGGTCACATGTTAGTGATGGAAATGAGACAGGGATTCCTTAAAGGAGGAGATTTTTCAGTGATAAAACCAGGATGGTCATAGGCAGGCTAAGATATTTCATTATCTTTTTAAGTTAAATGCAGAAAGATCTTTAGAGATGTTGACATTGGTAGAAAATTAAAAGTCAAATAGTGATTGAAAACTCTCATTTTTTTTGTTTGTTTGAGACAGGAGATTGCTATGTAGCCTTGGCTGTCCTGGAATTTGCTTTGTAGAGCAAGCTGGCCTATAGTGGTCTGCCTGCTTTTGCTTCTCTAGTGCTTGGATCAAAGATGTGCACCACCATACCCAGCCAAGCCTCTTGTTTTAGAGACAAAAAGTTGAGAAGTTGAAAGTTCAAACATCACATTGAGTTATGCCATTTCGTAGTATTGGATGCACACTGAATGTGTGTATCCAGACTTCTGATTGCTATTGAAGGTGCTCTGTGCCATGTACTACTTGGCAAAGCTGACATGAATGAAATCACGGTGTGATCAAGGCCTTTCTTGTGCAAAAGTTAGCAAGTTGTACAAAATTGCATGTCAATACATCCATTTTTATTTCATTCTTCTTCAAACTTTGGGAGGTAAAAGGGAAAAGGTGTCTATAGATAATTTGCTAGGCCAAGCCTTTTGTTCTTTCTCAGGTGATGCAGCTACACTAATATCTGTAATGTCCTATCAAGGCTCAAGCCAGGTGCCTGTAAAAGCTTCAGGCAAGGAGCAGGGAAGTAGAACACCTACTGTCACAGACATGAGGACAAGCTGTAGAGGCATTGCTTGACAAAGTTCCAGAGACCTCTGACTGTTCAGCATGATCTCTAAACATCCAGAACAGCTGTTGTGGCTTTGCTTGACAAAGTTCCAAAGATATCTGGCTGATCACCACTGCCCTTATATATTATGACTGGTCCAGATGTAACTTTGCCTTAAAACTACCTTGAAATCTACCTTTTCTCCTAAAATTGTCTTTCTCTCTATTTCTCATTTTGACTATGAGTCCTAATGAAATTTACTCTGGGAAAACTTTTTCTCACAAATAATAGCATAGAAGGCATCTAACCAAAGGCTTGAGGCAATGACAGAGTTTTTGGCTCTGATTGTGAGCACCCAAGCAGAAACGACTTAAAAGAAAGTTAGGACCTTTACATAACAGTACCTGGATAGATATTGTTAGCGGTAGAAAAGGTTCTTTAGAATCTGCTTTGAGGGCAATAGAAAATGGGCTTGGAACATCATGCTTTACAGAGATTTTAAAATAGAAGACCCCTTGGCAGTTAGTCTAGGCTTAGATAGAACACCTGTTGGTTTGGGACTGGGAGTATGTCAAGTTTTTCCTTTATTAGAGAAAATTTAGCTCAAGCTATGTTGCTATGACAATCATGTAAACACAATGGTGTTAGCCCAGGGAAATTTATGATTAAACTTTCCTGAGTATTATTTAAGAAATAATAATCAGGTAATGATGAGCATTGTTTGGATATTGATTAATTTTTTTGTATACTTTATTGTCTATTGCATAGAATTGTTTATATTTCTTTGTTAGACTGTTCTCTTGCTTTGCTGATTTTTAAATGCCCTATTGATTGTAAAAGTTGAGAAAAATCATGATGTAATCTGTAATGAAAAGAATTGAACTTCACTTTAAATAAAGTACTGGTGTTGGCCCAAGGAGTGACAGAGATGGAAAACTATGAGTAACAGTGAGCAAAACAGAGAGACAGAAAAATAAAGTTCTCCTGGGCTATTAACACCTTTCAGTTTATACCATAACATAGGTCTGGGCTAGTATTTCTTTTTTTCCTGCTTTCCTCAACCTCTCCTCAACAGCTAGTTCCTATAGCTAGTTGTTTCCCAGCAGTTTGTTTCCCTTAACCAGCTGGTCACTGCCTGCTCAAATCTCCCTATCTTGGATCCACCAAGACTTTCTCTTCCCTCCTCTTTACTGATTCCCAGAGCTGGTATGTGGGCCAACCTACCACCCTGAGATTTCTCCTAGCTGCCGGGAGGGTTGGAAGGGCTGGGAAGGGCTCTCAATTGTCAGTCATTTTCCTGAATTCACTAGCAACACTCTTTTGCAAGGACTGTGCCTTTTGTGGGTCAGTCAGCCAGTTTAGTCACCAGGGCCACAAGAAGATGATTTCTCTCACCTCAAGTCTGGACCATTATCCCAGCTCTTGGTCCTGTCACATAGTTGTCTTAGGCTACATCACAGCCCTGCTTCCCCTCACTTTGAACCTGCTCCTTCCCAGGAGTCCTGGTTTCATGGGCATTCAACAATAAATTTTTGCATGCTAACGCCTATTGTCTCAAGCCCAACTCCCAGGGAACAGAGCATACTATAAGCAAACTTTCATCTATGACAACTCTCAACAGAAGGGAGGGAGTGCTGCATAGTGATAGTCATCAGCCCACAGATGACGCAAGGTCATCCTTAACAGAAGTGTCTTTGGAAGGACAGAATGCCAAGTTCTTTGTCCTGTTCTAGATCAGTATTGATCTTTGTTCTGATTCAAGTAAGATAATGTCCCATAATTGAGATTAGATATTTACAATGGTTTGTTAGTCTATGAATTATATCACTGCCTACACCTGTCATTTAGCATTCATGGGTTTATTGCAGACTTGGTGAGATTTTTATTACCGCCCACCACAAAGGTAACAGCTTGAAATGGGAATTTCTGTGATTACACATTCTCTGAAGCTCAGATGGGAGAGTCTCTCAATGGAATCATCTTGATTTTAACTCTCAGGAACTTGCAGAAACATTATTGGCTTTGTCTGCAGTCATGTGAAATTCATCCAGGCTATATACTCAGCCTCTCAGCCTCAATTCCTCTCCACTTGACATCAAAGCTGAGGCACACACCATGGTTACTGCCCCGTGTTCATATCTGCCCCAGGTTCACACCTGCCCAGTGTTCACACCTGCCCCATGTTCACACCTGCCCCGTGTTCACACCGCTCAGCTCTGCTGCACATAGGGGTCTAACCAGTATGTGGAAAACAAGAGGGACCAGGCCATCTTCTGCTGGCCACAAGGTTCTCTATGGGAAATGGATGCAATACCTTTTTTCATAGGTCTGCAATTCTCACTCATGTCCAATGGTTCACAACTGCCTATAACTCGAGTTCCAGGGAGATCCAATGCCTCTTGGCTCTACATACACACACACAATTTAAAAGAAAAAAAACTTTAAAGGAAATAATAAATAAAGGTAACATAAAGGGGTGAGTTTTTAAAGAAAGGAAAAAAATCCTCAAAATTGAGGACATACAGGAGAAAAGTTTACATACTTTTGAAAAATATATAATTAGAAATGTGTTTTCATATCTGGACTTAAATTTCTATTTCTGAAAAGCACATAGCTTAGTGCTAGATATTAAGCTCTGAGCAGAAAAGGTCTGCTCCCACTGATTGTGCCTAAAGTTCCCTGATGCTAATGGATCTGTGTGTGCTCTCCTGCTGTGAACATTGAGGCTCCTCAAGTAAACTGCTGCTTAGAAGGCTGTGTGACATCTTTAGTTAATTAGTTGAGTCATAAACAATAGCTGTGGTGAAAACCAATAGTTGGTTAACAACCCTAACTGCTGTGTGTGGTTATCAAGCAACCTGACTGACCTTTCTGTAGAATACAAGCCGCAATGTACTATTAAACAGGCAGCTTTCTATTGCAGTCGAAAATAATTCAGTGAAGGAACCCTGAAGACTTCTTTCTATAAAACTGACCTGGAAGCTAAAGCTTAGGATTTCAAAGCAGTTATATTTGTTAAAATAAATGCCTACTTTGACCCTCCATGGATAACAAAATCCTACCTTATTTGTGGGTGCTTAGCTCTGTGTGTCTGTTTCTCTCTGTGTGTTTGTCTGTGTGTATCTGTTTCTCTCTGAGTATCTATCTGGGTGTCTGCATGTGTTATCATGTCTATATCTGTATGTATCAGTGTATATGTATCAATGCATGTACCTCCATTTATTTGTGTATCTATCATTATATCTGTCTCTGTATATCTATATTCATATCTGTGTGTTCACGTGTCTGTGTCTGTGTGTGTGTTCTAATTTGTGTCTCTATGTGTTTTGACTGATTGTACCTATTATTCATGGGTTTGTCTGTGATGTAGATATGTGTGCATTGTGCCTCTGTGTGTGTGTGTGTGTGTGTGTGTGTGTGTGTGTGTGTATATATATATATATATACACATATAACTCAAGGAAAGAACAGCATTCTCCAAACCTAGCCTCATACCAGTACCATCCTATGAAACTACATTAGATATGAAAATATTATGTAAATATTGTGTATGGGTGTATCAGTGTCTCTTCCATCCCCTCCCTCTCCGTGTGTGTGTGTGTGTGTGTGTGTGTGTGTGTGTGTGATTGTGTGCAGGGCTATGCAATGCTGGTATAGACCAGTGTTCTTAGAGTGTGGCCCATACCAGCTCCATCATGTGGGAACATATTAGAATGCCAAGCTTATCTCCCCCTCCTCCCCCAAATGTACTGAATCAGAAACTGGGGTTCACCACACAGTGTAATGTTTAATCCACCTACTCATTGCTTCGATGTGCTGTGGTTACCACCTTTAACTACTTGCTGTCATCTTTGCCATTAACCAGGGCTAGTGAATTGTCTTTTGCCTTTTAAGCTGAGCAGAGAGTTGCAATGGCTCTTGCATTATGGGGTAGCAGTGACAGGCTTGGGGCATGGTGGTAGGCAGGATTCACCAAGGCAGAAACACTGATATGTATTAGACGCATTGTGCATAGCTGTAGAGGACAAGCCAGCAGAGAGAAGCTGTCAGCAGACACCCTAATAGCTGACTTTATGAGACAGTGTTTCTCTGAAATGGTTCCCTGGTTGTTTAGGTCTGATCAGACAGGATATTTTTAACTTTTCTGGGAGAGACTGGCAAACATCTACTAATTCCAGATAAGACACAAGACTGAGCTGGACAAAACACTTCCACTGGAGTCTAGCTTGGTCAACAAGTGAGTTTTACAGGGTTGCCTACAGGAACCCAGAGGACTACTTATAGGAGCAGTTCTTCCTCAGCAGCTCTTAACAACTTACACACTTGACAGAGCTGGGGCCCCTCCCTCCATCCATGAAAGAGCAGTAATAGGCTCAATCCCATGAGGGTCTCATGCTCAGGGTAACAGCTACTGGGACTTTCAGGCAGTAACCGCCAGGCCATGCCAGGATGGCAGTGTTCCACAAGACAGAGCTGTGTGGGGCTCACATGTGGATATGTGAATGGCCAAGTAAGTCTCTCACAGGTTTGCTGAGGAGTTTTATACTATGAGTTGTGTCCTAAGGACTGACTCTGTCTAAGGCAGTGTGGAATTTTCTGCAGGGATATCATGACACACTGAGACCGACTGAAGCCAGGCGTGTTAAGATTCACCTTTTGGATGTTGTTTGGAGGCAATTGTATCCTTGCTCTGAGCCCAAAATGCACCCATCCCAGAATGACATCGTCTCAGAATATATATGTGTGTGTGTGTGTGTGTGTGTGTATAATACATATATTAACATGTATATATAATATACATATATTCATATATATATGACAATAGCTTTATTTTCTCTAGAATAATTAAATGTTTTCATGAAGTCAAGGTGATAATATATCCTGAATTTCTGAATAATTTTGCTTATAATGATTTGTCATTTTTCTAAACTAATCAATGGCAAATACATTTATATACAAGGAACTATTTCCTAAGGGTTATATTCTCCACTTTTAAAACAATGAAACATTTGTGGAAAAGGCTTTGCTTACCAGCTCTCGCTGAGGCTTTAATAACAAGAGAGGGTCCCCACTTTGTTACTGAGTATCTGATGACATGCTACTGCCAATTGAAATGTAGTTGTGTTTGGTAAATGTGCTTCAAGTGAGTCTCTCATTCAATATGCTGCAGTCATCACCTGCAGCCTAACTTCCTGGCACAGCTGCTGGAGACTGGAGACAGCATTGGCCACTGTTGGTAGCTTTGCTCTGCTGTTCTCTTAGGGAGTTTGAAAATGCATAGATGGAACAAAGAGTCTCAAGTGGCTTCTCCGGGGTCTTTTGTGTAAACTTTTAGCTCTGCTTTTCAGATGCACTTGAGGTATCCTTGTATCTCTAGATCTATAGATTATTTTTGCCTGGATATTATTAGAGAAATGACTAATGTGTATTTGTTTCATGCTGGTGATATCATACTACTGGGAAAATTCTCCCAAAACAAGCATAAAAAGAAAAATTTATGTTCTAGATAAGCTACAAATCTTTTAATAATTTTTTACATAAATTTTTTGTTACATAAATAAAGTTTATGTTGCCTATATAAGAGGTTGAGAGCAATTTTAAATTATTCATAATTATGATTCTAAATGAGTTCTTTACTAAATATGCTACAGTGTATTTTTTACTTGTCTTTAAACTTTACACACCCAACTAATGAAATATTTTAGTTTCATTGCTATTATTCTAAAGTAACATAATAAAATAATCTGATTGCTGCAAAATAAAGACAGTTGTCAGGCTTCTTGAACATTTTTTCCTTTTGTTTTATTTATTTATTTTTAGATTACATCTTGCTATGTAACCCAGGGTGGCTTGGAACATGTAATCCTCCTGTCTCATTCTCAGATGACTGAGATGACAGGCATGGCTACCATGCCCAACTGTGCTTCCATAATCTACGAATAACTCTCCATTAGACTTGAATATGAAAGCCGAGGAACGTTGGTTTGCAGAGCACTTGCCTAGCATTCAGGAAGCTTTGGGTTCAGTTCCTGGTAGCACATGAATGGGGTTTGGCGGTACGCATGTGTAATCTCAGTGCTCACCCTTGGGAGGACCAGGAAGAAGGAGCCCAGGGTTATCATCTGATACCTAAGTATTTCAAAAGCAGCCTATGTGTTTTAGTTTAATTTCTGTTGCCATGATAAAGTATCTCTAACAGAAAGCAACTCTGGGGAGAGAGGACTCTCAGCAGCAAGAACTTGACATGGCTTCTCACATCACCGCATAGGCAAGTGCAGAAAAAAACACACTTGAGTATGCTTATTGCTGAAGACACTTACTCGACACCTAACCCTATAAAACGGTGCTGCCAACATCCAGGGTGGGCCTTCCCACTTTAACAAGCACAACTACCAAAGCCCCTCACAGACAGGTGCACTCCCAAGTGACTCTCGGTGGCTTCAAGTTGACAGATAAAACCAGCCCTCACAGTGGACTACATGAAGCCCTGTTAGAAAGGAAAAATGAAAAAAAAAACATATTAAAATTAGTCAACCAGCTTAAAAACCTAGTTGGATGTCAAAGGAACTCGAGTAGCCAAAATAATTTAGAAAACAAGTACAAAATTGAAAGTCTCAAATTCCCGACACTGACAACTTAGCACTAAGCTGCAGTAGCACGGAGCTCAGAGATGACCAAGGATCCCAATATTAAGTGCCAAAGGGATCAGACTTTTAGGAGAAAGGCAGAGGACACGCTCCCGTTGCATGGCACTGGATTTTGGTAACGGTTTTCTGGGTTCCTCACTAAAGCACAGGCAACAGAAGGAAAAGTAAACATGTCTTTGAATCCTCAAAGAACTTACTATGTGGAATCCTCTGATGCACTGCTCCACTTGGAAGGATTTGTGCTTAGCCATCTAGCTGCTTCCTACCATTTCTGTCCTTGGATTTAAACTGTTCTGCTTCAAGCAGATTGTACATCAGAGATGCCTTTTTTTGTTTGTTTGTTTGTTTGTTTTGTTTTGTTTTTGAGACAGAGTTTCTCTGTGTAACCTTGGCTGTCCTGGACTTGCTTTGTACAATAGATAACTCGTCTGACTACGGATAAGAGATGTTTTTCTGATCACACTGTGGTTGAACTTGTCAGCAGGAGCAATATTCATTTTCTTCCAAGTCTGGTGGTAGCTTGATTGCTTGCTGTTTGCTGCCGGACAAGAACAGAGGACCCTTGAGATCAAAGGTTCCATTTCTCTCAGGAGTGGCTTTGGGTGAGTGTTACGATGAGTTCCTTTTAAGTGAGCTTGCTGGTACCAGACAATAGTGGCAACTTGGGCATTCCAAAGTCCTGTGATGATACCTCAGTGTTCAGCCAGTCAGTTAAGCAGTTGTATCAACGACAGGAGTGCAAACACAGACCAGAAACCTATGGGAAGGTGGTTTGGGTGATCTGGTGAGATGCAATCCTGGTGGGATGCAGGTCCAGTTAGCATTGACTTCCCGATGCTGGGGCAGGCTTCAGCAGCTGCCTGCTAAACTCCCTGTAGGCTAAAGCTCCCTGTAGGTGGGGCAAGAGGATGCCTGATTAGCAGCCAAGGGGGTGGGGTTCAGAAGCTCTCTACAGCCTTCAGGGAGAAAGGGAGACCTTTCTTCCTCAGAATAAATGAGGAGTCTTAAACGGGTTGTGGTGGAGGAGTGGAGTGAGAGAGCCTGAGAGAACTTTATTTCATGAATCAGGGACACATAAACATTGGGCAGTGGGAGGGATTAAGAGAGTGAATGTGTTTGATTTGCTGGGGATAGAGATGCCAGGGATACTTCATTTACATGTAACAAAACAGCCCTATCATAAGACAGGAAAGCAGTACTTACTTATCCTATGGGTTGGGGGAAGAACTCCAGGTACAGTGGTTGAAAGCCAAGTCACCAGCATGTCTATTAGGACAGGGAACATAGGGTTGGTGTTTGCAGGAATCCTCAGGTGCTTGCTGAATGAGGGATTTTTTTGTGTGTGTTTGTTTGTTTTTGTTTTTAATCAGAAAAGGGTTGGGCTTGTAATCTCATCTCCCTGATGGCCACATAACAATTCTTAGAGGTTCTGGGGTTTCCCAGATCACACAGAGAGGGAACTTAATGAGAAAGGAAATCTGTTGTCCTATACTGAGCTAAGAGGCTATACAGAAAAGCCAGACTTCGAACTTAATAGCAGGATCCCACAATTCACCGCCATGATAGCTTTCTCATCCAGTTTTCTTTGAAATTCCTCAATTATAATTGAGATGGAGTTAGAAAAGCATTCATCCTGTGCTCCAGTAGTGGTGTAGCTATGAGTTCTGGGCTTTAAACATAAATTCCCTAATATAACTTATGACTACTAACATATTTTTCCTACCTTTTGGCATTTTTTCAGACTCTGATAAAAATATATATAATTTCTTCCTAATAGCTTAACATTTTCTGATTCCTAGTAATGTCTTTTCTATCAAAATCTTCTATTTCACATGAATAAGTGGGGGGGGGACTCCTTATAATTTGAAACATTTTTAATTTGCTAAATTTTAGCAGTAATTTTTATATTCCTGAAATTTTCACTAAAACAGTTACTGGAATATAATTACTATAATTGTGTTTCTATAATGTTTATTTTTAATCATTAAAGCTAAATGGATTTGGTTGTTACACACTGCTTAGTGATATAAAAGTACTTGTCATCTCGTTTCAAATCTTAGCACCTGAACATACAAAGGGCAGAGGTAGAAGCAGCTAAAAGAGCGGCCTTAAGCCTCACTAGAGCAGAGCTCCACAGAAACCTTGAGATGCTGCTATGCAACAATGTGCTCTTACTTTTTGATTAACTAACTGACTAACTTTTTGTTTCTGGGAGGCTTCGAGGACATGCTAGCCACTGAGAAACATTCACCACCCGAGTCTTTTAGCATGTGATTTTGAAAAGTCTCACTCAGTTGCCAAGGCTGGCCTCAACTCTGTGCCTAAGGCTCCCTCCACATCCAGCTTTGTATTTTCCTGCTTCAGCCTCTTAAGTGGCAGGGATTACACAGTGGTACCCTAAAGCCCTAATGATGGAGTTTTGTTTTGTTTTGTTGGTCTTATTCTTACTTTTAAGTGTATGCAAGCATTTAATTTTAACCACCTGAGAGTAAAGCAGTTTATTTTTATCACCCTGGAAACTAGCAATATATTCTTACTTGGCTTACTGTTGTGTGTGTGTGTAAGCTTCCATTCATGATACAAAATTGATCAATTGTGACAAAAACTTCTCCAAATAAATATCTTAAAAATATAAATGGCTGCTAGTTGAAAGTGTACATCCTAAAAACCCTCAAAAGGTGTCCCTGAAAAGACAAGTGAATTATTGAATGCAAGTGCCTTCTGGGAAGAAAGACCAGAGAGGGCATTTCTGTGTATAAAAATCTGTGTTTAGAATATGCAATTTTAATAAAATAAATCCTTTCTTCTTTTTTTGATGTAAAAGTTCATGGCTCAGATGATGTATTAGTATATACATAATATATATAGAAATATGGTTTTCATAAACTTAGAAAAGTAAATCTCAACAGACAACTGTCTGGATAGTTAATAGACAATTGCACCACAGTTCTCCCATGCTTTGGTATGTGGGAGATGAGCCATGGTTTGTCATTAAACGTGATGGAAGTGGAAGGCATCATAGCATCCTTCTGCATCTTTTTTATAATGCCTACTCCTGTAATGCTGAAAGAAAGCTGCCACTTACTGCTCTCCACACCCTTTGCCTTTTCTAGCATTTTCTATGCCTGGAAGCTTTGACTTGCAAGGTTCCTTATGCATGCTAGGTATTGTTGCTGGAATTTTCCCCCACTGTGTCAGCTGATGGGCACTGTGTTTTTGTGCTTTGAATAGGAATGTTTCCATGTTCCCTGGCTGCCCTGAAGCTCATATATAGAACAGGTTTGCCTGGAATGTGAGATCCGTGTAATGCAGCCTCCTAAGTGAGAGGATAACAGGCATGTGTCACCATGCTATTCTTTTGCAGCATTAATTGTTGAGTTTCCCACAACTCAATTCCACTTCAGCTCACAAAACTCTCCATCCTTATCTTCTAGTAACATCTACAGTTTTTACTTTCATACTCAGGGACTGATCCCCTGTCAGTGTGTAAGATACTAGCCTTGAAGCTGGGAAGATGGCTCAGTAGATGAAGCACATGCAACTCTGTTTGGATCCTTAGCTCCAACACCTCTTCACACTTTCTAAGTCAGCACCACCTGAGTGACTCTTGCCCTACCAAGTTCGGCTCCAGCACAAGAAAATAACTTGGCCATATCTGGAACATAGCTCCTGTGTGCTGACTCTCAGGAAACACTTTCCAGCTTTCACCTCAGCGATACTAGTTTCTTCTTAATCATTGCTAATTTCTTATCTAGAGCTGACCGGAATCAAGTGTCCCAGAAAAATAGTACTTCTGGTATCTTGGGTATCTTGTTTATCTACATTTGATTCTTCAGCCCCAGCCAACCAGAGCCACAAAAATCAGAATCTTAATTCAAAGTAACAAATGGCTCTGACGGAGTCTTTAAACTATCCTTGGAACATCACAAGCCAGGTGTCCATCATCTGCATTGTGCTCAGCATTCTTGTTGTCCAAGCCGCTACAGAACTGCCCACCAAGCTCTCAACACTCAACAGACTTTATTGTCCAAATTTCCAAATCCACAGTTCTCCCCAAAGCATACAGTTATGTCTGTCAACAGCAGTACCCTACTATCCTAGTACCAATTTGTGTTGCCTGGCATTTTCTTCAGAGAAAGTCACTGCTGGTTTAGCAGGTAATGAAGAATTATTTCCTTAGTCATAGGTAGAAAAGGCAATGTTTCAAGGGGCTGGTTTGAGGGTAGAGAGACTACTTCCTCAGGTGAGATAAACCCTTGAGAATCTGAGGGTTCAAAGACCCCACTTTCCATAGGCTCCTCCCACACATTCCGTCTTTATCCTGCCAACACCCTCTGAGGCTGGGACTTGGATTTTCATTGTAATTCAGGCAACATCATAATGAAGGCCTTGGTTTGATTTTCTGCAACTTGAGCTCTGTGGCTTCTGGAAATAGACCTTTAGACCATTTATGCACATCTCTAGTCAGTCAATTTTATCACCAAGTTTATTGTTGTCCTCCGCCATATTCCAAGAAGCTAGACTGGTTAATTTTTATCATGGAGCCCATTCCTATCCTTTGTCAATTTATCCAGAGATGCTGAATGCAACAGACTTCCATCATCATTTCCCCCCCAAAACTATCAAAAGTTTTATATACAGCATCCATTATTATTTTTTTTACAAACTGTCAAAAGTTTTATACACAGAGTCAACAAATCTGTTCCCACCCACAGTTGGCGAACCAGAATAATCAAGTGTGTTTATTTCCTTAAGCTTTTAATACAGTTCACACCATGGGCATTCAGTATTCTGAAGCCCCTAAGCCAACAGGTTAAGAAAGGAATAACCGTGGTGGTGGCTGGGTGGGGGTGAGGGTGGGGTAGTTGATCCAAATTATCAAGGGGAAATTGTATTGAAAGATAATCTCTGGAGTGCAGGAGAGCCTTGCAGTGGTTTTCAACCTTTCTAACGCTGTGACCCTTCAATACAGCTCCTCATGTAGTGGTGACTCCCAATCATAAAATGATTTCCATTGCTACTTCATAACTTTAATTTTGCTACTGTTATTAATCATGATCTAAATATCTATTTTCCAATGGTCTTTGGCGACCTCTGTGAAAGGGTCTCTTGACCCCCAAAGGGGTTGCCATCTACACATTGAGATGCTTTAGGGCACCTCTTGGTACTTTCTTGTCCTATGATTAAAGCCAACAAGAACCTACAACAGCTTCCTCCAGACAGGATGACAAAGGGCACAGACTCCTCAAGAATGAAGATATGGGTCCCTATTCTAGGAAGAGAGCCAAGACCTGCTGAGGTGCTTGCCAAGAGTGGAGAAAACACAAAATGGATAATAGAAGAAGGTAGTTAAAAATACCAGTTAAAGCCACATGACTGGTTGCAGAAAAGGAAATTGTAATTTAAATGACTGTTTCACTCATATTTTATGACTGATATTTGTGTTTTCTTTATCACATGATACAACATCAATTAAAAGAATATCAATGGATACATTTAAGTTTGAGATACTAAAAAATGTCCCCCTAAGGGGCATTGCTACCTATTCTTAATTTGTAGTGTGGTTGTAAGAGGGATAATTATATCATATTAGGTGTAATTATGACCCGGTTAAATATATACTGTGTTCACAACTAAACATGGGAAAGCTATAGTATGTTTATGAGTTGGGTATTGTTTTCACTTGAAAATTAATCATAACATAAAGAGATACTGTTGTGTGTCAAGTGGTCAAAGTGTGGACTTGGGATGGCTATCTTTGGCTGTCTATACATCTAATGTTAAGTAAAACTCAAAAATGGAGGGCACACCTGTGAGGGATTTCTGCTTAATTCATGGTGAGAAGGTCGTTGGGATAGGAAGACACACCTTCATGCTACATCTTTAGTCCAGATCTCATCTTTTGGTTTTGTTAATGTAGAGAGATTTAGCTAGGATGGCATTATGTTTCTAACTTCCTATCCTGAAGTCTTAGGTTGTGATTTTAAATTTCTCTTGTTCCTGGTCAATATTTTTAAAGCTATAAATCTCCATGTGCAAACTTTGTGATTTTTTTCTTTATTGATGTATAAAAATCATATTGTGTATATGTACCCCATTATTATTAACCATTCATCTATTGATGGGCATATAGGCTGTTCCCATTCTTGGGCATTGTGAATAGAGCAATAATGACAATGGATATGCAACTATCTCTGTAGTAGGTAGGTTACAGAGTCTTTTGTAGATGTGAGAGGGGTATGGGTGTGCCCTATGATTGACCTATTTTTAATTGTTCATTTTTTAAATTTTAGTGTACTTGGAATAGCTTTTTGATAGGCACAAAGTTGTGATTTGGAGAAAGCTATGAAGGTGTCATGTGTGTGCATGGACACTGTTATATTGACATTGTCTAGTACAACCCCTGCTTCCAGACAGGTTACAGAAGCTTCTACAGTTCTTTCCTCATAACAACCATCTTACCTATAATTCAAGGGCATGTCCGATGACATTCTTCTTTCTCTCTTTCTATGTGTGTGTGTGTGTGTGTGTGTGTGTGTGTGTGTGTGTGTGTGTGCATACACCAGAGGAAACTCTTGCCTGTTATGCCTCATGTGTCCTTAACTTTTGTTTTTAAGACAAGGTGTCTCACTGGCATGTGACTTGCTAAGAAGGCTAGGTCGGCTGGCTTGTGGGCATCAGGGAGCCACACATCTCCATCTCCCCAGTGCAGTGACTGCAAACACGCACCACCATGCCTGGCATTATTTTTCTCCGTGGGTTCTGTGGATAGATGTCAAGTCCTCATGTTTGTCTCCTGAATGACTGAGCCTCCTGCTCCTTCAGGTCTGAGAAACTCAAAATTTATTATCAGTAAGACTAACAAATTAATTCCCACACAGAGTGCTCAGGGAGAAGTCTGGTAAAAATGGTTTTGTAAATCTCCTGTAGGTGAAGGTCAATTAGTGTAGGACAATTAGAATATATTAAGTATGAAAAGGGAAAGCTTAAAGAATAAAATGTGCAGAGAGGCTTTTAAATATCACAATTTTCCCCTAAAGTATTTTTAATTAAATAAAAAAAATCTTGTCAAAGACACAGAATTGTAAAAACAAAAATACCAAGAAAACCTGGAAATAACCACCTTCCGTTGATCTGAATTCACTGAGGAGAAAGTACAGTACCAGAAAGGGACTGTGCAGAGCCAGGGACCAAGTGATACAATCTCCAGGCAGCTTCTTCATATGATATGAATGAGACTGAAGCCTTTCAGTCAACATCCCTTTCTCACAGGCATATATGAGACAAAACCTCTGAGAATAGTCATGTATCGAGGCTGCATGGTTTGTTTGCACTGGCTCCAGCAGCAGAGAAGAGTCAGAGGCACGGCTGGTGTCCAGGACTACTCTATACAGGTCTGACAACTTTTATCCAGGAGCCAGGCCCACCCCATAGGACCACACCCTTTGTGTCCTGCACAGATGTCTCCCCATCCTTTTTCTAGTTTTTTCCCAACATGTTGCAGACTGGACTACCTGATGTGTTCTGGTTTCTTTTCTACATTATTGGCATAGAGTCAACCCATATGAATGTCATGGTGTGTGTGGAGGCCCTCTCCCTGAACTGATGAAGACTGAGGTGTCTACACATCCAGTCTTTCCTGGGGCTTTATTTCTCACTGAACTCCAACCATAATCTCGGCTAAACTTCAACTGTGAGGTCACACTTCAAGTTACAAATGTGGATGAATTCAAGAATCTCTTTCCTGTGTACCAGCAGCATGCCTGTAGCTATGATGATATTCATGAGGAGCTGGGCTGATGCTTGTATGTCTCTACTGAAAAATTAATAAATAAGGCACACTAAGCCCTCTCATTTGACCAAAGTAAATCCATGACATTCAATTTCATAACCTGCTCAGAATTGGGAAAATTACTTCAATTGGTCCAGCCCATATCACCTAGGGCATATTTCCAGATAATTCTAGTCCCACCTGGTATTAATAAACTGTACTAAAAACAAAAAGCAAACCATCATCAGCATGATGTCCTCAGTATTCAGTTTATCAGAGGTCAACACGACATTTATGTCCTTGGAAGCCTTGACTATCCAGGCCCTTTACCTTATAGGTCCTGACCAGCCAGTGTTCTGTGGCATGTGCTTCATCTGACATCAAACTCAAAGATCTTTATTAACAATCACAGTGTTTCAGACACAGTCAAAGCCTGGTGGATGCTTGGCTTCTGTGTAGACCTGCCCAAAGCTGAGGTACCACATTTTGTACAAAAGGCAGTTGAGAAACATAGGAGACCCCTCATGGTCCACAAGAAATTCCCCAGTTGGAGTACAGTGGTCATTGTCCTTGATTTGTCTTCCTCTGTTTGTGCTTCCTCCAACACAGACCAGCCAGAGAAACTTGGTATCACCAAATGCTCAGCGAGGCCTCCAAAACATTGAGCACACAGCTGATAATCAAGCTTCCTCAAAACTTCATAGGATTTTTTCTCCTGTGGATGCTATTGCCACCCTACTCAAGAAACGTGGGCATTATTCCATGTGTTATTGCCCACCACATTGTGTGATTTGCCAATGCAGTAATTTTAATAGCTTTAATCCCACCATCACATGACATTTGCATCCTCCGGAGTATTGTGACGAATCAAAAAATATGCCTCTCAGAAGTCATCAAAAGTAACCCTACTGCCAACCCCACCACAGGCAGACAGTAAATCACTGGTCGCCCAGGTAGAATGACAAGTGCAGTGATAAGAAAGTGTGCCATGACCAGCATCATCCCACGTAACTCTTCACTCTTAATAAAACAAGTAGAACTGCGGTGCTTCTTGCCCTTCTTGTCTGGGTGGTTTACACTGACACTCTTCCTTTATAATATAAATATATTATAAGAAATATAACAAAGTTTATATGGACAGCAGCAGGGAGACAGCAATGCCAGAAAGAACTCACTCAACAAGTTCCAGTATCTGCACTAGATGCACAGTTGCCATTGAACAATACTTTCTGGCCACACTAGACGTGATGATAGAATTCAGGCTCTAGACAGATTCCTAAAGCAGTAATGGAAGCCAACTGCAAACATAAAGACAAGGAGATGAATATCAAAGCAGTCGGAGGAACTGGCCGCAAGCCAAAGCTCAGACACACTGGCAATAGTAAGGATGCTTTTTTTTTTTTTTAAGTCTATGAAGGATCCAGCAGTGAATAGAAAAGCCCTGTCCAGGGAGAAATCTTTCTTGTCAGCATAAGCAGAGCTCCAACACTTGAAAGGACAAAGCCAATAGGGAGATGACACACCAGGAAAGAACTTTACATTGCTGTGAATTTATATGTCTGTGTTGGTAATCCACAAAGGCATGCCTCTGACAGAGGCCAAGCACTCCAAAGGCTGCCCTGTGTTCTGATGAAAGGTTAGGCTAGAGGCCCACAAAGGAGAGCTGCGTAGAAAGAATGGGGCTTTCGCAATAAGCGGTGCAGTCAGCTACATAGATCCAAACAGGAAAATAGCACCTTTGCATTAGCATTGGAACACAAAGACGGTCAGGCTGACCAGAATCACGTAACCTGCCCAATGGACAGAACTCTTCTTCATTGCCTTGATTCAACATGCCATCGGTGAGAAAGATGCAAAAGATGCAAAAGACAGTGATGCCTTCGTTATTGTATGAGCCAGCTACAGGGGGAGAAATATCTAGAAACTAAAGCAATCATGGCAGCAGCAAGAAGCCCGCTCCTGCAACCTTGAGCTCTTTGGTAAGGTGACATTTAATTATAGCAGTAGAGTATAAGAGACGGCCAGGAAAACATAGACATTCAGAATGTGGATGGGGTTGTGGAAAAATATATTGAGTACATGCTGGATTACAGGAGAGATGATCATATGCCTGCGGAATTGTTCCTTCAGTGATTTGTCCCAAGGAGTTGCAGGACTAATTATTAAAACAGTTATGGAATTTATAAAAATCCTTCCTCAGCCAGAAACTAAGTACTCCAATAATTCAAGTACAAATCAAAGCCATGGGTAACACTTTTAAATCTGAGGACAGCAAAGAAATGAGTGGGAGAAATAACACATCAGCCACTGACAGAATGAAAGCTTCAGAAGTGTGTCCTACTTCTCATAGGACAATGACGAAAATCCAGGCTTAGTCATCTTGGCATCAATGGTTGGTAACTGGTGCTATTCCAATAGCATGCAGACACTCCACAGAAGCCCACCTGGCTCCCCCTGCTACTCACTCAGTGACACACCCAACCTTACGTTATGTTAGTCTATTACACGTTACTATAGAAAGCTACCTGATGCCTGGATGAAATCTCTTACTGGAGTGCTCAACCTGGTCTGTAGTCTGACTTCCTTGTCATCCTGACGAGTATCTGAAGAGCACAGGGAGGAAAACTGAATTCTTCACCAACCTCTGAGAGCTTTCAGTCCATCATGGTGGGAAGGCAGAGCTGCCAGGAAGCAGACGGAATGGCTGCACCCGAAGCCGTGTTCCTTTCCCTTATGTTTCTTCTGAGCCTTGGCCTGAGGAACGGTGCAGTCTGTGTGTAGACGGGGCCTCCTCCACATTCTGATACCTTACTCTTTAAATACCCTTAGAGATGCTTGCTGAGGTGTGTAGAGGATGCCTCACTAACCACCTAGGTGCTTCCTAAACCAATCAATTAACAGAATGAACCACCAGACTGGCCCATTTAAAAGTAAAGAGGTGGGTTTCAGCTCAGCCTTAGCATCTGATCAGCTTCTAGTGAGTGTCTCATCCTGCTCAAGACACGGATGGGTACATAGGATGGGGAGCAAGCATTTGCAGAAGGAGCACAGAAACATGAGAGACAGGTGTCTGCTCTGATTTATTGCAGCCCACGCAAGGCCCATCCTCTAGATCAACACTGAAGTGTACCCACCGTAGCACCCAATGACCCAGTCACCTCCCACTAAGCCTCAACTCTTTACAGTCTCACTTTGTGCTGCAGGCTAAGCTTTGTGCGAGACAACTGTACCCTAAGTCCCAGAGTCATCCATGATGTGTCTTTGCAAGCACATGTACAGGGACCGAACAGATGGTTCCGTGCTTAAGGCCACTTGCTGCTCATACAGAAGACCCGAGTTTGATTTCTAGCACCAACGGTGGGCGGCTCATGAGTGCCCGTAGCTCTGGCTCCAGAAAATTTATCCAATTCCCACTTCTGTACTTCATGGGCACCCATATACATGTGCACACAAAGAGCACACACAATTAATTAAACAGACGTTGACCAGCATGCAATGCCATCTATCAATCTGCATTGAGTCACACACAGACCCTCCCCTAAAAGTGCTTGCTGTGTTTAACCCCCTCTTCTGGAACACCCAAAGCCTCTTCTCCCCCCTTTCATTATAATTTCATCTTCTGTAAAATGTCATGTAACTTGAGGCACACAGAATGTGGCCTTTAAGAAGTTCTGTTACGTAGCAGTATGCTTTTAAGATTTACCCAGCTTGCAGCTTGATCACATATCTATTTTTTTCCTGAATATTATTTTGCTATGTGTGTCTAGCATTTTTATCCTCTGCAGTTATGGCTGTTTTTAGTTGGAGTGAGAATGAGATGAGCAGAGCTGCTCCAGGCAGCTCTGCATAGATTCTGCATGGAGCTATCTTTTTGAAGCAGACAAGTTGGTTGATCACATTTGGTAAAACTACATTTAGTTTGGAAGAAGCTATAAAGCTGTTTTCCAGAGTGGCTGCGTGACCCCTTATCCTAACATGATTGGATGCACATTCCTCTCCAGTCTCACTAACATTTTGGACTGCCAATTCATTTTTTTGCTATTCCAATATTCAATTACTGTTTTAATCTGAAATTCCCTAATAGTGTATCTGTCCAGCATATTTTTACCTTGCTTATTTTCCATGAGTGTCTTCCTTGATGTAGTGGCCTGCTTGAAAATAGGTTTCTGTGGCTTTAGGAGAACTTGTTGCTCTTCCAAAAGACTGGATTCCATTCAGAGCCTAAGTCAGATGGCTCAGAATGACCTGTGACTCCAACTGCGGGGAGCCTAGCACCCTCTTCTGGCTTCTAACAGTACCACACACATGCACACACATAATTACAAACAAAAGGAAATCAGAGTTTTCTTTTCTTATTGCATTTTTAGTATATTTTTGGATATTTCAGAAGCTGGTCTTTTATCAGATGTGTGTTTTATAGACTTTTTTTTTCAGTCTTTTCTTTTTATTCTTTTAATATTCATTTCCTCAGAGAAGAATAAAGTCCAACTTGGAACTTTTCTGCCTTTATTCATGATTTTGGTGTTTTATCTAAAACATTTTGTATTTGTAAATCCAATGTTTCCTGGGTTTTTAAATTTTGTTTTCTTTTATATGATTTAAATATTACCTTTAGGCATATAATTCTTTTTTGGTTGATATTCATGAAACATGTCAAATCTATAGTTCTTTTCCTTGTTTGGCAGGTTTTCACTCATTGTGCCAACATCATTTCTTGAAATGTCTGTCTGGTCTCATTGAGTGGCCTTGGTTGGAGCCTTTAGCTGACTGTGACTATTTTGGAGCACTGCACAGTGGTCCTCTGAGTAGCAGTCCACTCTCTCAGCAGCACATCTTGCCTTGGTTACCCCAGGGGTACAGTGAGTTTAGTGTCAGCTAGAGAGAAGCACTTCAGGCCTATTGTCCTACAGTACAATTTTGGCTCCTTTAAGTCTCCTCGTCTCTGTGTCAACTTTATGCTTAGTTTATTAGTACCAATAGCACAGCTTGTCTGGATTCTAATTGGGATTTCACTGAATCTATAAATAAAACTAGGAGTAAGCTATATCTTACCCATGCTTAGACTTATGTTATCTTCTTACATTGGAATGTTAGATTTTTTTAAACAGTCAGATCTTATGCATATTTGATACATTTTTGCTGAATAACCTCAGATTTTAGGCAATTTTATGAGTAAAAATTTAAAACATGAACTCCAGGTATACTTTGCTGACATTTCACCATGAACTTAAATTGGTTTGTGAAAGGTGTATGTGTGCATCAGTCAACATTACCATATTTTTAAAAATATTGATAAATATATTTTCTAGGAGAATTGATTCTTTTATCATCATATAACATTGATATTTATTCCCAATATATTTTCATTTTTGAAGTCTGCATTGTCTGATATTAATGTAGCTATTCTGGTTTTCTTTCACTTAGTGTTAGCACTGTAACCCTTTCACTGTTAACCTGAGTCATTAGATGTTAAGTGAGTTTTCATAGACAGTGTAGAACCTGTTTCTTTAATTCCGTGTCACAACTTCTCACAATTTGATGCATCAAGACTATTCGCAGTTAAAGTGACCTTTACTACACTGAATTATGGGTTACCATGCCTGTAGTTCATTCAGCATACAATGACAATTTGCTAAATCCTAGCATGTATCACAGCAGCCACATGTTGTTATGACAGAGTTGTCATCACAATGTTGCAGCATCATTCGGTATTCACTTATTTGTGGTGATGCAGGTGCGAACCAGCCCACTGTGTTGCCATAGTTACAGAAGTAGAGCACACATCCCAGGTATGGTATATAGTAAACGGGCTTGTGGTATAGCTCAGCTGGGGAACCCTGACTGGCTCAGGAAATTTTGGTTTTTGCTGCTGTTGTTTGTTTCTATCCTTCATTCAATGGACTGTCTCTTGGTTCTAGGTGAGGCTGGCTTAAGGGTGAGGGTCTCAGAAAACTCAGCAGCCACCGAAAACGGGGCTGGTATGCATGGCTCATTCACTGCCCTTTCTGCCTTTTTGTTTTTGCTTTGGTCCTCCTTTTCTGCCTTGCTGTATTTAGTACTTGTGCACATGTGTGGTAAGCGTTGATGATTTCATTGTCATCTTCCTTGGCATTTCGAGTTTCTTGAATCTATAGATTAATGACTGGTATGTTGGAAACTCGTCATGTACTGTCCCTTGAAACATTTATTGTTTTCATCGCCTCCCTCTGGTTTTTCAATTAAATGATGTTAACGCCTCTTAAATGTGCTCTTAAATGTTAGTAGTTTTGTCGGAGCTTTTTGGAACTTCCCTTTTCTCTTTGTGTTTGGATTTGCAGGTGCCTATTGACTCATCCTTAGGCTCAGTAATTATTTCTTTTGTTATGTTCAACCTACTGATGAACCTGCCAAAGACATTTTGTACTTTTTAGTTTTGTCCTTTTATTTCTAGCATTTTCTTCTGATTTTTAGAATTTTTTTTATCTCTCTGTTTGCATCAGCCATAGGTTATTTCATGTTTGTTTCTCCCACTAGGTCCCCTAACATATTAATCATGTTTGGTTTAGGCTCCCCTGTCTGATCAGCTAAAACCTATGTCATATCTGACCCTGATGCTTGCTTTGGTTTTCAGACTTTTTTTCTTGCTTTTTGATTTGCCTTGTAATATTTGGTTGAAAGCCACACATACTGTGTCATTTAAAAGGCACTGAGGTAGCCGGGCATAGTGGTTCATGCCTTTAATCTCAGCATGCAGGGAGGCAGAGGCAGGCAGATTTTTGTGAGTTCAAGGCCAGCCTGGTCTACAAAGAGAGTCCAGGACAGCCAAGGCTACACAGAAAAACTCTGTCTCAGAAAAAAAAGGACTGTGATAAGTCAGTCTTAGTGTGAGATCTTATAATCCAGCTGGAAGCTGGTCTCGAGTTCATGTTTGGTGTACCTGTAATGAATGGCCAAATATTTCAATTCTGTCATGGTTTCCCTAATAACTTTGGGTTTGGGGCTTCCCTAATAATTTTTATGAGTGCAGCTGGGGCTCATCTGATTTTAATGAACTCTTCCACTAGAGTTCTGTGGATAGTTAGGAAGGTGTAGAAGAGGAAATGTACCTGTAATCTTATGATTAAATTTCCTTATTTTAATGAAATTGTAGCTTGGGCTTTGTCATTACAAATGCTGCTTTCACCATGTTCATAGCAGCCTTAGCCTTAATAGCCAGATCATGGAAACAGCCTAAGTGTCCCTCAGTAGAAGAATGAATAAAGAAACTGTGGTACATTTACACTATGGAGTACTACTCAGCTATTAAAAACAAGGAATTCTCAAAATTTGTGGACAAATGGATTGAACTAGACATGATCAAAATGAGTGAGTACACCCAGAAGCAGAAAGAGTCAAATGGTATATACTCACTTATATCTGGACACTAGCCCAAGGGGCATGTCCCACGAAAGTATTCAGTTACCAGGAAAGTGGGATAGAGGGAAGGACATCCTATTGGGACTTTAGGTGAGGGAAGCATGGGAGAATGGGGAAATAGAAGGATCCAGAGGGTCCTAGAAACCTACAAGAAGAACATTATGATGGGCAGATCAGTGCCCAGGGGTCCTGCTCAAACTATGGCACCAGCCAAGGACAATACATGCAGTAAACTTCGAACCCCTACCCAGATCTAGCCAATGGACAGGACATTCTTCACAGTTGAGTGGAGAGTGGGGTCTGACTTTCACACGAACTCTGGTGCCCCATATTTGACCACTTCCCCTGGATGAGGAGGCCTGGTGGCACTCAGAGGAAGGATAGCAGGGTACCAAGAAGAGACTTGATACCTTATGAGCATATAGAAGGGGAGGCGGTCCCCCTCAGTCACAGTCATAGGGGAGGAGAGTAAGGAGAAAATGGGAGGAAGAATGGGAGGATACAAGGGATGGGATAACAGTTGAGATGTAATATGAGTAAATTAATAAAATATATTTTTAAAATGCTGCTTTTCTCCTGTCCCATCTAGTTCATAGACTCAAAGGATGCAGGTGGCACCACCTTTCCACAGAGGATGCAGGCAGGCTCCACCTGTCCACAGAGGATGCAGGTAGGGACCACTTATCCACAGAGGATGCAGGCAGGCACCACCTGTCCACAGAGGATGCAGGCAGGCACCACCTGTCCACAGAGGAGGCAAGCAGGCTCCACCTGTCCACAGAGGATGCAGGTAGGGACCACTTATCCACAGAGGATGCAGGCAGGCTCCACCTGTCCACAGAGGATGCAGGTAGGGACCACTTATCCACAGAGGATGCAGACAGGCACCACCTGTCCACAGAGGATGCAGGTAGGCACTGCCTGTCCACAGAGGATGCAGGCAGGCACCACCTGTCCATTGAAGAAAACTGTAGATTTTTCCTCAGAGGACACAAATTTGTTCTAGAGAATGTTGAAGGTATTTTACAAAGGTTTTTACTCTTTTACTCTTTTTCCATCTTCTTAGAGTTTGGGGAGGAGACTACTGGATCTTCACTGTGAGGATATAGTGAGGTTCTTGATGGTAAAATTGACTAAAATCCAGGACCTTCAACACATTCTTACTCTCAAGATAGTTTCTACAAGCCTCCAGTTATTTATTATTATGGATACTTCTGAATTTTTGCTCATTTGTCACTTCAGAAGATTCTTTCATTCTCTGAAGGTTCACCTCTCTCTTCAGGGTGGTGACTAGGTTAGTAATGTCTGTTCTCTGACAGAACCAAGATAAGTAATTGATTTCTTTTTGTTTTCTCAGATCTTTCTTATTATAAGAGTGATGTTAGCCAGGGACAAGTCCTTCATGTTACAATATTGACTTGCTAAGCAAGAAAAGACACCAGTGTCGTAGTGGCACAAAGGTTAGAAAGGTAACCAATCACTTTTTAAAAATTGAGCTTGAGACATACTCTAGAGGAGGAAATGTACCCCTAATGCTATAAACCTTGTTATAACCTCATGGCTTAGGAATCCATAGGCCCTAGAGAAGAACCCACTACCATTGCCTTGATAGATGGACACACTGCCAAACTGTCCTCTAAATATTTAGCTTATATCTATAGATCAGCACTGCTCTCAGCTTTAGCCAGAGAAGCTTCTCCTACAGGTGCCAGCAGTGTGTGCAAAGAGCCATCAAGTGACTGCTGAATGCTCAGCTGTAAGTGGGGCAGCCATATATTACCATCTCTCCAAAGGTTCAAGGAGCATCATGGAAGAGAGAGCCCAAAGAGCAGAGGCTAAGGATTTGAGGAGGTTGAGGAGGCTGAGGAGGAGTGCCATGAGACCCTGTCTTCTGGACATGGTATGGCCATTGCATTAATGAATCTACTGCTGCTGTGATTACCTGCACAGGATCATCAGCCAAAACTAGTTGGATTCAGTGGGTTACCAGTGGGGCAGGAGAGGGAACAACAGGCAGGAAGTGAGTAGGGGAAAGTGCTAGTGTTGTTTGTAGGGAGTGAGAGTGGAGAGTTGAGGTAGAATTTTTCAAGAAATAGCGTTTGCTTATATGTATGAAATTTGTCAAAGAATAAACAGAAGATATTTTAAATGAAAAAAAAAAAGAATGGACTGGCAATTTCTGAGCTTTTAACATGTGAAAGCTGTAAGCAGAAGTCTGTTGGTTTTATCCTTAGTACCACGCTGAGTGACTTGTACGTCTTAGATTGCAGTTTGTAGGAGGTTCTTGTATATGTGGAACACAGGGACAGGCAAACAGGAAGATATGTTTCAAGGACTCTTCTGCCTTCCCCTTTGCTGTTACTGCGAGGGACTGTGTTTTGGTAACAATACTATTTGCTTTAGTCCTAGCTGGACCACAAAGAGCTCCAGTGCCCCTCCCCACTTCCCCTCTACCCCTGAGATGATGGTGACTGTCACGAGATGAAGGCCTGTCTTTCAGGACATTCTTTTTTCAGAAGCCTGCTGCAGGTGCTATTTAGAATTTCTCTGCTTTTTCTTTCTGCCTCTCTAGCGGCTATGCCCTGTTAGGTTGAATATCTGTTAAAGTAGTTTTATAGCTCTAACTTAGGCTTCTATGCTTGCTGATCACTGTCATCTGACGTGAAAAGCTCCTCTGCTCTCCACAACAGGGACTCATCTTCCTCTGTATGCTCCACAATACTTACAGGACCCATTGATCGGTTCCTAGTGGCCCCATTTGCACATAGTATAGTTTGTGGATTTACGTTCCATGGATTTATTCTTATTCCATGTGGTACTGTACTTGTTTAAAGGAGGAGAGGCAGGAAGGCCCAAAATTGAGAAACCATTCTGCTCCAGATCTCTGTTCCAAATGTGGCAATAAGAAGAAAGAGCTGGAAAATGGAAAGTGAACAGCAGGGCCAGCCGGCTGCCTCCTGAGAGGACTGTGGTCACGGCACTGGCACCTCTGCAGTGCCAACTTCCTTCATGAACACGCAGCCTTCTGCCTCTTCTACTTGCTCCTGTGCTTTTTCTTTTTGGTGCGATGTGCTCCGTGTTTGAATTTCAACACAGCGAGGTGGTAAGGTACATATTCAACACTTTGTATGTCCTTGTAAGAGTCAAGTCACATGAAGATCATTCTGCCGAGAGAACACCAGCAAGAAAGAGAATTACTTCCATGTTTGTATCGCCAGGGTTTTCTTATGTTCTGCTATGAAGTACAATTATACAAACAAATAACCATTTAATGATTCTAATGTTTTCACTGTCCATCCCTGCCCCACATCCATGCATAGGAGTTGCTTTACCAGACACGGGCACTCCAGTGCACTCATTAGGAGAGTATTTCTTCAGTACACTCTGCCAGAAAAAAAATTAAAACAGAAATACTTTCAGCCAATATGGTTTTCACATTTCTTCTGATTAATTACTTACACAACCGCATAAAATATTTTAAATATATTTGAGTTTGCACAAACTCAATTATATCCATGTACTTTGCATTTAAAAGCAATCTGCCCACTTATTTAGAGAACTAAAATATCAAAAAGGCTCTTAATAACAAAAAAAAATAGTGAGTTTTATAAGAATGTGTGTTGGAGGGGAAATAAAATTTGTTTGCTTTCAGTCACATTTTATTACCAACCCAGGAGTAAATGGCACAGCTTCAGCGTGTCATTATGTCCACCATAGGCTGGCTTTGCTTCAATCTGCCATTATCTCCACCACAGGCTGGGCTTGCTTCAATCTGCATGCTTCTATTTAGACAGTGCTTCTGTCTGGACACCTTTGAGAATATCTCGGCACCAAGAAGAAGTACCAGGCCTCTTACCTGTCACAAGTGTGGCCCAGAAGTGACTTTGCAACTATGAACACAATAGATAGCACCATAGATTCCAGAATGCAATATAACTTTGGCCAGGGGTCCCTCCCATCACCAAACAAACAGACAGACACAGTCATGCCCAGCAGGGCAGTGAGGAGACAGAAATGTCAGAGAAGATCCCAAGAGGCAGCACAGAGGCCAGCCAGGACAGTGAAGCATCAGTAGTGGGCAGCCGAGACAGAATGTGATGTGTCTGTGCTTTCTAAGGATGTACAAATGGTCAAGGCTCATAGGGGAAAGGAGAAGGCTTAGGAGGTAGTCACAAAGCCTATAAAAAACAAAGAAGAATTGCTCCGTTCTCCTCAACCCTAAACTACAGTAGGTAAACATTCCCTTAGATTGGGAAGGTAGAAACAGAGGCAACCAAAAGAGTTTCCTTGAGCCCAAACTCTAGAACAGATAAGGAGGAAGAAGTTTATTGAACCATCTTGGATTAAGCGTCTGCTTCCATTTTCCCAGATAGCTTAATAATTTGGTCTCCGGGTTTTTGGGTTTTGTAAGCACAACAGCCTTTTAGAAAATAGGCAGGCACAATGAGATACCCTTTCAGTAGAATGTGAGTGCTGTGGAACTTTTAGGTGATGTGTAAACATGTTTTTGTTTTAATTCCAGGTGTGGGATATGGGGGCCGCTCCAGTAAGTCCACAGCTGATAGTTGCCTCCTCCTGAGAGGGTAAGTGATGTTTGTCAGCTGTGAACTACCTTGTGTGTGGGCGTGGTCTTTCTCAGCAGGGATAAAAGAAGATAGGTGCTGGTGCTTCCCCCTGCTGCTCCTGGTTGCTGTTGATGCAGTTGGAGGAGAAGTTGGAGGTGTCATGAAATGAGGACTGGACTCTCTCTAAGGAACATGATGACCCTGAACAGGATCAGCTAAGGACAACTATGCCCCCTCTCCCCACTAACCTTCTTTCTCTCCAACCTGGTGTTGGTGTGTTGGAAGGGATTGGGGTGGAGAAGGGAGAAAGATTTGAGGAACTCAGAGGAAAAAATGAATTTTAAAAGTATGCCAACATGAGAGGAATTCAAATCCAGTGACTGCGACATGGTGACTATTATGCCTGTGACTAACAAATGAAGGTTCCACAGCCCAGGAGTCCACCCTTCCTACGGCAGCCATAGAGGACGCAGCCGCACTCAGGAAACAGAGACGTCTCAAGCCAAGGACCCCGTTCATCTTTCCTCTGTGTGTCTTTGGCTCACATTAACTGTTACCCATGTGGAAGATGATGCCTCAGATGGAAAATATTAGATTATTAAAGAGCAGCCATGAGTTACTTTCTTCAGGATTAACTTTGACACATACACAGAAAGCTACAAACAGGTAAGACAGATTGGTCTCTTCTCTCTAAGCTTGTCTCTGTAAGTGAATTGTGTCTTTACTTAGCAATGGCCAGGGTAAAGGGCATCACCAATTGAACTAGCTTGTGTATCTTAATTATCTTTAACAGTTTAAAGCAAATTGGTACCTTTTATGACTAGGATTTTACAATTTCATCCCTGTTAAGTTTGAGCCTTAAGAAAGTATAATTATGAATTAAATATCCTTTAATATCAAAATAAACTCTAAACCATAAATACAGTCCACAAAGTGAACAGGACCCTTACTTGATAGTGCACTTCTGCAGAATTCCAATTTTCTATATGACTCAGTTTCTCCAAATAGCTAAAGCTTAACAAAGATAGCAAAAATATCAAATTTTTTTTATATGAGCCAGTTTTAAAACAAACCATCTTGGATGCCTGGTGTTTCCTCCTTAGTTTAAAAAAGAAAATACAATGCTAAGTAGATGAATATCACATGAACAGTAACCTTCGCCAAGATGTTGGTAAATCTAATGGCGTGCTTCCATCTTGTCACCAGCCAAGATGGTGGCAAGCCACTTGCTGTTCCAAGGGGAGCCAACCAGGCACATGCCCTTTCCCTAAACAAGACCTGAATGCAAGTTACTTACAGGTGTGCTGTCGCAAATTAAGATGGTCAATATAATTATTATCCCCCTTTTTGGTAAAGATTTTGAGGTAACTTTAAATTTTATGGGTCCTTTATAAATCATGCTTGATAAACTTACAACCTCAAATACAGAAAGGTAAACTGTCCACAAAAGCAAAGCTTTAAAGCCAGGAAAGGAAACCAAGGAAAGAAAGGAGGCGGTAATCAGTGAGACATGGAGGAAGGGAAACAGCTCACGGCTTTGTGGTTCTCAAGCTCAGTGTCGTTTCCTGGGCTGCTTTGTTTTATTTTCCATCTCCCTGTCATAGAGTCAGGCAGCAATCCTGACCTATTTGGAGGGCACTTTTAAACAAACATGCCCAGGTCTGGAGCAGGCAGGCCAAGTTCCAACTGCAGAGCTAGGCTTTTTAATAGAGAAGAGCATTGAGGGGACTCACAGGTGAACACTGCTCTGGCAGGCTTTGCCCTTCTCCCCCATTCCCTCTGCCTTGCTGAAAACCATTAGATTACATTCCTGAAGCTAGCCCCCAAGGTCTATTTCTTTATTTGGCCACTTTCTCCTTCTGAGGCTGACTACCAAGGTCCAGCTATCAAAAACCCCCTTAGGCTCACCTAGTTAACATGCCCAGTTAAAATTAAACACCTCACCTTAACAAGGGGATTTCCCTTGTACCTTTATAAAGTGCCATTTGTCTATGGGCCACGTCTGTCTCCTTTCTACCCGGAAGGGGCCTTTGTCCCTCCTACATAAATATCCCTTCCCTTTCTGCCCCATCCTCTGTCTCCTGTCCTTGTCTCTTATTCCCTGTGTTCTGTCCTTCTGTGGCAAATCAATCTCCTTTGTGCTGAGAACTTGGTCTTAAGGGTCTTGAGCCAATCAAGCATAAAACAAATTGTTAATATTATCCGTACCCCCAAAGACATCTGAGTCTCTGTAAGAAAGACTGAATCCAACAATCTTCCCATCAATAGCCATTTTGTGTCTGACTGCAATTGGAAGCAGACAACCTGAAATGCTTCTGTCTCTTAGCTGTGAGATGTACACGCAGGACTTTCCAGGCTGGGAGAGGTCAAAAGCATAAGGCAAAAGAGTTCCCTACTGTCTCAGGAATAGATTGAGTGTGGATGCCCAACAGAGACAGATGGCATTCTGACTGTGAGCATGGTGTACACCAGGACCTTGGGAATGTTTAAAGTGAACTGTCATCTTTACAGGGAAGGGGCCTTGGGCCGTGCTAATTTTCTGCCTTGTGGAGTTATCTAAATTAGTTTAAATATTAAAGTTCTGATTTTGGGCCAGCAGGGGTAGTCTCCCAACCATTTGTCCAATGTATATTGAGGCCAGATTAGGACTGAGAGGTAGGTGAACAAGTGACCCCAGGATGAGGTCTCCCAATTGGAGCTTTTTAGGTTAGTCTGCAGCCAGCCTGAGGATGTGTACTTTTGGAATGGAGAATTTAGAACTCACAGTGGGGCCTAGGATCAAGATAAAAACAGCAGTGGATATCCACTCAGGGCATCATGTCAGTCACAAAATAAACAAACATGACTGGAAAGTAAATGGACTTCAGCAATCTCTACAAGTGCATGGGTCCCTGGAAACTGCAGGGCCAGTGGAAGGTTCTCAGGGCTGGGACTTGATCAAGCAGTAGGCCAGCAGAGAAGTCCCAGAATTACGCTCTTAACCAAAGTTTTTTCGGAGAGATTAGAATTCTCTGGTGCCTTCTACTGATCAGTTCTTAGGACTGAAGGAATCTCCAGTGTACTCTCAGACCTAACAAAGGTGCCTCTGGGTTAGGGCCATGGTTACCTTGTCCAGAAGTTTGGTTATGTTGCATGGATGTTCTGGTTAAATGCAGCAGGGCCCCCAGCCTGGGTCAGACTCTGTCAGGGAGAGACAGTAATGGGAGAGATAAAGAGTGAAGACAAAGAGTGAAAAGAAAAGGCTGCCTCAGAGAAACAGGCTGGGGAGGGTATGAGACCAGAGAGGTTTCTCTATGGGTAGGCTTGAGCCAGTGCTAGGCTCAGATTTCCCATCCCGGTCTTTGGCACCATATATTAGATTATTAAAGGGCAACCATGGAGAAGTGGAATAAGAGAAGAAAGAGGGGCTTGGTCTGACCTTAGACTGGACCATGCTTATCCAAGGCAGGATACGTTGGGGAGGTCACTGTGGTCACTCACATGTGCAGATGTATTCCCTTCTCAAACTGCTTGGCTTGGCCACAAGGGAAGCTGGGAAATGAAGGATTTCAGCAGGGAACTTTCAGAAAGACAGGCCGTTTGCCATTTCTTTTCCTCCATTACTGACTGGTAACCTGGGGTAGAGCATGGAAAGAGGCAGAGTCGAACACCAAGGGAGATGCGGACTTCCGAGGTGGTTTTCTGCAGCATTTCTGCTGTTGTGTCAAACACAACATCCATATGCTTGCATCAGATGCAAACTGCACACTGTGCTGTTTAGGTCGTTATGCACATCCCTTAAATACTTGGTATTTAAAAACCTGTATTGCAGGGTGCAAGCAGGAACAGCAATGTTTATGCTAATTATCCAGAATGTTAACTTTCTTTATTCAGAATAACACTGAATAGCAAGTAAAATGCACCAAGATATTTGCAAGAAACAGCAGAAAACAGTTTTAGAAGTTTTATACTTAGGAATTTTATGAATTCGTCTTTTTCTTTTCTTTCTTTTTTTGGTTGTTTATTCTTCTTTCTTTTCATCTATTTTGTCTGTTTATTTCTGGTTTTTGTTTTGAGTCAGGGCTTCACTTATAGCCCAGGCTGGCCTGGAACTTGCTATGTAGGCTAGTCTGGCCCCAAACTTGCATTATAGCCCTCTATGGCTTCAAATTTCATGACAACTATGCTGACTCAGCCTTCCAAGTGCTGAGCTTACAGGTGTGAACTAGCATGTTTGGCTTTCTTCCTGCTTTTGTGATAATTACCTCATTGGCTCTGAAACAGTAGGCTAGCTACCTACACAAATTTGACTAAATTCTGTACTCTGAGGTAAGCAGGATGTCTACTTACTTACCAGCAGGAGCCAGATGAACAGGAATGGTAGATGCTCAGATGCCTCTGCAAGACGGATGGCGGATGCTGGGGCATCTCACCCTGTATCGGATGTCCAGAGTCTTGATAAATGTTGACAGGAGAAGAGAGCCTCAGCAAGGCTGAGTTGTAAATACTGGGTGGATTTATTTAACTGCTGTAACAAACTACCCTGTCATCAGTCACTTAGAGTGGCACATATCAGAACCTGTCAGTCCTGGTGGTCAACTGTCTTGGGTCTGTCTGCAGAGTGATGTCCCTTTGTGGTCACCAGAGGAGCATTTGGCTTCCTTGCCCTTTCCTGTTTCTAAGAAGCCTGATTGGTGCTCATCTGGGAATATTTTCTATTGTCAATGAAACCAGGGCATCTTCTCCAACTTCTCACGTGTCCTCTGAGGTTGGTGGGATTCCATGGGTCCCACCTGGCCAGTCAGGGTCCACTCCACTCTCATATCATTTATCCCCTTTGGAAAGTCTCTTTTGTTGCATATGGTAACATTGCTCCCAGGTTCCAGAAGTTGGGGTGGTGACAGTCTGGAGGAGTCACTATTCAGTTGATGAGGCCTCCCATCTGGTAGTTGATTACTCCACTTGGAAACTGAAGTTGGTCACAAAAAATAGAACTGTTTTATAAATGAATTGATATGCATGTTTCTACACAAAATTTCAAACAAGAAAAGCAACAGCAACAAAAACAACAAACAACAAAAACATCAAAAAACTGGCCAATGCTAGACTACAGTGACAGCCATAAAGCACTGACCAGGGCTAATCTTTAAAGAACCTACATTTATGAGTAGCAGCTAACTTTTCTCATGCTGTTGTTTAAAGCACTAGGCAGGAGAGCAAAGCATTCTTTAAGTAACAAATATTTTGAGAACTCAATCTTCCTTCAGTTCATTTATGACAATACCAATATTTTTAATGGGATTAAGGAGGCTCCCATAGCCAGGCACAGTGGCACATGCCTGTAATCTGAGCACTCATGGAGGCAGAGGCAGGTGGATCTCTGAGTTTGAGGCCAGTCTGGTCTACAAAGCATGTCCAGGACAGACAAGGCTACACAGAGAAACTGTCTGGGGGATTGGGGGTAAAGAGACACCCATGTCGTAGAGGAGGAGTCAGAAATATCCTTGGGAGAGATTATCAAATTCAGAGGTTCAGATTTCTTAAGATTCTCTGAAATGGGAAGACAGATTCTGACCACTGGTTCCCAAGCGACTTCCGGTTCCACCACGCCCACTCATTCTCTTTTCCAGTACATTCTCTTTTGTTCCTAGTGGGGTGAGAAGGGCTGCTGTGGATTTCCAGTTCTCCATAGTAACAGGGCATTCCTACTCCCTTCACTGTGTATGGCTCTTTTCTCAATAATGACAATTGTCCAGTTACTGTTGTTGATCATCCATACCTCTGGAAAAGACAGGGGACAGTGCTCAGAAATTTCCTTTGACAGGTGCCTACCTCTGCCTGAACTTGAGGTGCCAGGGATAGCTCCAGCTGCCTCCCAGACTCCATCTTATCTCCCTATTGTCAGGGTTGCTGAAGTATTTGTCATGTTGAGCTACACAGTGGAATTAATCTGTAATCTATAAAAATACCAGCATCCAGGCTCTATCCTAAAGGCTCTCTACATGAAGTTTATTGGGACAAAGACCCAAGTCTTATTTGTTTTTAAATTTTAAACTGTATTACAACTACAGATTTACAAATAAAGAACATCCATATATTGTTCACTCGAGCTCTGTCTCCCACATGTAATTGTTCCAAACCCAGTAAGTCACAAGCATAATGCTCTTTTACCTCTACAAGGAATTCTTGAATATAACCATAAAACAACTGTTAAAACTGAAAAAGAAAAGAATTAGAAAGTTTTTTTCATAGACCTTATTGAAATATTCTCATTATCCCAATAATGTCTGAAAAGCAAGGGAAAGCCCTCCAGAAGCCACTTTTTAAAAATTAGGTCTTTATTTCTTAAATCCTGATAGAAAATGAAGCTGCATGTTTTGAAGATGAGAATTTTATTTGTGATATGTTTGAAAACCTTTGGCCCACATACTGTAATTGTATTTCTTCATGAGGTGCCTTGTCACCCTTACACACACACACAGACACACACACAGAGACACACACAGAGACACACACACACACACACACACACACACACACACACACACACACACA
>OU015746.1:98113057-98127604 GCA_907169655.1 Acomys percivali | reverse complement strand
ACACACACACACACACACACACACACACACACACACACACACACACAGCACTCTGGTCAGACCAGTCAACAAATCCCCTTCTTTTAGTATTTTTTTCTGAGCAACTTGCTGCTGGGTCTTTAGGGAACATACAGCAGGTCATGGTCTGTGGCCACCCTGCCAACTTGTGGGCTATTGGTGTTAGTAGAGAAATAGAAAAGCAGTGGGCCATCAGCTGACATAGAACACTTTAGGAAGGACCCTGGCAGTAGTTGCAGATACTTCTAGAACATTCTTGGAACCTTAGAAGGAGTATTTTCAGGGTAAAACATTTGAGAGGTCGAGAGGGAGCAGACATGGAACTGAAAGCTAAGCATTGTACCTAAGACCTGAACGTCACAGGACCCTGCCCTGGCCCTTACCTGCCTATAAAGCCTTTAATGTGGAGTCCTGTAGGTCCTGTGTTTCTCACTGCCTTGCAGCCTCTAGGGTGGAATCCAGCACAGCCACATACCAAAGCTGCTTCTCAACAGTGACTCAGAGTAAGGTGAACCCCTAGGAGCACAGGTTGCTGAAAGGCCACTGTCCTGGCAGGGAGCCCTGTGTACAGGCAGGACAAGCAAGGAGAGGAGACACAGGTGTGCCAGCACAGCTCCTGCCCCAGCAGGACCCACCTGTAGCTTCTCTGGTGTCAGCCTCTGGCATTTGTAAGGAGTGAGTGCCCAGGGTCTGCAGAGGAGAGTGAAGAGCTTTGTCCATGAAGTTAATGGAGACAGGGAGCGTGGGTAGACCTGAGGGGACCAAACATTCTTATCTATAATGGAGCAATAAGGGTCAACATGTCAATGCAGGGGCTTCCTTACCTTAGCCATATTTGGTAGGCAATAGTATAGCAGGAAGTTACCATGGGCAAGGAGTGGGCAGAACAGTGTTAATTAATGTGGGCTTAAAATAGAAGGTAAATCCACTCAAGATCCTGAGTACCGTTTGGGAGTTAGAATAACAGAGATCTATTTAATGAGTTGATTTTTTTCCCCCACCCCTGGTCTTAGTTGAGCTGTAATCTATTGGAAATTAAAGCAAGTTGGTGGCCAGGACCGAAGGTTGCTGGTGGGCTTGTCATAAGGATCCACAAGTGGACAGGAAGCTGGGACCACCTTATTGTCTATTGACAGGTGGTGTCAGGGCTTAGCAGCCTCCTGCTCCCACCCCCCCTACCCCCTACCTCCCTACCCCCACTCCCCCACTCCCCCATCCCCCACCCCCCCACCCCTACCACCGATGATTTGTCTGTACTGTTTGTACGGATTGAGGGCTCCCGACCTGGGCCCAACCCTATCATTTTAAATTCACATCTGATGCAAATCATTTTTGGCCCTCTTTGTTGCTCCCACTCACAGGGTCAACTCCATTTACTGCCTCAGGTTCAAAGATCAAAGCCCCAGAAGGTGTGGCTCATGCTGGGGTTTGTCGTTTCAGACTAATTACCATTTTATTAAGAGGCCATTAATAATGTTGCTACCCATAGGCAGCTACAAGAATACATGTTATTAACAGCGAGAGAGCGCTCTTGGCCAGCTCTGACCTGGTGCATAGCTAGACAATGCTCAGGTGCAGACACGAACCCTGGCTTCCAGCTAGCTTCTGTACACTAAAGGGATTTCTTAGGCCATTGTTGTAAAAGGGAAAACAATGACTCAGGGCAGTTGGGGTCTAAGAAGACATTTATTATGCAAATTAATTTAGTAACTTAGAAGGAACAGGCTAGAGTATTCAACCGCTATGGTAGGTTGGATTTTTAAAAGGTTAAGATGTCTTCTTGTGGATTTGGCTTTGTGACTTGAGACTAGCTAGCTACAAGTTTTATTTGTCTAAAAGGGGAAACAGCCATTCTGGATTCCCTAGAGCAGTGTTGTCTTCCACATCTGGCACGTTTTGCCACACACTTTAAAACTTCCTATTCCTGTCCAGTAAGCTATGGTGAAGGAACCTATGAGGAAAAGGAAAAAATATGAATTATAACTAAATGTTATTTGAATACTTTGTTAATAATTTATAGATACAAACAAAGTAAATAACATTATTGTTGCTCTAGAATGTTGGGCATTTCAAGACATAAACATTTTAGCCTGATATAATCGAACATGCTTGCAGGGCACACTTACACAAGCTGCCTTTTGGTATTTATTCTAGTTGTTCACTTACATGGTGAAGCATCACCATTTTAACTCAAATGCTAAAGCCAGATTGTGCCACTTATTTAAAGGATGCTACGTTAACATCTACATTTTTTTTCCCTGTTAAGCATTTCTTGCATTACCAAATAAGATTTAAACATCTATGTTGTTCAAGCTGCTTTGCTTTCTTGAAACTATTGTTGTAAAAATATTGAAGAAGCCAAAGTTTGCAACTGAGCTTTGGGTCCTATATCCAATAATATACATAGAACCATAGAGGGGACTTGTCCCTTGCTTTCTTCTGCCTAACATATACATCCATGTTGATGCTCTTTCTCTTTCTTTCTTTCCTTCCTTCCTTCCTTCTTTCTTTTTAAAAAAGATTTCTTATTTTTGTACATATACATTTATATTGTTACACATATATAAAATACACCACATACAGCAAGAAGAACCACGAAACAATCAGGAATTATATTAATGTTACATTCATAGTGTTTTGGTTATTTGTATTTGACAACCTTGAAAAAAACATATTTCCTGTCTTGGTGAGTCTAAAATTCAGAATGTAAATCAATATTTATCATATCTCATCTCTATCAATTTAAAATATCTACCTAGGCCTAAAAAATCTTAACCCCTAAACAACTAAGCTTAATTGTAAACCTAAACTATCTGGTCTTCAGCCCCATCAGAGACTTGAGCAGGAATAAAATTAATTACCTGACTAAATAGGAAGTTCAGATTAACAGCTTCCAAAGTAGAAAAAAATGACAGAGACAGTTTGCTGCTTGAACAGTCACCCAAAACTCTCTATAATGTTGGAGCATCATCTTCAGCCTTCTGGCCCAGTATATCTGACAGACACATTTGTGAAGTAGGAACTATTGAGGACTTGCTTACCCTGTCTTGGCAGAGTTTGGCCTTCGACTCTGCCTGCATCCAAGCTTGCCAAGTTTTAGGCAGAATTCTGTCAGTGGTTGAAATGAGGACATTTTACCCAGTGGCTTATTTCCCACATTTGAAGCCATCTCCATAAGGTAGTTCTTTGATGTTCATCATCTTTTTTGAGGTAGGCTGGATGTTTCCAGGAGTTAATCTGTCTTATTGTAAAAGAATCCTTAAAACAATGAAACATCTTTAAATGTCATATTCTGTAGAACTCTGGGGTTTTTGAAGACTTTTCTAACTATTTTACCTTATCTATCTAATGAGCCATCTCTCTCTGTTACATCTAGGATGTATATTCTTGTGATAAAAATAGACTAGTAATTGACATGACCATGATTTGATTAACTAACAGTTAACTTGTATAATTTACTATCCTAAACAGCCTACAATAGCACTTTCAAAGTATTGGAAGTAAACCTTGTATTCTACTTGAGTTGTTTGTGTACAATACCTCATATCAGAGTAGAAGTATATATAATGTGTGTGAAGAATAATCTTAAATTTGAGTTCTATACCAATGTATCAAAATTAAACTTATTTTGCATCAATATACAAAATTCTATACCAATGAATTAATTTCTTTTTTGTTTTTTGAGACGGGGTTTCTCTGTGTAGCCTTGGTTACCCTAGACTTTGTAGATCAGGCTGGCCTTGAACTCACAGAGCTCCACCTGCCTCTGCTTCCCCAAGTGCTGGGATTTCTGGCATGTGTCATCTTGCCCGGCTGTTGGTGGCATTTCTAAGCAGTCTGGTACTATTGCTTATGCTGGAAAATTAATTCTGTCTTCTTAGAGACACTAAAGAACTCAATTGTATGGGGCATACCGTGGATAATGAATAAGCCTCTTTTCCTCCTCCAGGAAACTGAATTGTCCTAGGTTTTACCCAGTCATGAACAATCTTACAGGCCTAATAAGCCAGAACGTGGAACTGGATTTTGATGATGGAGTTTTCTGTTTCTAAAAGAGTAGGATTGTCTGCTTCAGACTCCTTTGTAGTTGGAATTCTGGCTTGCAGGTTCACTTTTTTTAATGAGATTATTAAAATGGATAAAATAAAAGATGACATCATATCTCTCCAGGTCAAGGCAGGACTATGCACAGCAGAGAGGTGAAGAAGTTTAAATATAAATATAGAACACACTGCAGGGAAAAATTTGCCTTCACTTCAACTTTTATGTAATTAAATTATAATTCTCCTGAACAGACACGCATGATGTAACTTGTTATGTAAAAGATATGACTAATAAATTATTTGTGCAAAACACAGTCAAAAGAAAAACATGGATTGCTTTTTAATCTGAATGAAACCTGTAGTTCCTATGGAGAGTAAGGACTGACACTTTTTGTTCTTTACGCCCACAACACATCCATTTAGAATGAATGGAAAACTGTCATTCTACTTTTAAAGTAAATGGCTATAGTTTTAATGATTCACATTTACTTTAAAATCCAGAAGAAATATAGAACAAAAGAGAATAGAATTAAAACACTATTTATGATAGAATTAAACTGAAATCTTGATTAAAAAAAAAACCTTACATTTGCCATATACACGAAACAATATTTTTGAAAAATATTAACAACTGAGGGTACTGCTATAGTTCTGTAATCATAGCACTTGTGAGGATAAGGCAGGAGGATTGCTGTAAGCCTGAGGTCAGCGTAGGCTACAGGCCAATACCCTGTCAGCCAGGGGGTAGATATTCTCTCAAAAACTTCTTTAAAGTATATCCTTCGTTAAGCTGATTGTATACTGTGTGTGTGTGTGTGTGTGTTGTGTGTGTGTGTGTATGTGTGTGTGTGTGCTCCAATCTAGTTTTTGAGGTAGGATCTCTCACTAAGTCTGAAGCTCACCAGTTGCTCAGCCTGCCTGGTTTTATCAGCACCAGGGTCTTCCTCTCCTGACCCCTGACAATGTACTTGGATTAATTAACTTTACATCTTGATCATAGTCTCTCCTTCCTCTCCTCCTGGTCCCACCCTTCCTTCCTCTTCCCCCATTTTCCCCTCCCCTATTCCTCAGGAAAGGGGAGCCCACTTACCCACTCACCCATCTACCCCAGCTCTAATCAAGTCACATCAGGACTGAATGCATCCTCTTCCCCTGTGGACTGTCAAGGTTGTCCTGCTAGGGGACATGATCAAAAACCAGGCAATAGAGTCCATGTTAGGCACAGTCCCTGCTTCTGTTATTAGAGGACCCACATGAAGACTGAGCTGCCCATTGGCTACATACGTGTAGGGGGCTAGGTCCAGTCCTTGCATGACCCTCGGTTGCGTACTTCCACAAGCCCTTCTGGACCCCAGTTAGTTGGTTCTATTGGTCTTGTGGAGCTCTTGTCACCTCCAGATCCTTCTGTTCTTCCCTCCACTTTCCTACAAGACTCCCTACCCTTCACCTAATGTTTGGCTGTGAGTCTCAGCATCTGTTTTGTTCCACTGCTGGGTGGAGCCTCTCAGAGGACAGCTATGCTAGGCTTCTGTCTGTGAGCATAGCAGAGTATTGTTAAGAGTGTCAAGGGTTTGCTCTCACCCATGGGGTGGGTTTCAGGTTGGGCTAGGCTTTAGTTGTACATTCCCTCAATCTCTGCTTTATCTTTATCCCTGCACATCTTGTAGGCAGGGTAAATTTTGCGTTGAAGTTTTTGTAGGTGGGTTGGTGTTCCTCTCCCTCCACTGGGCGTCCTGTCTATTTAGAGGGTATCCTCTTCAGTCACCATGGCCCCTGCTATTAGGAGTCTCAGCTAGAGTCCTCCTCATATACTCCCTGAGGCCTATGACTTAGGTCTCCAGCGTGTCACAGAGATGCCCCTGCCTACAGTTTCTCTTCTCTCCATAGGCCCTCTGTCCTCCCACTCCCACTCTCCCCAGGCCTGGTCTCCACCCTCATCTCTCTCTGTGCTCCCTCTCCTTCCTTTTTCCCTCTCTTCAACTACTTCCTCTGCCTATTCTATTTCTCCCTTTGAATGAGATTTAAGCATCCTCCCTTGAGTCCTCCTTGTCACTTATCTTCTTTTGGTCTGTGCATTACAGTATGGTTATCCTGTACTATATGGCTAAAATCCACTTATAAGTGAATACATACATTTGTATGTTTCTGGGTCTGGGTTACCTCACTCAGGATGATCTTTTCTAGTTCCATCCATTTGCCTGCAAATTTCATAATTTCCTTGTCCTTAATAGCTGAGTAGTATTCCATTGTATAAATGTACCACAGTTTCTTTATCCACTCTTCTCTTGAGGGACATCTGGGTTGTTTCCAGTTTTGGGCTATTATGAATAAAGCTTCTATGACATATTGTTTGCTCAACATATTTGAACAAATCTGATGATGAGGCTCCAGACTCAGGTTTATAATAACATAGAAAGCACTTCCCCCAGTTACTTTTCCAGCCCAAATTGATGACTTTTCCACTATTTAATGGTTAACAGATGTTTATTGGAGAAAGGAAATGTACTAGGTAGCATTGCAAGTAACAGGATCAAAAGTCTGTAACAGCCGAACAGGACCACCAATTGTTCTTCAAATAGAAACAGCTTGGTACCAGGTTGTGCTTATCTGTTAAAACACAATTCACTTGCCCGTCCATCCAACCAATGTTTACTAAGTGTCTAAGATGTGGCAACTCTCCTTTTCCAAGATAAAGTCAGAGATCTGTGCCTGGGGCTGGACTGCAGCCTGGTAGATTCTTCCTAAACCTCCCCAAAGCGTGCTACCCACTGCAGAGAAAGTATTCAAATATGGAAGCCATGGGGACATTCTCACTCCAACCCATACACTACCGATATGTTCCACTTTTACTCTGTTGCTGTGATAAAGTACTCTGACATGCCAGGTATGGTAGTGCATGCTGTAATCCCAGCACTTGAGACAGAGGCAGGCAGATCTCTGTGCGTTCGAGGCTAGCCTGGCCTACAAAGTGAGTCCAGGATAGCCAAGGCTACCCAGAGAAACCCTGTCTCAGAAAACAAAATAAAACAAACCAAAACCAAAACAAACAAATGCACTCTGACAAAAAGCAAGTTAGGTACGAAAGGGTTTATTTTACCTTATACTTCCAGGTCACAGCTGATCCTTGAAGGGAGTTGGGGCAAAATCTCAAGGCAGCAACCTGAAGGCAAAAACCATGGAGGAATGTTGCTTGCAGGCTCTGCTCTGGATCATATTTATATAGTTTTCTTACATTGTCCAGGATTCCCTGCAGAAGACATGGCTGTGCTGACAGTGAGAGGGACCATCCTACGTGAATAAAGAGAATCAAGACAATCCACCGCAGACTGTGAAAGTAGCTTTTGTTCACCTGGTCTAATTGTGGTCTCAGAAGCTTACTGCCTCTGCCTGCTAACCTAGGCCTACTCCTGGAAGCTTTCAGTCTCCGTACAATCTAATCTACATCTAGATTGTCTTTAGCCTCTGAGACTCACTGCTGAATAAGACTTACTACTGAATAAGCTCCCCCTTTCTAGCTCTTTCTGAATTCTGGTTGGCTAGTTCAACTCAGCTGTTCTGGCTCAAACTCCCCTCCAAGCTAACTGGTTCAATATGGCTTCTCCCAGTTTCTCACTGCACAGCTCTGATTGGCTTCAAACTAACTCTAGCAATTGTTCTAATCATCTGGCTCTTTCTCATTCTCTGGCTTGTTCTGTTTTCACCTGTATCTATCTTGTTCTCTCTTCATCCTGTCTCTGTAAAATTCTTCTGGTAAAACTCCCTCCACTTTTTCTCTCTTTATGCTGCTCTCTGGCTTCACCTGGCTCTGCTGACTCACGAGCAAACTCCAACCTGGCTGTTTGCTTCTTCCAACTAACTTTACCTCTATTTTTTGGGATCAAAGGTGTGTGCTAAGGGCATGTCAGTAGTCTATCAAAAGTAGCTAGGTGGCTGGATTAAAATTCCTTTACAATAGATATGCTTACTGGTCACATTGATAAAGATGATTGCTAAATTAAATGGATCGGCACTGGGGGTACTCAGTCACCTTGGGTAAGGGAGTGAGGTTTGATAGTCTAGTCCCATTTCTTATTTAGTCTCTTTCCTGATGGTGGATACCATGTGACCTCATGTTCCTACAGTCATACCTTTCCTGCTGTGACGGGCTGCATCCCCTCCACTGTAAGCCTAAATAAACCCTTCTTCTCTTAAGTTACTTCAGGTCAAATATTTGGTCACAGCAATAAGTAACCTATATGAAGTCTAGATGGGATCCTACCTAAGAGTGCCTGAATGGTAGATCTCTGTCCCATGGTACAAACGCATCCCTGGCCTCCTTTTGTGACACTCTCAAATAGGTGTGCAGTGGAGGTCTGCATCAGTTAGCCTCCCTCCTCCTAACTCACTAATCATGGAATGCAAGGGCAAGCCATTGTTCATGCTCTCTACCCACATGCAAACTGAAAGCAGAGCAGACTGTAGCAACTGTCACCATTTGGCCAGGTGTTGGAAGAGAAGGCTTAACCCTTCTAGAATACATTGCTGGGAGTTCTCTGTGGTTTTGGCAATGCTGTTAGAATTAGAGACTTCAGATTTCCCAGTGTGGACCCAAGAATATGCTAGGATGTCAGCAGGAATCTTGATTTTGAGTTACATTGACTGGTAAGCATTTGTTCAACATATCCATGAATTAAACCCTAATGTTGATGTTAATGTATTTCTAAAATTAAGACATATGAAGGATGTTGGCATAACATTCCTATGGACTGTGTAGTTTACTCTTAGTCATTCAAATGCTGATTTATCTACCTCACTATCTGGTTCCAATCCAGACACTGCATTGTGATGTTTAGTCTAAGTATCTCCTGTCTCAAGTTTGTGTAAACATGTCACCATTTGTTCTCTGTGTTGCCAATAAAACCCAACTAGCCAATGCTGAGCAATAACAGAGAATAGAGTTGTACATTCTGATCCAGTGAGGGGAGGAGAAAGATCAGGAAGGATAGGAAGGATGCACTTGGAGAGGACCAGGAAGCATTAGGAGAAATGAGCCAGACCTAGGAGATAAATAAAAAGCAAGTATAATGTGGGAAATCTAAATGGGAGGAAACTACTAGCTTGGAGAGTTAGGATAGAGTAATTATTGCTCAGTATTGTAATCTAGGCTAATTAAATATATCCTACTCTCTCTGTGTAATTACTCAGGTATATAGCTGGTTAATTAAATATATCTGACTCTCTTTGTGTAATTATGTGGGTATATAGCTGGTTAAGGGTATCTGCTGATTTTATTAAAAGAATAAATCAGTATTAAATATTAATAATCATTCTACAGAAGGGCTACAGAAAAGGCAGAACAATGATCCACTGTTGCTTGTAGTTAGAGTGTATTTTAACTATGCTCATCTCTATGACATCAATGTCCAGAGTGCTGGGAACTTTGAATCATAGCTCAATAACTTCATATGTAGGTGAGAAACAGGAGATCTTGTCATAATTATGTGGCAAAATGTCAGCTTTCATAAATACCAAGATTCATTTTACTTTCTGGTTATTATACTGGAGATAGCATATAATTTGTTAAATTTTTTTTATTTAAAGTGTGATACTAACTAGGATTTAAACTATTATGATGGAATGAGATTAATATTTTGCAAAAAAATTACAACATCTAAAGGCAACTTAGGACAAATATGATTATGTACATTAAAACAGCCCTCCATTATGAATCAAAATAGAAAAAAGAGAGACTAACAATCTACACAGAGTGGCTTTCAGGTTGCCACACTTTAGTCTGTGGGTGTAGATAATGCAGCTGCCACTTCCTTGCCAGCGCCTTAGAGAGGTGTGAGGAGGTGATGCCATGTCCAGCGGAGTCTTTTTCTGTAGTGACCACAACCCCGAACAGCAGGAAGTGACTGGCATCTTTTTAAGGCTCTGCTTTTATTGATTTGTTTTCTTTAATTTTCATTAAAGTTACATGTATAAATCATTTAAAAATTGTTATAGAGTTTGATGCTTTTAAAAAACATCCCTCTAAAAACCATTCATTTTGGGCTGGGTGGTTCAGTGGGTAGAGGCACCTGCTACCAAGGATGACATCCTGAGGCTGTCCCATGGGCCCTCATGGAAGGAGTAAAACCAACTTCCAAAAGTCCTGTGGCACACTGTGCCATGCACCTACCTCCGTTCCATACCTTAAACTGAAAAGTAAATAAATTAATTTTTTCATATTGTCGACTGCAGATTAATATAGTTAATTATGAAATAGTTGACATGATGTCCATCAGTCTGACTAAGTTCTTTAATGTTTGCAGTCTGGCCATAGACTCTCTTTGTCATTCTACATACACAGTAAATATTCTATACACACACTATGGTCAAGGGACGTCAGCCCTCTGTCTCTCCATGCCTTCATCTCCTTTGTGCTTATTACTTCTTACTGGTCAAGCCCCTTCTGGGCTTGGTCTAGCCATATTTTGTATTGCAAAGAGAAAACTTCTGTTTTGATTTTGAGTATGCACTCACTCTAGGATCTCAGTGAGGAGAGGAGTATCTATCCTTTGCTGTGTGATTAAAATTCCATTAAGTCACCAGACTGAGGGGCTTGAACTCAGAGGTGGTGTTCAGCATGTAGAAAGGTGTGGGTTCATTTTCCAGAAGTGCAAAGAACAAGAATACATCCCAAGACACATTTGTTGAATTTCACAAAACTTTCTGTACCCATTGAAGTAATCATGCCCCCTCCCCCAATTTATTACTTATGCAATTGGCTTTCAGCAGTGAATCTTTTAGTCTTAGAATGAACTCAGCTTCCCCCTGGTATTTATCTTTCTAACACAGCACTTGACTTGGTGGCTACAGAGAGACATGGGTGAGAGTGGCCGCCTCTGTCCAGTCTCACTTCCAGTGGCAATGCTTAGACCAGGCTGTCAGTCCTGTTGCTTGGGAGAATGAACTGGTGAACACTGTTCCCTGTTCTGTTATCTAGAACAGACACTCTCCTACATAACTGTTCGCTACGTTACCGCTGTAGTCACCGGGGCCTGGGTGTGGTGTTTTGTTTGGTGAGCTTTTGTGAATATGCCCATGGGTGTTGGTTATAAATGAACTTGAATGGCTGTAGGATGACTCAAAATTCTCGTTTTATCTTCTGAGTTCTGCTAAGCTGTGATTTTTCAAAAATATTTCTATTTTATCTACCCTGTCATTAATATGAGAGTTCTATTCATATTATCTCCTAAACATGAGAAGGATCTATACTTATTTTTAAATGTTTTCTTTTAAAATCAGCATATAATGTTATACGCTATTATGAAATGTTCCAACAGAGCAAATTTTAGTTGTCATCTTCCCGCTCCTCCCTCACTTCTCTGCTAACCCAGCCTCCCCCCCCCCCCTTCAGAGCTTCTTTGCTTCTTTCATGTCCAATGCACCCTTTTGCCTAGTTTCCATTCTTCCTCATCACCTAACATTTTACTCCTTTGTGGTCTCCTTTCTCAATTTTTAGACCTTTATATATACACTTACACCTCTTTGCACGCATGTGCATGCACACACCCACTCACACAATTTATAGGCTGAGGTACACATGTGGGAGGGAAATTGTGGTTTTGTGTTTCTGAGTTTGGGTCATTTTGCTTAGTATTATTTTTCCTACCCGTCCATTTTTCTATACATTTCATTTTTCTTAATGTCTAAAAATATTCCATTTTGCATATGTACTACATGTTTATTATCCATTCATCAGTAATAAACATCTAGGCTTCATTCATTTTATAATTATTTTAAATCTTGCTTATTTCTATTTTTATTCTCAAGCTTGTCCAGCCATATGCATTTTATTAATATTTTCAGTTTTTTTTTTTATTTTTAAAAAGTCCTCTTATTATCTGGCTTTCTGTAGCATTGCTTTCTAAACTGACACTGACTATTCACGTTGCCTTTCATTCTTAAGTCTTAACATAATATTCTTTCTTCAACTTCCTTAAACAGACACATGCTTAGCCTTTGGAAACCTTTGGAAACATCCATAGACATTTTTAGTAATACAAGTGGGAGAACTGTTACTTGGCCTTCATGTATAAACATGAAACATCCCATAATGCTTAGGATGACCTTCTACAACAAAGATTTATCCAACCTGACCATCTACTGTGGAAGGCTGAGAAACCTGAGTTAGGGCTTTCTGTAGCCTTGGAAACAAAACATTTTGTTATAGTTTAGTTAAAATTACTTTCTCAATTCCATTTTGATTACTTCCTTAACCATGTGTGATCTATACATTATAAGCTTTAACTCTTAGTCCTATGGGGATTTTCTTCATTCTTTCTTGACTGAATGTTTTAATCTCATACTTAATGAGCTGTGATCAGAAAACTTCTCTGTGTTTGGCATCCCCTTGACTTTCTTTGCGAGTGCTTTGTCACTCAATGAACACAGCTCCTACTGGGTGAAAAAGTGTTTCGGTGACCGTTGGGTGAACAGCAAGGCATATATTAGATTAATTCATTTATTATCATTGTTGATAGCATTTAACTTAATGTTTAAAACTGTCACAGTTCTTTGGTAAATATTTCATTGTAAAGAGCCATATTTTATTACGTTTCTCTTAAAGTTTGCCTCCTATACTTTAAAGTTGAGTTTATGAATCCACAACTATGGAACTATAGAAGGAACAAAAATATTTGTTCCTTCTAGGTGAGTTATCACTATACATAAAGCGTCTTGACTATTGCTTTCCTTTGACTTGACCTTAACCCTGATGTTACTAACCAGTTAATGTGTTGGTGCTTCCATGGACCATCTTTAGCTGTTATTTATGTTAGCCTTTGTGAATCCCTATGCTTTAGGCACATGTCTCACATACCCTGTCATGCGCACTTGTACATGAGTCAGGCCTAGAAGCCCTGCACTCCATCTATGTTTAGTGTAGCTAGCGAGATGTCCTCTCTCACACCTTCTGTGTTTCTATGGATTTCTATTGTCAGCCTCTGTCTTTCATGTTTGTTTATTTCTTCTTTTAGATTGCTAAATTTTGATGTTTATTTGTTCATTTGTCAATCTAGATGGCAAATACTTTGTTTCTCTTTGCTTTAGTGTCACTTTAAAAGCACAACCCACATCCTTTACCACATATCACCTTGTGTGAGATAAACTTCGATAAACATTAAAATTTTTTAAGTGTGTACGTATGTGTGTGTGTGTGTGCGCACGCATCCATATGCATGCATGTGTCTGTCTGTCTGTCTGTCTGTTGGTTTTTCTGTCTATAGACACATATGCAGGTGCCCAGATAGCCAGAAGAGCGCATCAGATTCCTGTATCTGACATTATAGGCTCTTGTGGGCCTGTGGGTGGTGGGAAAACTCAGTCCTATGCAGCAGCTGTGGGTGCTTTAATGTCTCATCATTTTCTGTACCCGCCAGTTCTTCTCGTGTTGGCTGGAGACAGGGGGTGACTTACCTGCTACAGTTGGGTTGGTAAGCATCTGAACTCCTGCTGTGCTAGTTTTACAGTCAAACTCTGTTTAGTCTGTTGGTGTAGTCAGTACCTTGCCTGCTCTCAGCCTTCCCTCTATCTTCTGTCTTTTGTCTATAATCATTCTCCTTCTGCCTTCTAGTTTCAGCTTTCACATATTGAATTTTTCTCTACTTTCTGTTTTCATTTTTTTTCTTTCCCTTCTATATTTCCCATCCCATTCTCTTATGTTCTCTTGATTGGGTTAAAGTTTTAGTCTAATCTTTAAAAAAAAAACATTATTATTTGCGTGTTTTTTGTGTATGTGTGTGTGCATATATGTGTGTACCATGGAGGTCAGAGGACAACCTTGTGGAGTTGGATCTCTTCTTGGAGCTTCTCATGGATTCTGGGTAGAGTATTGAACTCTGGTCATCAGACTTACCCTTTACATCTTTACGGTAAGTACTAGATTATCTCATTGGTTCCTTCTTCTAATCTTGCAAGATATCTTTAAAGATTTATATATATATATATATATATATATATATATATATGACTGTTTGCCTACATGTATGTATGTATATCATCTGCATGCTTTTTGTCTGAAGAAGCCACAAAAGGGCATCAGATCTCTTGGAACAGGACTTCCATACAGTTCTGAGGGATTAGGTGGATGTTGGAAATTGAACCTGGGTCCTATGTGATGTCAACAAATGGTCTTAATCACTGAACCATCTCTTCAGCCCTTAAGTGATATCTTTTTTTACTGTACTTAAAATTCTCATTTGAAGATATTACCTTGATATTAATCTAAACAGTATTATTACTTTGAAGAAAAATTGTCTTTTGTCAGTTCAATATTTTAAGGTTTTCATTTTGTTTTTGTAGTGTTTAGAGTTTTATTATACCATGTATGTGTGTAAATATTTCCTTGAACCATGGTATCTCATCAGTTTTGAAACATACACACAGACTCTCTCTCTCTCTCTCTCTCTCTCTATATATATATATATATATATATATATATATATATATATATATATAT
>OU015746.1:98092217-98113047 GCA_907169655.1 Acomys percivali | reverse complement strand
TATATATATATATATATATATATATATATATATATATATATATATATCAATGCTTCTGCCCCATGCTATCTGCTATCTTTTTCCTTTGGGATTCTAATTAAGTGTGCTTACTTTTCCTATTTGCTCATAGACCTTCATATTTTTGATTTTTGATCCATTTGTGTCTCTGTATTTCATTCAAAATAATGTCATTCACCAATAATTTCTTTGATGTCTATGCTATTTCTGTAAGCCTGTCTTCAGTCTTGTACAATCTTCTGTTAAGCCATCCATTGAACTCCTAAATACTGTACCGTACCAGAACTTCTACTGAGTTATTTGTAAAACATCTCTGATGTCATATATTCCCCCAGTTCTCTAAAGAAAGATGTTCAAAGTTTTATCTTCTTGGCCTCATCAAGCACAGTTGGATTACCCTAGGTCTGACACTGACGTGTTGGAGACCTCTTTATACCTGCTAGTTGTCTTGTTTATGGTTTTTATTTACCTCTTATGTCATATTTGGTTCATTTCAGTTACTGAGATAAAGTACCCCAACAAAAAGCAACTTGGTAAGAAAAGGCTTTCCTTATAGCCCGTGTTATGCTCCGTCACTGCAGGCAATGCTATAAAGGGCAGATCTTGAAACAGCTCTAGTCACAGTCATAGTCAAGAGCAGAGAGAAATGAAGGCCTGCATGTTCGCTACTCAGTTTTCTTTCTTCTTTCTTATTCAGGACCCAAACCCAGAGAATAGTGCCACCCAGAGTGGGCTGGGTCTTCCCACATCACTCAGTGTTGTCACTAAGACAACCCGTCACAAACATGCCCCAACCCAGCCTGATGCAGACAGTTCCACATTGGCACTCTCTTTCCATGTGACTCAAGATTGTGTCAAGTTGACAGATGAAACTATCCCACCCTTTTCAATTTTTACTTTTGAACGTTTCCACCTTCTTTTTTGATTTTATTCACTAGGCTTTTTTGATTTTTTTCTTTCTCTTCTTTATTTTCATTTTAGGCTTGTTTAGTTGGGGTAAAAAGTGACTTTTCTAATCATTTTTCAAATATATATTATTTATTAGTGTCTAGTGCCATACTATCCTACATGAACTCAATTTGGTCTGATCTATGAAGCTAAACAGTGTCAGGCCTGGTTAGTACCTGAATGGGAGATTGTCTTGGAATACTAGGTCCTGTAGGCTTTTAAAACAAAAACAAACAAACAAACAAACAAACATTTTACAAGTGATTTTAATTTGGATTAATTAAATATGCTTAAGTGCCCATGGAAGTAACTTTTAGACTGAGGAAGATGTTGTCTCCCTCTAGAGGGTTTTTATTAATTTCTCCCAGTCATTCACATTACCAGCCCTTTTGACCAACCAAGGGGCTCAGCACCAGATTTTGGGGGGCTATTTTACTCTTAGCACATCGTTACTTTAAAGCTACAGCTCTCCTTCTCAGTGTGTCCTTGGACTCACTTTGGGCAAGTGCTAGGCTTTAACTATTGGTTACTGGACAGGAAAAAGTTCTTTTGAGATGTGCCACTCTCAGGGCAGAAGACCAGTCTCCTGTCTGCATATTTTCAGGTTCTGAGTGCTTTTTACCATTAGGAAGTGATGGGGGGGAACTGTCTAAGCTGATTTAAACATTATCCAACATATATCATATACCATATATATGTGTGTGTGTATGTGTGTGTGTGTGTATGTGCGTGTGATGAATTTATGTGATATTCCATCAATGTTCAGAATATTGTGTTTTATAGATGAGTTAAATTTAGTAACAGTACTTATTCAAAAGCATCAAATTTGGGAAGAAAATATTGTTACCAGGGTGTTGTGCGATGTGACTGTGAGGTGTGTCTGTGACATGTAACTGTGCTGTGTGACTGTGCCCTGTCTGTTTTGATATTCACTAGGCTTTTGATTATGATATTTTTTCCTGTAAAATATGGAAGGTTCTTAGCAACAATCTCTATAAGTATGTCTTATCAGTGTACTCTCTCTGATTTTCTTCTAGAAGGTTTGTCTGAAGTATATTTTCCCTTCTCCGTATGGCTTCAGTGCCTCTCTGCTTCTCATATCTTCCTTCTTTTAAGCTTTCCAGGCTAGACTTTCGAATGCTCTTAAAATCTCTGATACATTTCACTGAAAATTACACACACACACACACACACACACACACACACACACACACACAGCACCTATCACACTTAAATACTTTTTAAAAAATGACCAAAGGAAGAAGGATTAGATAGAAATGTAACTTAGTAAAGTCATTAAGGAAGAATACTGTGTAGATTTCTCAAAATGTAAAAAGGTAGCGGAGGTTGGTGGGGGGGAGGAGGAAAAGGGCCTGGAGGTGACAGGAGGTCCACAAGAAGACCAACAGAGCCAACTAACCAGGAGCCAGAGAGGCCTGTGAGACTGAAGCACCAACCAAGGACCATACTTGAACTGGACCTAGGCCCCCTAAACACATGTAGCCGATGGGCAGCTCAGGCTTCATGTGGGTCCTCTAGTAAGGGGAGCAGGGACTTTCTCTGACATGGACTCTGTTGCCAGCTTTTTGATCACTCCCCCTGGTGGGAAGTGGCTTAGAACCTATTGACCAGCCTTTTCCATCTCTGCTTCCTTCCTAAGACCCCTGGTAGCTGCATCCCTACCTCAGCTTTTAAGAGAAGAGTGTTTGTTCAGACATCATGCAGGAGATGATGTGTCATTTGTCTAGTGTCTGTCTTATTAGGATTCCAGTCCTATTTCCATAGTCCATTTTCTTTTTCTGGTTGAGTAGTATTCCACTGTTTACACTGCTATGATGTCTTTAGTCACTTAAAAAGTTATGATGTTTAGCTGGTGACTATTGCTGAACAAGCAAGGAAGCACACACATCTCTTAAGACACTGGTTTCATTTTCTTTAGGTAGAAGTCTGGAATAAGACTGATGGATTATATATAGTTTCATGTATTTTTCTTATGCATTTATTCACTTTACATCCTGGCTGTAGCCTCATCCCTCCTCCCCACCCGCCCCACCCTTCGTCCCTCTTCCCTTATCCCCTCCCCTATTCCTCAGGAAAGGGGAGCCCCCTTACCATCCACCTCAGCTCATCAAGGCACATCAGGACTGAGCATGACCTCTTCCCCTGTGACCTGGCAAGGCAGTCCCATGAGGAGGGGTGAGCAAAAAACTGGCAACAGAGTTCATGTCAGAGATGGCGCTCGTTCCCCTGACATCCTCCCCTGCTGTCCCACATACAACATATGATGTCTTCTGAGCAGAGAAAGGGGCTTCATCAGACAATGAACTCACCAACACACTGATTTGAATAGCCCTATCTTTGAAATGGTAAGAAATCAATACATTTCTAGTATGTATAAATTACCTAGCATTGTCTTCTATTATAGCAGCAAATCACTCTGAAACAAATGTGATTGTCCTAGCCAACTTAGTTTGTTTGTTTCTCCTTTTTTTAATATTTCTTTTTTAAACATATACGTTTATATTATTAAACATGAATAAAATACACTACATATAGCAGGAATAACCATGAAACAATCATGAGTTATATAAATGTTACATTCGTAGTGATTTGGCTATTTGTATTTGTCAAACTTGACGTCAACATCTTTCCTCGATTGTTGGGTCTAAATTTCTGAATGAAAATCAATATCTATCATATCTCATCTCTATTAACTTAAATCATCTATCTTGTCTAAAAACATCTTATCCCTTAACCAACTAAGCTTGATGGTAAGACTAAACTGTCTGGTCTTCAACACCATCAGAGACTTGAGAAGGAATAAAACTTAAATACCTGAGTGAACCGTTAGCAGGTTAGCAGCTTCCAAAATGAATGACTGAGACAATTTCCTGCCTGAACAGTCACCCAATGGAGGCAGAGTTGGCAGCCAAACTGCCTAGAAAGGGTAAGCAAATCCTCAATGGTTCCTGCCTCACAAATATGTCTGGCAGAGATACTGGGCTAGAAGGCCGAAGACAACGCTTCAACTTAGTTTTTAAAATTCAGATGAAGAAACTAGAATTTGAAATATATCAAAAGATAATTAATTGAATCAAATAAGTTATTCTGACCTCACAGATTGTGTTTTATGAAAATATTTTTGGACTGTATCATATCAAAGATATTCTTTCATTAAGAGAATGAGATAAATTTCAAATGAAAGTGTGGCTAGAATCTTGGATTGTTTTATAACCCAACTGATCACCTGGGATGACAGACCAAAGCACTGGGGAAGGATTTATGCTTCGTGATATGTGAGCGAGAAAGCTTAACACCTGAGATGAGAGTGTTAAGCTCATATACATTACTATAATGAGGCCCGAGATGACAAGCTACTTAACGAACTCCATCAGTCCTCTCAGCGGTTAAGATTGGTCACTGCACAGGAAAATACATCAATGACTGAAGCCCCGCCCCCCAGTCCAGAGAGAAGATGCAATAAAATTGTCACTGCGGGGCCCCAGTGTTCAAAGCTCTAGTGCTGCCGATGGCGTGTTATGAAATTTGGGGGGTGGGGGTGGAGGTGGGGGTGAGCACGGGGGTGGGATACTATTTGGTTTTTCAGTGTAGAGGATTGACTCCAGGGCCTTAGACACGCTAGGTGAGTGCTCCTCCACTCACCTATATCCCTAGATATATTAAATATTCATCAAGAAACTGCTTCTCATCAGACAAGCTAAGGGACAACCACATTATCTTTTCCAGAGAATTGTCATGATAACCGTCTTGTTAAAGAATGGTAGCGCTGTCTATAGAAACCATGGAAAACACTAGTGAAGTGTGTGCTGGGCAGTTATTGACAAAGATTTCCACTTTTGTGTGGATGTTGACGTTTCTGGGACTTCCTTGTGACTTCCTTAGTCTAAAGCAATCACAGTGCTTAATGTTGGACTTGAAATTCCCTACATTTTTTTTTTTTAACTATTGTGATAGAACGCCAAAGATGGAGCAGTTCACGGATAACCAGTCCTTTTTTAAAAATGTTATTTAATTAATTTATTCAGATTACAACTCAATTGTTATCCCATCACATGTATCCTCCTGTTCCTCCCTCCAGCCCGCTTTCACCCTACGCCCCTCCTATAGGTCTATGACCGAGGGGGACTTCCTCCCCTACTTTATGGTCATAGGCTATCAAGTCTCATCTTGGTAGCCTGCTTATTCTTTCTTTGAGTGCCACCAGTCTTATAATATACTAGGTCCGACTGTCGGGAAGTGCCACATCCTACAGCCCATGCCTAAGGAGAGCCAAGGTCTCCTACAGGAAAGCAGGGGACAAGCGGCTCCCTCTCATAATGTCGTGTATCCATTGTTCTCATGGCTTTGTCTAACCCTGAAAATCCCCTTCCTCAGAAGCCTTTACCTCCAAACAGAAGCAGTATATAAACTTGGGTGTTTGGATTTCCAATTGTGAGCCTTTGGGACCACGTTCAGCCTTACAGCAGTCTTTGCATTGTTTTCAGAAGCCTCATCCCATATCAGCTCTGGCTCTGAAGCACACACATTGCAGCTCATCCTTGACTAGCTTGTTAGAAATCCAGGGCGGCATCTCTGGACGGTGGCTATGTTCTCCTTGGTGCTGCGGTGCTCTCTGACTAAGATGGACCTTCAAGGCTGTGGCTCAAGCCTCTGACATCTGTATCATCAATACCAGAGCCTGTCATCATAATGATCTTGCTGGATTTACAGGTGGACCCCACATCCCCCAACTTCCTTCCCTCCCACATCTTTCTCCTTCATCATCTTCCCTTTTCATCCTCTTCTATTTCTCCATTTTCCTTTTCTCCAATCTTGGACCCCAACCCAACATAGCAACACCTCCCACATTTGGGGTCCTCTCTCCTTAGTTAAACCTCTTTGGGAATTTCCCAAGACATGCTCAAAGTTTTGTCTCTTATGTTATTCCAGGGGTTGACAATGAAAATGAACAGTCACAGTGACCTTACTGAACAGATACTGGTTTGTTCAGATTGTGTGAGCAGGCAAGTACGATGGGGGATCCAGCCACTGGCAGAGTTCTCTAGAGCTTGGCAGCTTCTCTTGCTCTTATTGGGAACCCTCATTCTTCTTTATGGATGGCCTTGATAAAACAAAGCTCATGTCTCCTTCCAGAGGAAAAAAAATGGAAAGGCAAAAAGTCATCTCCTCAGAGGCCTTGCCCTTTTCATTTGGAAGGAGGTGCCCCTTTCCAGCGAAATGTCATCCTTCTCCACAAATGGGCCAGGTGTTCCCAGCTGGACTCAGGTTGTCTAGTGGGAACCTTTACACTAGCTTAGTCTCCCAAAGCACTTCCCTCCACGGTGGTGGTCAAGACAGCCCCGCCTACTCCCTGGGCAGGACACCGGGACAGGAGCTGTGAGCAACAGATATCCCATGAAATGCAAGAATATTTTAGGGGTGACAGAAACAGTGCTGACTAAATCAAACCATGGCTCCCCCCGCTAAAAACTGATTGAGATATATACTTGCTGATTTTGTATTTAAAGTACACACTTCTCTTTTAAACTAAAGAGTACATTTTTCAAGCTTATAGGAAGATGGATTCGAAGGGACATGGTCCTGCCATTAACCCTGATCTTTTGAGAAGTCCTCAAAGCAAAAAAAAAAAGCCAAGCTAAAGCTAAAATGACCAGTAAATGACCAGTTTCCACTAAAAAACAATCTTGAATAAATTCCTAACAATTTTTGTTATTCTGTTTTTCATAATATAAGATGTAGTTTTAAAATTGAGACCATATTATATTTCAGTGTTGACACAAAAGGGTCTTTGTCAGAGTTTGTGGGAGTACACACTAGGGTTCTCCAGGCATGGTTGTAGAGTTTGGAAAGCCAAGCGTTCAGTGTGAAGCTGAGAAGGATCTGAGATGTCACCCTAATCACCAACAAGAGTGTCTGTCACAGTCTTCTATGCATAACCTGACAGAAGCCCAGTAGCCAGGGAGGGAGACAAGCTCCCTATGCTCTGTCACCTTCCTATGCCCTGACACCCACCCCGAGGATAGGACAAGCGCCAGTGGCTTATGCTTATATGGAGTGCATCCTAGAAGAACTCCAAAATCAGGGGACCCCAAGACATTATGGGATTGCCAATGGAGCTCCTTGCCTTCCCTGGGAGATGGATAGATGGAGGTAGGGGAGGATAAGGAGGGAGAAAGGGACAGGGAAGGAGGGCAAACTAGGAGCACAAGATGTCTCCTGTTATTTGGACAGCCTCAAATCTCGCTCTAGCTTCCAAGGCTGCATATGAAACAAACCTGTGGGTCTGGGCCACTGGGGACAGGGAGAATCAACTAGAATTGTTTGGCGATACTGGCCTGACGTTCTCAAATCTCAGGCTCAATAGAAGTTGCTATCATTTACAGGGCGACATGACTTACAGTAGACTAGGGGACATCAACTTACAAAACCAGCTGACATCAAACGTTCAACCCGAAGCAAGGACACAGAGAAAGGACATACTGAGTTCCCGCGAATTTTCCTCAATGGCTTTAATGTCTGTTACTTTTTACTTCTCGTGGTGCAGGCTGCTGTAACAAGCGAGCATCAGAAGGTTGCTGGTGGCTTAAAAATAATCAACTACTTCCCTCCGTGTTGGAGGCAGAGGCATGCAAGATCCAGGTGCCTGATGTTCTGGTCTTTTTCTTTTTTCAGGAAGGCACTAAGCTCATCCTAGTGGCTCCATTGTCATGATCTGACCTAAATCTAGTTACTCCTAGAGATCAAAACTTTAACATATGAGTGTTGACGGACACACAAACTAGGCCCATTAGATGATGACTACTAATATATCATTTTTACTGTAAACAGTGAAAAAAAGAGTTCAATAAATCACATTTCAGCCTTGGGTTCCTGACAAAGCAATTGCCATTGACTTTCCTGACTTAATAATTCCAAGTCAGAATGAAGCCATTTGAATACATACTATTTTTGGATATCCCCAGAACTGTTTGTAAGAGGCAAGCAAGGAGGCTGCATCTTCTCCTGCTGCTCAGGCTACCCATGGTTGTCATCCCTCCATCAGATCTCTGTGTTTAACCTGCTCTTGTCTGTAGTGGTGACTGGCTCAGCATTGCTATTGCAGAACACTGGATGAAGTGAATTTGTGTTTAGTAATTTATGAGCCATCATAAAAATCATTAATTTCATATTGCAGAGAAAGAATAAATACAAAAAAACCTTCATATTGTATACAAAGTTGTTTAAATATCTTTTACTCGGTCTTATTTTTTTCTTTTGCTAGCTGTCAAAGTTACTTTGCGTTTGGGTTGTGATGAAGTAATTTGCCAGGTGAGAGTGAGGAGGACATAGCTTTCACCTTAGAACTGACATGAAGCTAACCCTTTAGCTTTTCTTCCTGATGACACGTTCTGAAGGTCTTTCCATTGTCCCATCACACGGGCCTCATTTAGGAGACTCTTGGTGTCACATTCAGGTCCAGAGACAATTCCTTGGATAAGTGGATAGTTTTGATACCTAAATATGCAACACATTTTATTTTTTCTGCTTTATTATGCAAAGAGGAAGAATGCTATTTTAGGAGAGGGGTTGCTGCAGAAATGGAGCCGAGCTTCTTTATAAAATTCACAGTAAAGTTTTAAGAAATGGATCTGGGGTCTTGAGAAAATGACCATGCGCTCCAGAGGACTTTGGCCAGGCAAATAGTTTTACTTCTGAAGAAAAGTTTGTCCCAGCAAGCAAGCAAACACACCTGAATGAGCTCCCACTGGGTTTCTATTCCTAAAGCCAAGGAATCCTGGGCTTCACTTTGAGTGGGAGAATTTGACCTCACATTCCTATGCTGCTGCCTAACACAGGTTTCAGGGAGACATGAAACCTGAGCATGTATTTGGTTGACTTCAGAGGAATTGTAATTTCTGCCAAGTGGCTTCTTTACAATAATTTTTTTTTCTTCAATGGAGCTTTGTTTATTTAACTCTTTGGTAGAATGGCCAGTATATTTCATTTAGGTTTCCTACACACCACCACACAGCTGGTCTTCCTGAGGGCTCTGTAAGTGAACCCTCAAGTCTGTACCGTTAGGGGTATTTTGTGTCAACTGGCTCTTGATGAACCTGGGAGGCTGGCCTTACTCTAGTCACTCACTCAGCTAATTCTGATAAAGCTGCCACCCTGTGCCATGTATTGTACAAGGAACTGAGGCCAGGCCCTGTCACCATGAAGAACTCAGAAGCTGGTGTGAAGGGCAGACAGAGGGACAAGCTCATGCATCTTCCTAGTGAGCAAGTGCCAGTGAGGAAGGCAGTTCCGGTGCTAAGACATGAGGAGAATCCGCAAGGGGTAGAGGGAGGTACCAGTGCAGGAGAGGTCCAATTTAAAAGGCTGTGGAGGATAAGATTGGCTCAGACCAAAAGAGTATGTGTCAAAGAGGGAGATAAAGAGAGACACCAAAAAAAAAAAAAAAAAAAAAAAAAAAAAAAAAACTTGGGAAAGCCCCGTGGGACTTAAGTATAAGAAGAAATGAAAAGGGGTCACATATGACAGTGCCACAGAGAAACAGAAGCACCGTGATCAGGTGTGAGGGTGTGCCTGAGAATGACAGCTCATCCAAGAAGTCCTGGGTCATGACTGTGTTGCAGATAGGCTAGTGCTTTGCAAGAGTTACTCTTACAGAGTGATTCAAATTGGGTTCTCTTGGGTCACTGTAGAAGTTGGCTATGACGTGAGAATCATCGCGTGATGACCTATACGGAAGTACTTCTGCCGAAGACACACAGGGAAGTGGGAACAAGGGTCCTGGTTGCCATCATGTCCCAGATCAGCCTGGCCCAATAGGAGGCCTTGAGGGTGGAATGTGACCAGCTGCCCAGAAGGTGCTAGGTGTTCCTATTTGGCTTGGCTATGTATGGTTCTTGTGAGCTCTCCCTGGGAAATTTGAACTTCCAAATCCTTATCTGCGGGGAAGCTGTCCCAGTCGGCCAAGGGCAGTTCTCTGAGGGCAGCTCAAGAGCAAGTCAGAGGAAGTTAAGTCCCAGAGACACTGAATGAGAGCACAAAATGTCATCAGGAAACCTGGCCAAGCAGCCCCATTGTCCCCACTGTCCAGAGAGGTGACAGACATGAAGTAACAGCACAAGATTCGTCATTGCATAGTAAACATTTAGTGGCATAAAGTTTAAATCTTTAAGAATAGTATTTAAGAAAGGGGTGGCTGGAGCCAAGAGGATGCTCTGCTTTATAAAACTCGTATAAAATTTGCAGCAACATTTAACACCCCAGCCTTTGAAGTAATGGACAGATACTTCCAATTCAAAGACACAGCCCACACTAGGATATGGCTAAAGCAAGAAGTGTATAAAGCACCCTTTCTCAGTGAGGCACTGAGCTGTTGGTCTTTAGTTAATTAACTTTTGACACACATCCTCACTAGCTCTGGCTGGATTGGAATTCTCCACGTAGACAAGGCTGACTCATAAGTGACAGAGATCAGCCTGACTCTGCCTTGGCTGGGATTAAAGGTGTATGCTGTTGATTTTTATTTTATTTTTTAAAATAATGAACCCCAATGGAGGGCAATTGAAAGGGTCTATGTGGACATCTTTTCTGTTGTAGTTTTAGCTAACCTCTTGGGGTTTATTTACTAAAAGGAAGACAGCATATTAATTTTTCTGAAAGTGTTGCTGGTTGGATGCCCTTGGATAAAGCAAACAGATGAATCAAGACATTAGTCTTATTAGCTGATAATAAAATTCTGCTGTCTCTCTGAAACATTTCTTTGGCTGTTGTAGTTGGTTTCACTAATGGAAAGACTGGCTTGGAAAGTGTGTAAGAAACACAGTGTGCTGATCCCATTTCATAATTGCCTCTAGAGCTCCTTGGGGGAAACACATATCTGAAAATGGAATTTTTATAACATTCTCAAAGGATCCCTTGAATAACTTAGAAAATGGGTTCGTCAATGAGTCCTTTGTCCAATGTGTATTTTGCAGAACCAGTCAGTACAGACAGACTGAAAACATTCCTATCTTGGGGAATCAGCAATATCTCTTTAGAAACAGGACATACAGGACACGGCATCCCAGAATAGAAGTCAAGTGGGCAGGAGCAAACTCCCTTTGCTTAGGGCAGATAGAAAGTACAGAAATGAAGCATTTTATTTACCTATCCATAGCATTCGTATCTATCATACATTTCTTTTTAACTTGGATTTCTTTTGTGGCTAGTGAGAAACCTTCACAAAACCCAGCTTTCTTTCTGTTTCTTCCTTGTCAATAGGAAGGTGCCCCCTGCTGGCCGATGGTAATAACGGGTTCTTGTTTGAAGAGGTGCAGGCTCTCTTGACAGACTCTGTGAGAGTCCCCTTGACAGAACATCACCTCTCAAGCTGCAGCCAAGAGTGACTCAGAGCCAGGTGCTCACCCATGGTCCTGAGCTGGGAAGTATCGGACTGGCCCAGGTGGAGAGAAGAGCCTAAGTCCTTCAGAGCAAAAATTGTCTAGGGTGGAAAATGGGGGCGGAAAGAGTAAAGAATTGTTTGTGGCAATCTTGGTTTATGTCACAGAGGTTTCCGGCCTCTGGCTCTGTGAGGGGTTCTGCTAGGTAGTAGACTCGTAGCATATCTGAGTATCAAAGTCACCAAAGGGGACCAGCTCTGCAGTAAATTTGTTGCGCAGTCATTTTGTCTCCTAGGTACCAAATACTCCAATTAAAAAAATTTAAATAGGCAATTATTTTGGTGAAAGCACTTAACTACCTCTAATGTTAGCTCTAATGTAACTTTGAATAAAGTGACCCTGCTTAAAATTTTGTGATCCTTTCCCTGAACTGAAACACTAGGGTCCTTTGTATGTTCAACATTTGTTCTCAGCCAGCTTTTTGTTTCAGTTCTCTTATTTCTCAAGTTACAACATTTCCCCACGTATCTAACTCCTTAATTTAACCACTACTCATCTTGGTTGTCTTGAGTTGCTGCCCTGTGCACCTTGCTGCCTGCCTGCCCTTCCTCTGCTGCCCTGTGCACCTTGCTGCCTGCCTGCCCTTCCTCTGCTGCCCTGTGCACCGCGCTGCCTGCCTGCCCTTCATTTACTGCCCTGTGCCCACTGTGACTTCCCTTTTCCACACTCCATCTTCTCAAGCGTTCTTATGCATATATAGAAACCTCAGCTGCTCTCACATTACTTGGGCCACGCTCTGAGAAACTCCATATTAGGAAGAATTTTTTTTCTCTAAATACATCACAGGGGCTGCATATTCTTTGAATAATGCTGGAGCTCCAAGGTTGTCTTAGACTCTGGGCCACCCCTGCCTATTATGTATTATCTTTTCATGTGTGTTTTCTGCATCTATGACCAAGGCTTCATTAGTCACATTTACCATAGAAGAGGTTAGCCATAGTCATTCAGTATATATTGGATTTCTCCAAAATCGGGACCAGAGCTCACTCCCCTTACCCATTACTGTTGCTGGCACAGGTATCCCAGTAGCGCTTACCCACTCAGGTGTTTTCTTTCTTTCTTTCTCTTTTTGTTTTGTTTTTGTTTTTGTTTTTCAAGACATGGTTTCTCTGTGTAATCTTGGCTGTCCTGGACTTACTTTGTAGACCAGGCTGGCCTCGAACTCACAGGGATCTGCCTGCCTCTGCCTCCCGAGTGCTGGGATTAAAGGCGTGCGCCACCACGCCCGGCAACTCAGGTATTTTCTATTTGCAAATCTTCCACTAAGGTTTTGTCCCTTGGCCCAAAATAGTATTATAGTATTTTCTGAACTTACACACACACACACACACACACACACACACACACACACACACACACAAACACACACACATACACACACACACATGCATACATACATGCATTTTGCAATCTGTATTTTTTTTAATGAACCAAGAAACAAACCACTTGCATATTTTTAAAATTGTTCCCTGAGGGAAACCACAGATTATTTAAAGCATGTCCCATAATCCCCCAAATTCCAAGACCTAAATTCATCCTGCCTGCACTATACATTGTAATTTTAATATTGCCTTGGTTTCTTTTTTTAAAGAAGATTCAAGAATATCTTGTCCAAGACATTCCCTTGAGCCTTACATATAACAGGATGTGGTGTCTGCTAATGGGCCCTTTCTGTCACAGACATAAACAGATTTTGATGTAGGTTTAGCTCCATCTTTCATAGTGCCAAGTTTATTCCAGCACCCTCTGTGGATTTCCTGAATGTCCACACCCTTCACAGTATCCTATCTTTCCAAATGATGAGCTAGCTTCCAGCAAGGGAGGAACCCACCAGCCTGAGCATATGCTCTTTTACTGTACAGAAAAGTGTGTACCTCACAAATGGCAGGGCGCTTCATCAGGAATTTTTTTATGATTCCCTTGCAGCTGTGCCTTTTGAGAGTTGGATGCTGTCTCATACCCTGAATCTACTCAGAGCAGAGGACCTATGTGGATGTAGGGGCGTTTGCTGTTGCTCAGTTGGCTTTTAAAGCGTGCATATAAGCTCAGGAGCTGAAAGAAAGGGGTGTGAGGAAAGTCCTTCACTGTTTCTCTTATGAATCAAGTGAAGGGAAATATAATTTATTTTCCCACAGCTGGCAGGGCTTGATGCTGTTTTAGAGGCATAGGTGACACTTTGGATGGAATTGTCACCTGGGATGACCATCTGCCCTGTGAGGCCCTTGCTCTTGGGGCAATTTACAGTATTGCCTTGAAAACCCCTTCCCATAGGGGACTGATGGTGTGCACTTACACTATGGGAACCAAGCGGGGTGAGTACAGAACCTGAGCTATCCCCCTGTGGCACACAGAATCTCTAGAGAGGGAAGACACGCCACTTTCCAGCTTGAAGAACTCTGAGCAGCAGAGGTCATGACAATTTGCAATGGAGACCAACAGACAGAAGCCATAAATATAAACTATGGCCAGACGTCTTGCTAGAAAACAGAGTGTAGCCCCAGAGTTTCTGCTTGTTTTTCTTCTCCTGCAGGGATGTGCATTGATTTGTTTCCGCTAACTTTGATCATCTTCAAGTTTCCTTTATGCTGTTATGCTATGTGGTATGTGTTAGGGACTCAAGTATGTGGGAATGACTGTAACTGTTTACCATGTCCAGAGAAGAAACAGCTACTAGTATGGTGGAGTCAGAGCAACATCCTGGCCTAGATCTGGATGCAAAAATAAATAGACTTTCAGTTTATTCTCCTTGGCAGGACTGAATTTTTAGAAATGCAGACTGGGTATCCCTTATCTGAAATGCTTGAAGCCAGACTTGCTTCAAATTTCAGACACTTTCACGATGCTGGAATGCTTGCATAGACTTTAACCAGTTGAATACTCCAATCCAAAAATCTAAAGTATGGACTATTTTAAATTCTAAGAAATGTTTTTATGTCCTGTCAGGATTCCAAAAGCTTCAGATTTCAGAGCATTTTGTATTTTCAGATTAAGCATTCTCAGCCTGAGCTAGGAGCAGTGTTACAGTGTTCAGCAGCTAACGGGGGCTGATAGGCTCTGGTCTCTCTCCGGTCACTGCCTGGCCTCCAAGCTCCTGCCCCTGTGTTCAGGAGCCCCTCACTCTGTGAGTTCTCTCAGGGGCAGGGGTTAGTTCTCACTTGCATTTTCAAAGACTGGATGTTTGATGATCTAACACACTGACAGCTGAGAGTGTACCTGGCTTATCTTCAGTCCAGCACACTTGCCTGGACTTTAGCTGCGTCTGATGGAAGTGGCGACAACACTGTGAAACCAAGCATTGCTAGTCATGGGAAGCCACCACAGAGCTGGGCTGTAGTGTGTTTAAAGGCTGCCCCCACTGAACTGGACCTGAGTCTAAGGTTACCTATTGCCGCCTTTTGTGTTCTGCCCGCTTTGGAGTTCAATTCCCAGAGCCCCGGGCTTCAGAGTGATCCTGGAAGATACTTATGTTTTCAATCGTTGCTCTTTCTTCTGTCATTCAGATTCACTTTTCTGTTCCTTGAAATAAGCTGATGTTCTGTACTGGGACATCCTCAAGGAACAGGCTGAGTATCCAAAGGGACCCCAGAATCTCACTTACCCAGAAGACCCTGCTTGGTTATGCAAAAGAATTTCCCCCATCCAGATGTTTATCCTTAGCAGTCTAGGAGTGATGGAGATTAGCCCTGCGGTTGCCCCGACTACATGATTCATGGAGACAGTCTCATTTTTTCTGAGTCAGAGAAAACCTCAGGTGGGCTGCACAGTCCCAGGAAACTTTTGCGGTCTTTTCCTCCTGATGTTTGCAACAGAATACGAGCTACAAATCCGACTTTCTGGCCTCGAAATGCCACAAAGGCATTAACATAAATGTTTTGAAAAACAAATGAACAAACCAAAGAGGGAGTGCATAGGAGGAAGTGGGATCCAAAAATATGTGGCTGCTATTCCATTCGCGATGGGGAATGTGATGAGACGAAAGGAGGCAGGTTCACCATGCCTTCCGCCGAAACCAACTTAAAGCGAGAAAAGGGCAAGCTTCCAAATTAGCAAAATCCCAGACCAGGCCTTTGCAGAACTCGTGAGATCATCAGCTAATGACAGGGTTTGGCCAAAGGGGCAAGAGGAATCTTTAGTTGTTTACTGGAAAAACTTAGCTAAGCGTGGCTATTTTTTTTTTTTTAATATGAAAAACATGTGGCCATTCCAATTTCTCACGAACACTGGATAACTACTGAAAGCACACCCAGAAGAGTGAGATCAGACAGTGAGAGTAAAAGACAGGGCACATTTGTGACCCTGGGATGGGGAAAGAGAACAATTGTAGATTGAATTGGACCTGCAGGGGGTTGAGGTTTGAATACTGAAGGAAACTTTTATGACCAGGCTAGAGAAGGAAAAAAACAGTCTCTGAAAACTATGGAAATGTTGGCAGTACTATAGGTGACAGGACCAAAGGATGATGGGCTTGGGCTAGGGAGATGCTATGACCAGCCAGGTGAAAGGTGAAAGCCGGGGCACCGTCCTGTGAATAAGCACAGAGTTTAGGTTTATGCTGATGGCTTGCCACAGGTTAATTTCATGGACTAGGGCTTTTGGATGAGTGAACAAAGGCTCCATATCAGCCACACCTGGACTCAGATCCTCACCTGTTGTTAGGTGCATTTGGTTGGGTTGCCAACACAAAATGCCAGGGACTCAGCTGCTTCAACTTTTTTTTCCTTGCAATTCTGCAGGCTAAAGTACAAGGCCAGGGGGAAGGTATGGCCAGGCTCAGAATGATGTGTCCCAGGCATTCTTTGATGAGCTATGGCCTCCTCCCAGCCCTTCCTTGGTCTTTCCTTGGTACCCATCTTTTTCGAGATTCCATCTTCTCTTAGGGATGCCAACCCTATAGGCTCTCCCATCTCCCCAATATCTCAGCTGAGCTTAATTACATCTTTCAAAGGCCTATCTCTGAAGCTGGGGTATCAGGGGATCACCTGAAGTTCAAGGTCAGGCTCTCTGAAAACCAAAAATCAAACAAGACAAAGAAGCTGTGAGGTACATGGCTTTAGGATACTAACCTAAATTCTGAGTGACAAATTCAGCCCAGAATACTCATTTTTCTACATTTTACTAGGAAAGTTATTAGTTCTTCAGAGATGTCTGCCTTATCTTAAGTAAAATAGTGACTATAGACAATCATATGGTGAGAATAAATCAGTTATGACCATAATTAATGTGAAATCAAATGCATTGGGAAGTCAAGTGTTGTCAAGCATAGCATGAGAAGACAGTTCCAAGGCAAAGGGCATCCTGGGCACTTTGGAGGATATTTCAGCAGTCCTGGTCTATGAGCTCAGAATAGTGTCTGTCCCCCAAAAGCATGTCTTTGACTCTCTCTGCAGCACTGGCTTTGAAAGGAGCCACCATCTCCACCCAGCGGTCCATATCTCTTAGCCAGCCAGACAACTGACTAGAAAAAATAGTCTGAATTACTTGAAAAGATTCTGTTTAAGGAAAAATATAAAACAGAATGGTAGTAAAAGAGAGTGAATTTAAGTATATTGCCTTTCTTAGATCCTGGCAACCTCTTGGATTATCATTTTTGTTTTTTTTTTGAGACAGGGTTTCTCTGTGTTGCCCTGGCTGTCCTGGACTCACTTTGTAGATCAGGCTGGCCTCAAACTTATAGCGATCTGTCAGGCTCTGCCTCCTGAGTGCTGGGGTTAAAGGCATGTGTCACCACGCCTGGCTCTTGTGTTATCATTTTCTTTTTGGAAGGGAATTTTAAAATGTTTATTCTGGTTGTAATTTTTAAATTTTTTCCCAATTTTTACTATGTTTCTTTTTCAACATATACATTTATATTATTACACATGAATAAAATAAACTGCATACATCAGGAAGAACCATGAGACAATCAGGAATTATATGTCATTTGACTATTTGTGTTTGTCAAACTTGAAGTGAACATCTTTCCTATCTTGTTGGGTCTAAATTTCTGAATGAAAATCAATATGTATCATGTCTCATCTCTATTAACTTAAAACATCTATCTAGATCTAAAAACATCTTAACCCTTAACCGACTAAGGTTACTTATAAGACTAAACTACCTAGTCTTCAACCCCATCAGAAACTTGAGAAGGAATAAAACTTAAAAATCTGAGTGAACAGGAAGTGCAGGTTAGCAGCTTCCAAAATGAAAAAAAAAAAAAAAAATGACAGAGACAATTTACTGCCTGAAAAGTCACCCATGACTCTCCATACGTTGGAGCATCATCTTTGGCCTTCTCACCCAATATATCTGACAGACATATTTGTGAGGCAGGAACTACTGAGGACTTGCTTACCCTGCCTTGGCAGAGTTCGACCATTGACTCTGCCTGCATCTAAGCTTGCCCATTTTAAGGCATTTTTAATCAAGACTCTATTGACCCTTTCTAAGCATTCAGAGACCTGATGCTGGCTTGAGAAAGGCCAGCAGAGGGCAGCAGAGGGCCAGGCAGCTGGGCTGTGGAGGTTGAGATGCACAGCCGGCAGGCGCCTTGTTAACAGGAGAGCCACCCAGGCCCGTGTACACCCTCCTGGAGAGCATCAAGGACTCCTGATACTGCATAATATTACAGACAGGAGCCATTAGATTAGACTCGGAGAAGGCAGAGATCACGCTGGAGGGTGTCTGTGGCGTATGTGTCCATCCACCAGAAGTTTTGGAACCAGGGAAGGAACAGGACAAAAATGATCAAATGTCGGCTGGGCCCCTGCTCTAGTGGCAGCCTTCATCCTAGAGAAGAAGGTTTTGGAGTTTCTAAGTTGTGCTGCATTGAAAGGATTTCACGGGATTTTCAGAGCTACCTGGCCAGCACGTTGGAACTGCTGGAGTCGGAGATAAATGAGACAGTACCGGGGGCTGTTTCAGGAGGACGCAAATGGAGATATAGGTGGACTGCAAGCGTATGAATGAAGACAAACCACAAAATAGGTACAACGAGGTCAGAAGGAAAACAGAACACCCGCTCCATAGCCCCACTTGAGACACTGTTATACGACTTACATGAAGGTCTCCAAAAGCTCATGTGTTCAAGGTTTGGCTGCCAGCTGGTCCATTTCTTGAGAGACTGACTGGACTGAAAAGGCTCAGTGGCCTATTGGTGTAGTTATAGTTGGAGGACGTAGGAGCTGGGGACTGGTTAGAGGAGGTGGGTCGCAGGGCAGGGGAACCTTCGCAGCATCTCTTGCCTTGGCCCTTTTCTATCCTGCTTTGTGCTTCTTGGCTGCCGCGGGGTGCACAGAGCCACTTCAAGAATCTCCTGCTTCCACTGGGCCCTGTATTATTTTAGTCCCAAAGCAAGAACCTGGCTGGCGGTGGACTAGGGTCTCTACCACACATTGTTTCCTCAAGTTCCTTTGCCATAGGATTAAAGGTCTGACAAACACAGAGGGTGAAGCAATCCTGCTTGCTTACTGTAATGGGAGCAGCTCTAGCTACAAATAGATCTTAGGCAGGAGGGAGTAATCAGAAGGAAGCTCCAAGAAATGGCTCTGACTTAAAGGGGCCAAGTAAGGTTGCTAAAGTAGGTATGTGTTGACGAACCTTGTGTGGTGGCTCGTACCTGTAACAGTACTCAGAAAGCAAAGACAGGAAGATGGGCGTGGATTTTAGGCAAGCCTGCACTACAATGTGAGACTCAGTTCCAAAGGGAGACAGGACAAGCAACACAAGTGTGGGAAGCAGAATTACACGTGGTAAAATGAAGGCATCCCAGAGCAAAAGGCATTCTGAATTGTGTTTTCCATACCTTGGGGTTGGAGAGCCCTGCTGCTGAAGGTTGCAGCCTGTCTGAGCTCTGAGCAAGATGGAGGATTCTCTTCCTGAGCTGGGCTTCCTACTCTCTGCATGTTCTTATTTGGAGGATGTCCCTGAGGTAGGTGCCAGGCTTATCTTAGAAGTAGTTTCCTGCAGAACGCCCCACCCCCAGATGATAATAAGTGAGTGCCCCCTGCTCAGATGATTGGACCCTGCTGTTTAATACAAATGAAGTACGCTGTGAGCACCTATCAGATTACCTCCTGGCTGCTTCCCTTTTCCTAGCTATATGTTCCCCTTGTCCCTGGAGTAAAGTTGATCTGTCTCCCTGCAGATGGTCTGGAAGCCCATCATTCTGTCCTTTGGTGCCGCTACTGCCCTTGTAGGCTGGTGGCTAAAGGCCCCCCAAGGGAGGAGGAGACCCACACCTTGGGGCCTTGGAAAGAGTCAGTGTAGGCTATACAAATTTGTTCCACACATACAGAAAGGGGCAATTTTATAACTGCTGGTTGAGAGGGTGAAAGGGTGGCTGCTAGGTAGGGGGCAAGACAGAAGTCTTCCAAGTTCTGTTTGCTAATCTTTTGAAAGAAACGTCTTTTTTTTCCCCTGCAATGTGGATAGCATCAGGTACTTTAAAGTCATCTTATCTTTGAAATTGTCTAAAACGGTCAATTATGCAGCTCTGAGAATTAGCAAATCACAGGTACGCTTCTTTGGAGTAGTAATTCAGAAAAGTAGGGTTCACAAGAAGGTCCGCTAGGGGCGAAGGTTGCTGGCCCTCTAGGGACCTGAGCCAGCCTCTTTGAGAATTTGTTTTCCTTGCAAATTCTCAAGAGAAGCCAAGATTGCTAATCGAGGGACCACACAAGAGAGCCACTATGATAAAAGGAGAATCCTTTAACATTATGCTTGGGACCCCTGGACAGCATTAAAAGTACAGTTGCAGCATGCCTTTCCCAGAAGGTCCATGTGGCTGCTTTGGCAAGTGGCCTGGTGTCAGTAGATTCCCAAGCCTTTAAGAAGCTGTAGTTGAATGCCTTTACCTGACTGGCCCATGTGCTGGCTCTTGTCAGTCCATCATGTTTCCAGAGAGTCTCAGCAACTGTGGGGTCAGGACGATGAGTCACCCTGATGACGTGGAAAGCTTTTTGAGAGTCAGCATAATTAGAGCATTGGATGAGGACTTAAGCCCCACAGTGATGGATGGCCCTCGAGTTACCCAGCAGGCACAGGTCTCCAGGGTCAATGACTTTGCGGCAAACTACAGAAATAGTTGAGACTTTGAGAAAGCATATTATCTCTCCAGAGCAAAGAGAAAACTGAAGGACTGAACATAATAACTTGACAACATGATAAAGTACTGAAAGATTTTTAAATGTCTGCTTATTTCTCTTTTGTAAGACTGTTACTATGCCCAGTGTCTATGAACATTTAAACCACTCTGTTCTGGGCTTGTCAGGTGCCTCAGTGGGTACGAGCCCTTGCTGCCCTGCAGAAGACCACAGCTCAGTTTCCAGCAGCCACAGCAGCTCCAGTCACCTGCAACTCCAGTTCTTTTGGCCTCCTGAGGCACCTGCAGTCTCTCTCTCTCTCTCTCTCTCTCTCTCTCTCTCTCTCTC
>OU015746.1:98064142-98092117 GCA_907169655.1 Acomys percivali | reverse complement strand
ACACACACACACACACACACACACACACACACACACACACACATATATATATATATATTTCAAAACTAATTTAACCACTTTTAGTGGCCCTATTCATAGCATGCTGAAATTATTATCCTCATTTTATAAGACGGAAAAACTGAGGCATAGAGGATTTTTACATTGCTTACTTCAAGCCACACAACAAAGTACTGGGCAAAGAAGTATTTAAACCCAGAGACTCTGACTATGTGTCCACGTGGAACAGCACAACTCAATGCAGCATAGCATTACTTATTGCTTACACACGAGTACCCTACACACAATTAGTATCATAAAATAATTGTAGTTCCAAGATATTTCAAATGCTTTCTGGGAATCTGTAATTCATTAAGTTCTTTGGCCCATCATTATGCAGGTTGACCACTGAGTGCAGCAGTCATGAGGAGTGAGGCACAATTAGCAAGGCACTCCTGCCACATCCGGGGTCGGGGTGGCATTGCTGGTATTGGCATTGTGTCAGACCATCCCAGCTCTGATCCACAGCTTTGGATGACATCACTGCCTGTGCGTGTATTCTAGGACGACCCCGTTCTGTTCAAGAAGTCATTGCTCAAGTACCAGGCAGGAATGGCCACTGGTGTTTAGAAAGAAAGAACCTGGGAGCCGTGACCTTGAGAACATCTCTCTCAACTTCCAAAGGGAGACCAGGCTCCTATGTCCACTGAATAAGGCCTGTTGACACTGCATAAACCAAGTTACAGGGAGCAGATGTGTGGGATTTCCACTGCAGGAGACCGCACCAGCTCGAATGGTGAGCAAGGGAGTAGATACTGAGTGAATTGTTTAGCAAGCGCTGTTTAGCTTGAAGATTGTCCTCTGGCAAGTCAGCGCAGCAATCTTGAGCTTGGATCCTTTCTCCTCTCCTGCCCTCTGCTGGTGCTTCTGAATACGCAGTCTCAGTTGTCCAAACCCCAACAGCCAGTTCCACAAACTTAGTTGTGAGGTCATCCTGATCACACAGGCAGTTTCTTAGGTGATTCGGTATCTTTTATTTGATGTTTAGAAGAGAACAATGGGCTTGCCATTCTTTTCTGACCCAGCAATTTCATTTCTGCTAAATAATTCATTTCTTAAACTTAATCATGCGATGTTCAATAGTACCACTGTGGAATACAGACAGAACTATAATTTCTTTAATCTAGTATAGAAAATAAGGAAAAGCAATTCTATTAACTTGGGTATTAATTTAAAATGTTAGTGATTAGTTGGTTTGGGAACAGGCACTAAAAAGAAAACAAAAACCAGTGGGATTTGGAAGTCTTTTGAAATGACCCAGAAGGCGGAGACTCGGGCTGACTGGCTGGTATCTTCAGATAGGACAGGGTGGTGTTTGGAACGGATGAAACTGAAACACTAACAGAGGACATGCTGCTTTCTGACACTTCCTTTCTGTGATCATCAACTTTCCCGCTTCTCTTCTACATCCTGGGTTTGTATAAAATCTCAGGTCTGTAGCTTCTCTGAAAAACTAAGCAAGCCTGGCACAGACGTCCCCACTTCCTCAGTTCCCAGCATTCCTAATACCCACTATGTCAGCTGGGTTGGCTCCCCCAGATCCTAAAAAGGACTCATTTCTCCTCTAAGACTCTAATCTGGCAAATATTTGCCCTGATGAATGAACATATGTAAAAGCCAGACACAAAATTACGAGCAATAAAATGACACTTCAAATCAACATAACGCATCTTCAAGCAACAATAATAGTTAAACATTGAAACAGAACAGAAAAGTAAACATTACTCATTGGCAAAGTTAGCTGAGTATTCAAATGTCAACATGTCGTTAGTGTTCATCCTCAACACAAAGGAGAACTGGGCTCTGCTGGTTCAGTAGATGATCTGTACTGACTGTTTAGAATTCTCAGTTGAAAAATGATTTTAAATATCGCTTACGTTAGCCACAAATGAAGTTGAGATCCTTGAAAATTACTAGTTGACTAGAGAGAAACAGTGCAATTTGTTGATTCGAGAGGCAATGAGCACTTAGTGCAGGAAAACATTACTCGCTCTTATCTGCCACCATGTTCACTTTGCAGTCCTCTTTATAAGACGCTTAGGGGCAGCCTGAAAACAATAAAGTATCTTGAGGTTCCTCAGGAAATTGTATCAATCAAGCCAGTGTGTTGCTTTGTTAGTTACCATGAATTTGCACAATGCTTTATTCCAGAAATTTGTGCCTTCTTTTGCAGAAAAAGCTTCGTTATTCTGACAGGAAGCTGCTCATTTTCTGTTTCACATTATAATAGAATTTTATAATGAGGAGAGACCTAAAAACCATCTACCCTGTGACAGAAATCTAAGGGACAAAAGAGAGTCTTGATGTGCCCAAAAGCAGAGCTGGGAAGAGAGACAGTGAAGTTCTAGGTCTCTGATCTTGTCTTTCCGGTGCATCAGCTTAAAACCTTAAAGGCATTACAGCCAATTGGAGTGCTCATGTCATCATGTGAGTGAAAATTAAGCCAACATTCTTCATTATAACTTTAGATTTGGTCATTTTGCTTGAAGCTTTTGTGTGTGTGTGTGGGGGGTGGACACACTTGCCGTGACACATGGCTGTCACAACCGTAACAGCGCTGAGAACTCAGCAGGATGAGAACAGAGTCTCCAACAGTCCACTCCAGCTACTGTGATGAGTGGCTTATGAAGACAGCCATGTAGGTCTGGACCTGGGGTCTGGCTAGGACAAACCTCGTGATCATAGATTGCATGCTTTAAGTTGTCTTCCCAGGGCACGGAAGGCTCCCTCGGGCACATTTTGCAAAGATCCTTTGAGAGTTCTGGCTGCATGGCGTAAACACTCTCCCAAGGCCCCTTCTATTACCATCCCCAAAGACTATGGCTTCAGTAAATGAATTTGGGGTGAGGGGTCCACACAAAGTCTCCAAGTGTAGCAGAGGTCTACTTGGTATTTTTGTCTGCACACAGATTCACAAATTCTAACATGGAAGGGATGACTTCCAGCCACCGTAGACCCCAGGAGCACTACTCTGGGTTCCCAGTGGGCATCTTTGTCTCCTGTGAAACAGTAGAACTGAGCTCTGGGCTTGGGTTCACACAGGACTTGAAGCAGCCCAGTGTGGCCAGTGCCACCACGGATAATGGATGAAATTGGATGTGTGCTATTTTTATATCTTTTTCACCTTTCTTTTGAAAAATTACCTTACTACAACAAAAACATAGGACTAAGAGGGTAAGTAGGGCTGTTGTAAGGGGAAGGAGTAAGGAAGAGGTTGGGGAGTAACCGAAGGGGTGACTTCAGTGACCGCACAGTCTATGGCAATGTCATAAGGAACCTCTTTACACTGTACAATCTAAGTATGTACACATTTTTTTATTACCTTCTTCATTAGTGGTGGGGCAAAAAAAAAAAAAAATCCTAATGAGGATCTTGTCAGTCTCTGGTCTGTGTCCTGAGCTCAGACAAGGAAAGGCTGCAACCCAACCTGTCCTTGAGACTCACTGTAGCCTTGGTTTCCACTGGGTGATTTGACACCTCATTCAGAAATGGCATTTAAAAAAAAAAAGCATTAAATCACGTGCCCACTTTCTGATGAGCTTATTGTTTTTCAGCACCTACCTTTGCCTTTTAGAAGTGAATTCAATGCGCTTGGCAGCAGAAACTAATCCTTCAGAGAATGCACACAGCGTGCTCAGTCAGATCCATTTGCTCATAAAAACTTCTGGCTTTTCAATAAGCAATGAGGCAGAGATAGGTATATTCCTGGTGCCTGTCACTAGCAGCTCTCATATAAAACCCCCTCCAGCCATTCAACTTTAGGTCTATGTACAATATAGCTTTTGTTCAGCAGTTTTATTTTAATCTGAACGTGCAGAGACTCTCAGCAACTGTTCTTTATGGGCTGCACGCCACATAATGTTGACAAACCAGCTTTTTATTGGCACATAAAAGCCTTTCTAGTCAAACAAGTCAGCACCACTATCTATTTTTCGTCTTAATATGAATATGAATCTTGTGCTTCCAGGTTCACATTTTTGAAACCTCAGAGTGGGCTATCCTGTACTTCTAAGCAGGCTCAGTGTGATTCTGTACATATCTCTTTTGCAGAGTCCTGTGTTTAAGGATGGCATGAGTGCTACCTTTAAGAAGGCATGCCACCTCCTACTCAATGACTGAGTCTCGAAATTCACAGGTGTCTGATGGAGCCAGGTGCCACATATCAAACCACACAGAGCCCACCACAGCGGAGGAGGGACAGTCACCAGTTCTCAGATAACTTAGCTTCGGTCTACAACACTCCGTGAAGAACTGCACACTGCATCTGCTCATTGAACATGCACAGCTGAGCTCGCTAATCCTGGCTGAGGAGCCAGCTTCTTGTCTGCTCAGTGAGCATGTGCAATTTGCAGTCATGTGCTATGGTGTGTCATCTAAGAAGCCCGAAGCCAGGACTTCCTGTCACAGCATTTGCCCAGAGAGTGTTCGAGGATCATCGGGTGATGTGATGGGGTTGGGGGTATTGGTAAAGTATTGGGCCTGATGATATTAATGGCAGGAATATTTCTACTTTATAAATCCACAATCATGTCAAAGAACCCTTATGTTTCTACATTCCAGGGCAAACTGAACATTCTTCTGGCTGAACTCCCACATAAGCTATCACAATATCTGCTGCTATTGTATGTCTGACGTGTGCGTGGTCACAGGGTCATTCGAATCGGAAGGCCTCCAGTCCTGCTCTGGGCAGTTATCTGCCTGACTGTCCATTGGCTGCTTCTATGTCAGTCACCTCTCTCTTCCCCTCCAAGGGTCCTCTCTGCTCTTCAGTGGATTTTTTTCCCCTTCTCACTTTTCACCACATTATCTCTGAATTCTCTGAACACCATTAAATACTCCTAGAAAACCACATCACACATTACTCTGCACAATGTGTTTAGAACATGTCTACATAGTGGTAATTACTGAGAAATTCTGCAAAAAGAGAAAGCCTGAAACGATTTCACTTGATGAAAGGGTTGTTTACAGATTTATACACAAATGGAAAAGTCATGTACTGTGCTCAGACCTACTAAGACACAGGTCAACCAGGGGTTATGTTTTTTCTCACTTCCTCAGCCAGGGGCTTCTGGGCACCCTGCACATGGTATCTGGCCTCTGTTTCTCATAAGTCACCTGAAAACCTCAGTTTAGACTCACCCTGCCCAAAACAGAGCTGTCCTTACCATTCTTTTCCACCTCAGCAATATTCCCCCTCATAGCACTGAATGCAATTTTCGAGTGCTGTAATTTATTTTAATCCTGTGATTTTATTCTCTGTCTCTGTCTCTCTGTCTCTCTGTCTCTGTCTGTCTCTGTCTGTCTGTCTGTCTGTCTGTCTGTCTGTCTGTCTCTCATTTGTTTCCATGCTAGAGATGAAACCCAGGGCCTCACACATGCTAGGTAAGTTCTCTTTGTTCTCAGCTCATTATTACAGTTTTATTGTCTCTTGTTTATTTTGGCCAGTATGGGGCTTCTTTATTTTAACACCAGCTGAACAGGTGCTGGTAATACCGTATCAAGGCCATTATAGAACATTCTCTTGGCTGAGAAAATGGTTCACGCTGTAGCTGGAAAAGCCAAGGTTATTGTGGTGGTTTGAATGAGAACAGCCTTATAGGCTCGTCTGTTTGCATGATTGGATACCAGCGAGTGGTGCTGTTTGAAAGGATTACAAGGATTAGGAGGTGTGGCCTTGTTGGAGGAAGTGTGTCACTTTAAGGTTTCAGAAGCCCATGCCAGCCCAGCTCTCTCTCTCAGCATGTCACCCTCAGCTTCTTCTACAGCATCATATACGCCGTGTTCCCTTACATGATGATAAGGGACTAAACCTCTGAAACTATAACCCAGCCCCAATTAAATGCTTTCCTTTATAAGAGTTGCTGTGGATATGATGTCTCTTCACAGCAATGTAATATTGACTAGGACATTTATGACATAACAGAAATAGAGGTGACTTGAGACAAAAGTTGTGATGAATTCCCTTGTCACATTTCTACACTATCATTTCTAGTCATGGCACAACACAAGCTAGTGAGATTATCTTCGTTCATCTGGGCAGCTAAAACAAAATACATTTGGGGCTGATAAGCCACAGAAAAGAGTTTTTCACAGTTTGGAGCTCCGAGAGCAAGTTGGTTGTGGGTTTGGTCAGGGCTCACTTCCTGGCCCATGTGTGGGTGGTCCCCTTTTGGGTCTCCTGTCACATGGCAGAAGGGACAGGGACCCTCACTGATGCCTCTTTTATACAGGAACATCCTTGGCATGTGTTAGCTTCCAAAGGCTTGCATCCTAGTCAGAGTCCCGAATTCAGGAGGAGGTTTGTGGAGACTGACGTGCTCTGGATATACAGCAGCACAGGCTTTGCCGTCAGCTAAACACAACAAAACAATACTGTAGTTCCACTGCGAGTTTTGCTCTGTCCATCCATGAGATTTGTTTATGTTTTTATGTGATCACATTTCCCTAAGAAGCAGGTTGGGGTTGGGTGCATGGTACACATTTGTTATCAGGAACTCAGATGCTGAGGCAGGACGATTGAGAGTCGGAGGCCAGAGTAGACTAGCAAGAGAGACACTCTGCCTCAGCAACAGACAAGGAAGGAAACAAGCAGGAAAGAGGCCTGGGCTATAGCAGTTTTTTTTTTTCTTCACATGGTCTGGCTGGATGCACCACTCTTCTTGCATTTTTTTCTGATTCTCCTTCCTGAATATCCTGTGTATTCTGTCTACCCCATCACCAAGGTCGGCCCTACCTGTAGCATCATTAGGTGAGTGGTGCAGCGTTGTGGGACCACAGCCATGTATCATAGAGCATGGATTGAAATGGTTGCGAGTCCTGAGGCAAGGGCATCACCGGCCTCAGGGAGACAAGTGGTTCATTTCTCCCTGCATTGCTGAGTTCATCACCCAGCTTGGTCTCTTTAAGGAGCAGAGGGGTCGGTTGCCCCTCCAGGTCATGGAGTAGTAGTATATTTTTGCTAGAATTACTGTGGACATGCAAAAGAAAGCCAGAAAGCCTAACAAACAGGAGACACAGATTTACGTGGCTGACAGGGCTTTTTGAAGACTTGACACAAGTCTAACTCTACCGCATGCCATTGAGTTACTGGGAGCTGGTGTCATTGAATATTTAAGTTATATGGCCAGCTATTCTTGCAGTTCTTCTATGCTGAGCAAGGATTCTCTGATTATCAACTGGAAACTTGAGTTCACCTTCCCAGACATGGAGATTGTTTAACTCACTGCTGTGAAGACCGTACTCCTGTGCTTCGGGACGTGGCATTCCCCTGGCTGGCCTGGCATCCTTGTCGGAACGCTCTTGTGCAGGTAGCTTGTCCCAAGTGATGTGCTGCAGCTATATTATGATTCTGGTACCAATCTATTTTGTGAGGAGCACAGGACTTCCTCATTGGGCTGCCAATTCTCTTTCGGAGCAGGGCCTTGCTGAAGGAGGCCACCTTCCCCCAAATCCTGCCCTGTCCCAGGGCTCAGGTCATCGAGAGAGGCTGGTTGGGAAAGGAGAGCAAAGGCCTTGTCCTAACTGGGGACAGCTCTGAGCAACTCTGGAGCTCAGAGCCCACACATCTGCTGAGACTGTATTTCAGCTCTACTCCTTCCACACAATCCATGTCTTCTTCCAACCTCCATGGGTGCTGGGCTCAAGAGCATTTCTTATATATAAATGTCTCCTGTGTGCTCAGAATCTACTTCCTGAAAAATGTGTCTTCGGGTGCTTCTGTGCTATGAACTGAGTTTTTGTTCATACGTGGAAACCCAACCTCTAATGTGACAGTCGTTTTTACATTTCTGTATTTTAAACATGAACTGATCTCTCCCTTGTAGCCTTCCTCCCCCACATACTGAGATTACAGACACATTATATAATATATGCAGAAATAAACTTTGGTTGGATAACTCAGGTTAAATGAGTTTGTAAGAGTAAGGTTCCAAAGATTGGCATTCTTAAAAGAACAACGGAGAAACATGTCTATTCATATGGACCAAGAAAGGACACCCAGACCTTACAGAGCTCTCTCAGTCTCCAGACCAAGGGAAACACATCGCTGTTGATGCCCTCATCTGTGGGATTTTCTCACACAACCCACATAGACTCTGTCTCTCACTTCTTGTCTTCTTTAAACTTGGAGAGTGGTAGGTCAAGTACTTGAGCACAGTGCTTACATCCTATGAACTACTTTACTTCTATTGGTTAAAATATTTACTGAGGTTTATTTGCATGATGTCCATAAATGGAAGTAGGGATATGGACTCTCAGAAGAGCAGCAGGTGTGAGCCTGGCACAGAGGCTGAACAATACACTTGCCTTTCACTCCCAAATGGGCACTTTGTGCTTTGATTTATTTTTTAATTTACTGGTGCAAATTTATATATTTTATTTTTCTCTCAAATAAAAATAGTATTGATTTTTAAATCTCCATTTTTGTTCACTTTCGTCTTCTTCTGTTCCTTCCTTCTTTTTTTACTTATTTCATGTTTACCTTTTTAATCTAACAAGTTTTATGTCATTGATTTTAGATTTGCCTTTATTTCTGATATTTGCATTTACTAGAACAACATCAGCTAGAAACACAGGTTTAAATATATTCCTTATATTCAATTTATGTCATTTTAGCTGTATTAATTAGAAATGATTTTAATTTTTCTTATATTTTCTTTGACACAAGGTTTATTTAGAAACATATGAGTTAGTTTTCACTTATTAATTTTTCTAGGAATTTTGCTATTTACGTCTAGGCCAATTTTATTTTTATCAGAGAGCAACATAATCATAACTTTCAAATTTAGTGTCTATGGGAGAATGTGTGTGTTTGTGAGCATGTGTATATGCCTGCCTGTGTGTGTCTGCATGTGTGTATGCATGCCTATGTCTGTGTGTATGTATATGAATGTGTGGGGGGGTGAGGTGGGGGGCTGGGAATGTATTCATGAACATGTGTATGAGCATGTGTGAGTGCACACACCTGTGAGTGTATATGTGTGAGAATGTATGTGTGTGTGAGCATGTATGAGCATGTGTATATTTGTGGGCGTGTGTGTGTGAGGGTGTGTGTGTGAGTGTGAGAGTGTCCACATGTGCTCACGTGAGCATATTTTCAGGTCACTCTTGATGTCTGAGAGGGCTTTAATGTTTTCAGTTATGATGATAGAATCATCAGCTTCATATTATAATTTTGTCAATAATGACTTCATGAATTTTGATTTTCATTTGGGAATTTATGTGCTGATGTTTGTTGCAGATTTTCTGAAAGATTAATTTGCTACTATTTTTCTTCCTTGGCATGAAGTTTTATTGACTTGACATTAACAGAATCAGTTCAACTTCCTCAACATTTTTTTTAAAATTTTCAACCTTTCTAACTTTCCACCTAGTATATAACATAACTGAGTCACCATGCTTTTAAATCTTTTTTTCCTCTGTTACAGTGCTCCATCCTCTAATTTTTAAAATTAATTGTAGACATTGTCATTTAAACATACCATTTCATTAATTTTTGTTTATGGCCTTTTTATTTCTCTTCATGTATTTTATTGGACTGGCAGATTTTTATAGCTCTACTTTAATCATTATTTAAAGATATAACTACTTGAACTATTCATTGATAGTTTTCTAGAGATTAGAATAAATGTATATAACCCACCACAGTACATTATTAAGACTTGTCATCACTAAGGCCATTTACTGCTCCTCCATAATTCAGGGGGTGACTTTTTTTTTTACATGTGTACTGTCTGTTTACAATAAAAACTCAATACATATAATTTTTACTTTAGATTTTCAGATGCATTAAAATTAAATCTTTCTAAGCACACATATTTGCTCTTTCTAATGTTCTCTCTTCTACTGTGGTACTTTGGATTTCTGCTGGGCCTTGTTTCAGTTATTTTTATGTAACTGGTGTTGTCCATCATGGCAAGAAGTCTCAGTATCGGGTACTTGAGTCAAACTGTGTCTGCATCAGGAAGCAGAAACTGATGAAGCTAGTCCTCGGCTCACTTTCTTCTCTCTCTGTGTGTGGTCCAGCAGCACAGTCAGCGGATGGTGCCAGCCACAGTGGGCAGGGAGTGACTCTAAATCTCATCAAGATTAGTTATCACAAGTATCGTTTCACTTAATGAGAGGCTCTTTTTAGCACATGTTTTAGTCTTGTCTGCTATAGACGGTTTCTCATCTGGAAATATTTTTATGTAGCATTCAGCCTTTACGATTGGCACAGGCATCTAGGTTGATAGTTTATATGCTATTTTAGTTACTTTAGATTTATTCCACTTTCTTTTAATTTCAAATAGCTTATGATAAAATAGTAGCAATATTTTGTTTCTCTTGTCTACATGTAAATTCACTTTTCTCTGGTTACTTTTATTTTTTATTTTATTTTATTTTATTTTTTTACTTTTAGAATTAAATATTTTGACAAAATACCTTATTGTGATTTTTGGTTTGTTGAATCTTTACAAAACAAACAACAATTATAAAGTAAAATATATGTTTATGTTTTTACCAAATTTAAAATACTTTGAGCCATTCTTTTTTCTTATTCTCTTTATCTTCTCATTTCTGAGACTCTAAATCTAAGAAACTATATATATTTGCTTTTTAGTCCTGAAATCTCATATTTTAGATGGAGTTACTTATTATGTTAAAGTAATGATACTTGAATCCTTTTGTAATTCGGTTTATATTTCCTTTCCATGGGTTCATGTCCTTAAGCCCTGTAAATCGAGTGAGTGGTGCCTATCTGTGTGCATATTTTAATCATTGTGAAGGGATTTCCCGTCTTTCTGACACACAATCACTTTCCCTTTGGACAATTTCCATATGCTTATAAGATTCTGAGTTCTCTTGGGAATCTTTGCCTGTGGGCAGATAGGTTACCAGAAGCCACTGGGAGGGACCACAGGTGTGATGTGAGACAACCCTGTTGTGGAAGGCGCTTTGGCACTCAGGCCAGGCTGCAGACTAGAGAAGCCTGCTGCATCTGCTGACAAGCTGGGTTCTCTGTCATGCCATGTGCTCTTTAGGAGATAAACTGTCTTCTTCCACTGCAGTCTTTGCATTTTCACTCATGGTTAGGGACCTCAGCATGGACTAGCTGCAGTCTGAGAATTCAGCCATTTAATTACCAGAGAACGTGGCCACACAGGTAAGGTGTTGCCATGTCTGCCCATTGCCTCTGTATGGAGCCACGCGGACAAGAAGGACCCAGCTCATCTTATTCCTTGTATTTCCCTAAGGGAGATGCCACCCATCAGTATTCATTTGGGTGTTTCCTGTCATTTATTCTTACTTAACCATTTAAAGATTTGCTTTACTTTGTTCTCTATGCACATGTGTGTTTATCAGTATAAGGGTATGTACATGAGGGCCAGGGGCCTGTAGAGCCAGATGACACAATTGAGTCCCCTGGATCTGGAGTTACAGGTGGTTGGGAGCCGCCTCATGTGGATGCTGGGAATCAAACTTGGGTTTGAACAAGCCGAGCAATCTATCCAGCCCCCTTTGATGATTTTATTTTTAAATGGGCAGTATTCTGTGAAAAATAATATAGCTTCAAATTCTTTCAACCAGAAATCAAAAATTTCATGTTACCAAGTAAGAAGTTGGGAATTTCTAAGTAGCAGCAATGGCCTTGGGAATGCCAAGGTGTGCCACAGAAATGGGAATTGAGACAGTAGCTCCACCTGAGCCACCGTTACATCTCCTTTAGTGACCCTAGGTCTTTGACTCAAGCAGAGAGACACTGGCCACACTGAAAGAGAAAGAAGGCATCCTCCAAGGTGGTCCTCTCTAGCCTGGGCACTGGTATGAAGGAGGACTTGGGGGAGGAAGGAAAGAAGTGACAGTGTGGCCTCTGCACCTAACCTGTTTCTGGTAGAAATGTTTTCAGATATTGCTGGATGCAGTCAGGGGTGAAAATTGTCTCCAGATGAAAACCACTGTTCTATGGCCTAGCAACTATTAGAACAGAGTTTGGGTTATAGCCATATGTACTGCAGGCATTTTATAATTCAAAGCTAAGTTCTAGTGTGATCCTTTTGATTATGAGGACATATAGCATTTGAGAAATGTCTGATGTCAAGTGATCATGATTCTAAAGAACTCACTCATTAGGTTTCTGGTGAAATAAATAATCTGGCATTTAAAGTAAACAGCCAAAGGCTCTTTCACCTGCTGGTACCCAGCCATCCATTTCAGCTTAGTAAACACTCTTGCTACTACTTCAGAAAGGACTTGGAACATTCACATAGAAGGCTTAGCACCTTAATTCAGTTCAATCCTGCTTTATTAGGACCAAGAACTCTTGCCAAGAAGAGCATTGCCAAGTTGGTAGCATTCCAAGAACGCTTTCTAGTTCTAATGAAATTGTACAACCTTTTAAGAGAATAACAAGTTGCATGCAGTTTTCCAAAGAAAAGAACTTTGTCATGCTGAATTGAAAAGAATGAAGATACATTTACAGCTCACAAAGTCATCAGTTAAGAGAAGAGTAAATGATGGGTGGAGAGTGCAGAACTATAGATTATGAGCATCTCTTAGTATCTGAGTGGCTTAGATTCCATCATCAGTACCCAACTGCATCAGTGTCACTTAGACACAATTGCTCATTCATAACGAGAAGCAGAAGATTGTCTATGGAAGCACCTGCTTTTTTTTTCTCCATAGGATTTTCAGTGACATCCTAAGGTCTTATGCAATTTTCCAAAGTGAATGACACTACTTTGTGGGGGTGGTTGGGGATGGGTATAGTGGGCAAGTCTGGAACTGTAGCTAAGCCAGGAAAGTATAAGCATGAGCAACTGAACTTGATCTTAAGTACCCATGCAAAAAGCTGTCTGTGGTGGCGAACGCTTGTAATGCCAGCACTGGAAAGCTACTACAGGGTCACCTCTGAGGGTCACTGGCAATGCAGCCAGGACTAATCAATAAGGCTTGAATCTCAGTGAAAGATTTTGTCTCAGAAACAAAGTGATCATACCTGAGATTGGCCTCTGACATCTATAACCACTAACACACATGCACTTGCACCCACACACATGTACTTACATAGTAAGAACATCTTTTTTGATACCCATTACACCTGAAAGGTAATAACGGACAAGTAGCATAGGATGGTGCTTCCTTTGAAGTATGTGTATTAAATCTAAGCAAAGGATGGAGAAGGCTTGGAGATGGGAGTGTTTTCCTGACCATCTGAAGGAAGAGGAGAGTGTCTTAAATATATTCAAACATTAACATGAAAGGGGAGTCTTAGAATTAGAAATTTATACATAATAAGGAAATGTCTAATTGGAATTAATGTTTGTCTGAGGACCAGTTCCTTGTGTAAACACATTTGTAGAAAGAAGACAATCCTTCAGGCAGCCATGCAGTTATAATGTTCATGAATATTAGAAAGGGATAAGTGCATGGAAAGAAATTATGTGAGGATCATTGAAAAAGTCAAAATATGGGGTATTACTAAAATTTCTAGACCTTTCTAGGGGTAGAAGTGTCTTTACTAACAGTGGGGAAATTTCTTTCAGTTGCCTCTCAGTCAAAATGTATGTGCAGTGGGAAGGGATACACATTGGTAAGGCTATTTCTGTTGAGTCTAGTCCCTATGCTCTATCAGGGAATGGATTAATCTTCAAGTCCTTAATACCCCAGTATTTAAGCTGTATCTGCTATAAACCATGGTAATATGGCAAAGTGAAGGTCCACTTGAGGAAATAAATCAGCAGACCCAATTTCTTCCCTCCCCCCCCATCCCCACCCTCACCCTACCCCCATCCCCCAGATGGCTCAAGCACTAAGGCTTGGAAACCTTGGAAGACCTCTGAAGCCACACCCATTTTCTTGTCAAAACCAAAGTGTGGTAGAAGTTGCACTGGGAGGTCTTGTGTGAGGACCTGGGACTGTGGTACATCTGCCATGGTTCTGCCATTGGCTAAGTAGTAACTATTCCTTTGCAATCTTCAGGAAAATGTGAAGAACCAGCCCATCCTTACTGTAACTTTGGCTTGCAGTGGAAACAGCTTTTGGCTGCTGGTGAGGGAGAGTAGAGTATTAGAATATGTTACCAACATATCTACTGTCTCTGTCTAGGCCTCTATTGATGGTCAATTGCCAACTTGTCACAAGTTGGGGAGATGGGGCTCTGGGCCTGACTCTGCAGATTAACTTGACTACATTTATTGACCAGCCCACAATGGAGAGTACCATTCCCCAAGCAGGGAATCCTGGGCTGTGTAAGAGTAGAGAAAGTGAGCTGAGCAGCAGCAGCCATGAATTCACTGCCATGTTCTGACTGGAGATGTACCTTGACCAGTTGTTTGATGCTTCTGATGCCTTGAATTCTCCACGTGATGGACTGGGCCCTGGAACTGGGAGCTAAAATAAACTCGTTCTCCTTTAGGATGCACTTGTCGGGTTATTTATTTATTTATTGCATTCTTATTTAGTGTGCCTTTATGTGTGCTTATGGAGGGCAGAGGACAACTTGAAGCAGTCCCTTCTCACCTTCCATCGTGTAGGTCCCAAGCATTGAACTCAGGTCATCAGCTTTGACTGAAAACACCCTGACTCATTGCGCCATCTCACAGGTGTTTATCACAATAGTAGGGAAAAACAAAATAAAACTAAAACACCCATCAAGACATAGGAGGGCCTGTATATAAGTGTAATCTTTAGAAAACTGTGATTCCAAGTAGACAATAACTGGGGAGGGTTGTCTTTTCACGAATGGACAATTGAGTTCACTGCCAATGTAAAGCTTTTGCACCATGTTGCTTTTGTAAGTAAGGAGGTAATTTCCTCCTTCACCCCGTCCCATTCCATCTTGTATATGGGACTCATTGTATCCAAGTTCTCGAGAGCTCCTTTAACAATGCACATGGGTTAATTAGACTTTCTGCTGTTTTCTGAATGTGTATAGTCATGGGACATTGGTGTCCAAGTTAAGTTCTGTTTCCTGATTCTGTTGTACATCAATTGTGTGATTTGGGGAATGTTTACACTGTCAGCGATAGTTCCTATTTACCAATGCCTATGCCTTTACATTATTAAGTTCTACCTGGGGGTGCTGATTAAGTATACTAACTGTTACACTATTTAGGACTTTTTGATGAAAAGTGCAGGACACTAGCTTAAATGGGCTCAAAGGAGAAAACAAGGAATCCATTGGCTCTAGGGAATTAGAGTTCTAAGACCAACCATACTTGTAGTACAGATGGATCTAGCTTCTGTCGGAGTCTCCCAGTTTTCCTTTCTGCTCCTGGTGTGGATTGCCTCTCAGGGAAGCTCTTCCTGAGCTGAGGCAAAGATGGCTACCATCCCCTCCAGGCTTAGTGGGGGTAATGCAGGGAGCCTCCATGTTAAGCATGGCTTAGCATCAGATGGGCCTCTTGATATCCCCTCTTTGGGGTCATTTCCATTCTTGAGTGAGTTATTGTATCAACAAGTCAACAACTTGATTGCTGGCCCTGGCTAGCAATGCCAGGAGACTTGGTAAATTTGGCATAACAGCTGCTGTATTGGAATTCTTCTTGGGCAGGAATTTAAAGACATTTTTTGTTGGAAAACTTTTTTGATCATTTTTCAGAAATCTGGTTATTTGGTTATCTGCTTCCTAATATAATTATTTAATTCATTATAGCCAGGGAGAAAATTCACTTAGACAACACCATTACAGGTCATTTGATCCCATAAACTGAAGCAGCTTACAGAGAAGTGGATTTGTTGGCGTAATATAAGATAGCTCAGAGAAAGGGAAAGGCTCCTGCAAACTGGCTGCAGCAAGAAAGGACACAGGGTAGTCCTGGAAATAAATAGGTTTGGAAGTGTAGCTCCTAGCTGAGAAACACTGGGCTTAATTTGAATAAGTTAGCTGTGGACATTCCTTTGCCCATACCAAAATTACTGAGTCAGAAGTCTGGAAGCCAACCCAATGGTGAGACCAGGTCTCAGTCACCCTGTGTAGGCTCAAAGCAGAAACCTGCAGCCTGGAGTGCTAGAAGAAGCAACTCCAGCTTCTTCTTTGCTGCTGTGCAGTCTACCACAGGAATGGGTCACCGAATCTCTGCTACCTCTAGAATCTGCTTTAGGAATGTCTGCTATAAAATATCTACTCACAAAAGCAATATTCACCAGAAAAAAAAAAGGAAAAAAGAAAAAAGAAAGAGAAACATTTGAGACATCTGAGATACCAGCTACAAGGAGAACTTTCCTCTTGAGCAAAAACACAATCTGACCTCACATATAGGGTTCATTTAAAACCAGCTAATCTTATTTGAAAATCACAGCCACTCAGTTCTTACTTTGCCCAGGAGGAATAGACAGCAAGTATCAAATCGACTCAACATTTCTTTCACCATATGGTTATTTTAAATCAATATTTGGTTTGAAGACTGGGGAACATTTGAATGTATTCCTGTTTTTTCTGATTGCTTTGCCTGCCTATGGAGATAATTAAATGTGACACTCTTGCATTCAACCCTCAGGCCTGGTGATTGCATGAAGATAATCTTGGTGGCATAGGACCCAGTTGAGAGGCTGGATCAAGGAAGCAGTTGATAGGAAGTTTGTGTGACATTATATCTCTTTTATTTAAAAAGTCATTAGCAAAGAGTTTCCCTCCAAGCAATTAGGCATTTTTTTTTTTGTTTTTTTTGTTTTTGTGTTTTTTTTTTTTTTTTTTTTTGTTCTTCTCTACTGTGGCTGCTGGCTATTTCAACTGGACAGAAATGGGAAACATTTCCTCCAAAAGCAGCGAGGACTAAGTGAGCAGGTCCCTCACACGGGCCCCAGGAATGCCTTTCTTAGGGCACTGAAGTGCTGATTTGAAAGAGGCAAACAGACTGAATCTGGCTCTTGTCATGATCTGGACAGAACAGACCAATTTCTAGATGTTTTGAGCTGATGGATTAGAGGAAGATAGGGAAAAGGTGCCCATACATTTCTTGATATCTGGTCAAAATGCTCTTCTTATGAATCAGGTTTTGGAAAACAGTTCTGGACAAGTTTTACCCACATGGCTCAGCCTCAGAGAGATTAAAAACATTGGTAATGGTAAGCTGGATCAACAGAGCTATTGGCTCCATGGAAACAGTGCAGTGCCCAGCAAACTCCTAGCCCAGAGAACACCCACGGTGCTCTCAAACTGGGTCCCACAGAAGGCAAGGCAACTCAGCTCAGCCGACAGCGACAGCTAGCAGAAAGCCCAGCTGGGCTGAATGAAGCTCATCCTCTGCAGAAAGAAACAGGAAGCTGGCAAATAGGAGGCAGCAAATAAAACCCGTGTTTCTTCAAATGCTCTGCAAAAGACACGTCTCTGTTTCCTAATTCATTTCGCAGTGTTATCGAGGGAATGTGTTATAGCAAAACAGTCTCCCGCCAGCCAGGGCGGGGGGATGCTGTGAACATAGATTAAGATGTCTGTAAAACAGTAAGAGTGTCTGCATGATGATGCTTACAGGCAGTCATGGATTTAGCATGTGGGCTAAGAATTTGTTTGTTTGTTTATTTATTTATTTAATACTAGGGATTGAACCTATGGCATCACACATGCCAGGCAAACACTATGCCATTGTCCCCTGCTCCCCCAGTCCTTTTATTTGTCTTTGAGACTGAGTCTTTCTAAGTCACCCAGGCTGGCCTGGAATTCTCAGTCCTTCTACCTTGATGTCCAGGGGACCTGGGATTACAGGTGCAGGACAAGGCCACCGGATGAGCTTAGGCTCAGCTGTTTAAAACCATTTCAGCATGATTTCCTGATTCCCAGCTAAGCACTTTTTACGGTTTTGTGCCTACAACACAATCTCTAGAGACCTTGGTGACATGCAGACTCTGGTTAGGGAGGACCAGGGTGGGACATAGGAGTCTGTTTTTTTGTTTTGTTTTGTTTTTGAGACAAGGGTTTCCCTGTATATATGTAGTCATAGCTGTCCTGGAACTCGTAGAACAGGCTGACTTTGAACTCACAGAAATCTACCTTTCCCTCCCTCCCTAATACTGGAATTAAAGGCATCTGCCACTGCCACCTGGTAGTCATCTGCATTTTTAGATCCAGGTCATAACAGTATTGCTGGCCCAGAAGCAACATTGAGTTAGTATCCTAGGGGCATCTGTCAACATAATGAGAAATGGGAAGGTCCAAGTTGGAGCCACGTACTTTGATGGGAGGGTCTTTAGTTAGCTTTCAAACATGTGGTTTGCACTAGGAGGTAGACATAGTTACTGACTTCAGAGAATACACACCCATCCAATTGAACGCAGGGTTTGTAACAGACACAGAATGGAGACACACACAGGCTCTGTGTGTCACAGTTTGCGCATATGTCTTGAATGCCTGATCTAGCTGGGCATGCATTCTGAGAGGTAGATTCTTTAGAAGGTGGGCCTAGCTGGTGGCTAGTCACTAGGTGTGAGACTTTGATGGTCGTGTGGGACTCCTAGTCCTGCTGTACGCTATGATTCCTGCTCTGCTGCAGTGTGACCAGCATCTATGACATAGTCTTGCTATGAACTTGAGTTTCTCCATCATGCCTTTCAACCATGTTGGGCTGAAAAATGTCAGCAGAAACAAGCCCTTCCCCCTTGCAAGGCTTCTCTTAGGATTTCTGTGACAGTGATGCAAAGGCTTCTTTGAGGGGCTGTTGGTCTCCTTTGTCTTCAAGGTTGGAATTTTGAACTCTCTGCCCAAGTATCCTCATGATGCCATCTCCTGTGCAAGAGTCTGTATAGAATCTCATGGAATCACAGTCCGTTGCCTGAATAGGACATTTGAGATTGCTTTTAGGACCACCCTAAAGTCGAGGGGGTCTGCCCCTTTGAAATCCTTAGCTTAATCATACCTGAAAAAACCAAACAGGACAGCAGCATCCACAGGTTCCCAGGGTCAGAACCTGATTCTTGAGGGATTTTTGTTTCGTACATATCCAACTAGCTGTGATGCTTGAGAGTGTTGAGAAAGATTCACTGGAGTGGTAGGTGACACCAAAGACCAGCAATCTCAGGACTTTAGTCAACAGAGGTGCTAAGCTAGTTTTTCGTGTTGTCCTAGGAATCAGTACAGACAAGATCTCAGAAGCTCCTGATGCCCTGTCCCGTTCACAAAGCACACCCATTAACAATTATCCTAGAAAGCATCAGAACAATGGGATTTAAGTCTTTGGGCAATATGTCCCTGTGCCTTGCCTCTTGGATCTCTGCTAACATACACTGCTCCATTTTCAGCCCAAGAGATTTTCCTGTAGGGCAAGAAAACTTTAAAAGGGGGCTAGTGAGATGGCTCACCAGGTAAAAGCACTTGTCTAGCAATCCTGACGATATGAGTTTGATGCCTGGATACCATGGTAGGAAAAAAAAAATTCATTCCATAAAGTTGTTTTCTGACCTTCCATGCCCCATGCCACCCCATGCCCGCCTCCACACAGACCAGCCCGAAAACTTGAAAAATACTTTTTAAATCTTATTTAGTTTCACAGAAAGCTGTAATGGTACACGGAGTTTCCTTCTCTGTGACTCAGAAACCCATGCTGCAGGTCCATACAAAAGCTAGGAAACTGGCCTTGATGTAATCTACCACAGGCTTATTTAGCAGACATACTCTCAACTGAGTAAAAAAAAAGGGGGGGCATTTTCATTTTTGTGTTTATTTTAGAAATAGATGGCACAGAAGTCATGATTCCAGCCTGCTTTCAGCAGATAAAAGATGCTTGCTATGGATACAGGAAAAGCCGCTGTCACGAGATGGGGCCTTAAGTGAACGCTATGAAGCTCATCAACCAGGCAAAGGTGCAGTCAGTTCTCATTCCAACTTCCTAGCATTTCATTTGCTATGATACAGCTAGTAATCAAATGAATTTAAAGACATGAATCGACATTAGGTCCCACTTAGAGAATGCAGCTGTTAACATGTGCAGTTAGAGCTTTTTATGGGATGGGTTTTTGGTTCTCATAGTGAAACCACCTGGGTTGTAATGAATTGTGAAGTATTTTTAGGGAGGTTATTGTTTTCCATGAAAGGGTATTATATTTCGATGTCAAGGTATGCCTACACTTCTTTCCCACTTCAGATGCAGATTGCAGAAAGAATTCAGGGGAAAAGTCAAAAGGAAAGTGGCTTTAGAATCAGCTAACACTCTGCAAGGATCAAAAACAGAGTAGCAGGGCCCAAAGATGAGAGTGGAGATATGACTAAGTCCAAATATTCTCATTGAATGTATAGACAGATGCAAAGAAGACATGATTATCCAATCCCTACGCTTTTAGCACAACAAAAGTCCACATTACTATTACAAACATAATCACACATACACAACTCAAGAGATGGAGCTTGACATATGCAAGATGCCATCTCCAGTATCATTAGGACCTAGAAGCCCTTTAATAAAAATTCCACTTTCCAGAGAACATTTTCCAACATGGTTCCCTCAACATAATCACAGTACTACTCTTACATCTAACATCTATCTTTGAGAAAACGATACATTTTCATTTTTCCTATTTATGGGTACTACATGAATCTATTTTCAAAGTCTGAGTGTGACAGTCTGGGTAATTGCTGATCTACTCCTAGCAGGTGTGCAGGCAATAGTCAAGTCCGAGCTTTTGCTTAACATAAGATAGTAGAGATTGTGCACACTCATTCAAACCTTTAAGATTGTTAATGCAATACAAAGTCTTCCACATCACTCATCTATGAGCAGTTTAAACTAATTTCCCACCAATCCTGTGTACTCATTATGCTGCCAAGTGCTGAATCTTACTGGGATTCACACTTGCTCTTACTTGTAGTGAGAGTTTTGGTTTCTTCAAAAAGCTACCTGTGTTTTGTGAATATGTTTCTGGTTTAATCCTGGGTGTGGGATATGAGGCTGCTTCAGAACAGATGATTATGATTTGCCTTGTGCACCAGCAGAGGTGTGATCATTGCCTGCTGTTGCTAGTTTAATTCTGGGGACTCTGGAGAGGGTATAAATGGGAGAGCCTCAAGAGGGCCTGTGGTGGCTATGTACCCTGCTGCTGCTGCTGCTGCTGCTGCTACTGCTGCTGCTGCTGCTGCTGCCACTGCTGGTTCATCCTGATGCTGCACTTGCTGTTGCTGACTTGCTGGGCTGCTGGATGTTCCAACTATGAAGATTAGACTTGCCTCAAGGAACTCTATGTCCCCAAATCAGCAGGAAATACCTATGGAGGTCTACACCCCCTTTCCCCCTCCTGCCTTCTTTCTTTCCCATCTATGTTTGGGTGGTTGGAAGGGATTAGGTTGGAATAAGGGTTGGAAGGGAGGTAGAGGTATAAGAACCCAAATAAAGTAGTTAAAGAACAACAGCAGCCAAACTGCCAACACGTATTGTTTATTTTCAAAGTGCAGATTTAAGTGATGGAGATGAAACTTTCTGTAGATCAAACAGGAAACAAGCACCATGCTGATGCAGTGTCTTCAGAGAGAGAGAGAGAGAGAGAAAGGCTATCTTACGATCAGAGCCTGCACATGGTGGCTGCTGCATAGGCATTTACTGAGTGAAGGATGGAAAGATACTGTAACTCCATTGTTGGTGGCAAAGTAAGTTATACAACCTTGCTCTTGTCATTCTACCTTAGTGGATACACTTTGAAAGGAAGAAAAATCACTATATAGTATTGCAGACATAGATGGCTACGTGTATACCGACTTTTGTTAGACGTCCGTATAGCATTGGGTTAGCTCTCCCAAAACAAGTGAAGGACTACAGGGTGAATTTTGGTTTGCAGTTATGGAAGGTTAAGAGTCCATCATGGCAGAGGGCAGCAGGCATGGCTGCAGAGGTGGAGCACGGAGAGCTCAGATCTTGAGCTACAAGCATGAAACAGAGAAAACAAACTGAAATGTGAGGAGTCTGTAAGCTCTCAAAACCCAGCCTCCAGTGACATACTTCTAGTAAGGCCACACTCCTTAAACCTCACCAAACGGTGCCACCAAATGGGAACATATTTAAATATGTGAGCTTCTGGGGGAACACTGTCATTTAAAACACCACCAGGATAAAAGTTGAGTGGGGAGATTGGAGTCTGAACAAACTTGGCCTAATCCTTCTAGTGTGAAAGGCAACTGTAGATTCAGTTCAACTTTCTCATCCATAAAACACAGCTGACAACGGTTTCTTTGCTCACAGTATAGCAGAGGACATCACATGAGGTAATTTGTAGAAAGTGTGCAGAGGGAAGCTGACCCTAGCTGGCCAGGGCTCTGTTCTCACTTTCATTTTTCCTTTTAAGTATCATACTTCAACTTTGAGACTAATTTAAAAAGCTTTGACTTTTGTTGTAGGTGAAGCAAACATTTCTAAAGCATATATAAACTAAGAGGCAAACCAATCCCACCAAAAGAAACTCTAAAAAAACCCCACTAAATCCTTTTGTGAGTTTTCAAAGCATGATAATCTCTACTTGTCACAGGCCACACATCACCATATGGGTTTCATCTATTGTTTTGTTCAACTTGCCCCAGTTCTTTTTTAAACCACTATTCTTTTTTTTTTTTACTGTTTTTTTTTATTTTATTAATTTATTCTTGTTACATCTCAATGGTTATCCCATCCCTTGTATCCTCCCATTCTTCCCTCCCTCCCAGTTCTTTTTTAAACCACTATTTTTAAATGTCTGGGGATAATTATATGGAATACAATCTTTCCATTAAGTTTTCATATAGTTTTTCTTGATGATCAGCTATCAGAATTTTGATTGTATTTATTCTGGTTGCTACTTTTTCTTTCTTTCTTTCTTTCTTTTTTTTTTTGATACAGGTTTTTTCTGTGTAGCCCTGTTTGTCTCGGAACTTGTTCTGTAGACCAGGCTGACCTTGAATGCAGAGATTTGCCTACCTCTGCTTCCCAAGTGCTGGGATTAAAAATGAGTACCACTATGTCAGACTGTTTCTTGGGGGCTATTTACACATAAAGTTGTACGTATTTGTATGTATTGTGTCATGTTCACAGTGTCTATTTTCTCAAACATTTATTATTTCTTTGTGATAAAATTAAAAAATTTCTTCCATCTCTTGGAAACAAACATATCATACAAAGCTACTTGATTTGTAATTTAAGACCAAAACTCAATCCTTATGTCTTAGTGCCCATTGGACACAATCACCAACTTAAAGTTATTTTTGTGTATATGTTTATATGTGAATTTATGTTGGAGGTCAGATGGCATTGGATCTGGAGGCACAGGTGGCCTGTATCCTACCAATTTAGTCTCAGAAGTACCACAGCAATAAGAACCAGCTACTCAGATCCACTCAAACTAGACTGAGGCCAGTTCATAAGACCTATCATCTTAATGGAATCACTGAGGTGAAGAAACGCTAAAAATATAGAAATGACTGTGGACCATCCCTGTTCATACCACTGATGGAATAAATAAGGATGGTGTGCTGTGGTCTCAGTATCCATAGGAGGTGTCTGCTCCTTACATTCATGAGGAGACCCTCTGCTCTACCCAGCACGGCAGGGTTACCAGAAGACATGTGTTTTAATGGTGAAGGTAATGTTCTCTGATCCGATTCCCCCTTTCAATGTGTGGTAGCCAGAAGTGGCGGAAACTAGGTAAGAGCCAATGCCTGGTATTGTACTCTCTTGTCACAAAGTGGTTAAATTCTGAGCTACAATGGGAATTAACATCCATCCATACATTATATTTAGGCCCATTTGATTGAAACCTCTAACCATGGCATAAATTTGCCTTTTCTGTGAGGCTTCTCCACATTGCTCCCCTGCTTGAGAATATAAATTTGTGTCTCTGCTAATTTTGCTGAATCAGGAGCTAGAATAAAACGTATCTGAAAGGAATGGGCTTTATTTATGTTAACAGGGAGTTAATTTGAAGAGTTTATTATGAAAAATGCTCTCTCTCTGCACTTAGGATCATCTATGCCAAGATGCAGAACATTACTCAGTTTATGTAACATATTCCATGCTTAGATGACATGCCTGAGGCAGAGAGCTCAGAGGACATTTAAGTGTCAATCTTTTGTCTTTGGTGTGGGAAGTTCTGTTTTTCACCCCACAGGGTGCATTAGCCTCAGAATCCTTGCTCCACAGTGTCAGGCTAGAATTTCCTAAGGTGAAGACATATCTGGGCCATCTGCCTCCATATCTTCCTAATCTACCACAGAAAGTAAGGATATAGCCAGGAAGAACCGAGCTGTAGACTTTGAGGTTCCTTCACATGAGGGCTTACTGACAAGGATGGACCTGTAGCCAGTTTAGCTGCTTTTCAGTCTGACTCCTTAATCTGAGTAGGTTGTGTTATGGGATGAGTCACATCGACCTCTCTCTGATTCTGTCTCTTCATCAGACTGAATTGTAACTAGATTGTGGGAGTACAGTGAAAACACACTGAATAACCTCTGGACACAGCAGAAGCTGTGATAAGGCACTGAAAATACACCACAGGGGAGGTGGGTCTGCAGTTAAGGAAATTGCCTGCTTTTCCAGAGGAACTGAGGTTCAGTTTCCAGTACCCATGTTGGGCAGTTCACAAGTGCCTGTGACTCCAGCTGCAGGGGATCCCATGAGGACTTCTCAGCCTCTGAAGACACCTGCAAACAGGTGCATATGAACACACACACACACACACACACACACACACACACACACACACACACACCATAACACCAATACAAACAAATAAAATATACTGCAGAGACTATGGCTGTAGCTCAGGCATAGAGCAGTTGTCTAGAATGCATAAGGGCCAGGGCCCAACTACATACTCAGTAAGCCAAAACAGAATAGACACCGGAGTTCTAAGCCTGGGAGGCAGTACAGAACCTGTGCTCTACTCTGAAGTGTAACATCATGAAGTATTAGTACCAAAGATCTCTAACATTTTCCTTATCATACGTTATGCAACTGTACCCATGAAGAGTACGTCTCATGTAAATAGGGTCACATGGGACTGGGCCTTCTGTCAGTGACAGATTCTGCTCAGTGACATGTCTTCAGGGTTTTTCCCTCCTTTGTATCAGTGTTCCCTTCTTTGCATGTCTGCATACCCTTGCATGGAATGCATGCACCGCGTTTTCTTGATACCTTCATCCATTGGTGGGTACTTGTGTGAATGATGCTACAGTGAGGGCAGGGGTTAAAACACAGCTCTTCCAGACTCTGTTGCCAATTTTGCAAAGCTGGTATTGCATTTCACAAGCTGTATAGACAAAGATGTTTAGGAGATGGAAGCATTTCGGCTCCATCTTCAGTGAACTGCTGAGTGTATGGTTCCCATGGTTTTATATGTTATTTAAAACATTTTACTTAAAATTAAATTGCATTCACATAAGGGATTTAATGATGGAAAATGCTAGGTATTTAATGGAAGCTTGGTTTCTTTGTAAACTTGTTTATGTTATGTAAATATGTCTTTATTTTTAACCCCAAGTGTGGGATTTTATTTGGGGCTCTGCCTCCTGTGGGGCATGGTCTTTGCAAGCTGGTAATGACCTGCCTCATGCTGCGTAGAGAAGGGCATGGCCTAGGACTCTGAGTAAGATAAATAAGAGAGCCCAGAGAGAGAAGAAGTGGTGTGTGTTGTGTGCCATGTAGCAGTTTGGAGAGACCAGAGATGGACAGTGTAGTGGCTGGGAGGAGACTGCTTGCTGCATTTGCTGTTGACAGAGATTGATATTCCCCCCTCAAAGAATCCATTGGCACTAAACAGCTGGGAGAAGTAAAGGGGTCTGGTCCCCTCTCCCCACTAACCTTTCTTATACCCAGGGTTAAGGGTTGGTGGAAGGGAGGTAGAGGCTTCAATACCCCAAATAAAATAGAGTTTTTTTTTTAAAGAGCATCAAAAAGCCATTGGATTCTTTCTAACATTTGTTTTAACTCCCTATTTGTGGGGTCATTGGTTTCCAAAGTGAAAATTGAGCCTGAGGACAAGTTTAGGTGTTTTCCCTGACACTTCTTCTGGTGGGTGCAATGTGTGGCTCTCTCTCCATTGTCTGAGCTGTGGCTTCACCATTGTTTTCTGGTGGGTCACCTGATGCCTCTGTAACCCCCTGACCCATGTGCAAATTGAGGGCTGCTCACTGTTACTTCAGGTGCACTGCACAAATATCCTTACTATTTCGGTGCACAGCAGGTATTTTGTGAGTATCATATACATGTGTGTATCATTTTGAACAGGGCTGGCATAAGGAGTATCAATACAAAGGACAGCCCACCCATCTCTCTTCTGGCTTTGTTTTAAGAGTTTCCCATTCAGAACTTCATCTCTCATTAGTATTTTAGAGATTTCCCCTTCTATTTAGATGTCCAAAGAGGCTATGGATCCCAACAAATACTTTTGGTGAGAAATACTTTTTCTCAGTTTTTACAAGTTTGTTTTTCTCAAAGCAGTGACTGGAACAACAGAGATTTAGAGCAAGTGTTGAGGGACTGGAAAGGTGGCTCAGTGGTTAAAAGCCCGAACGGCTTCCAGGAGACCCTGGATCAACTCCCAGCACCTACATGGCAGTTCACAATGGTCTGTAACTCCAGTTCCAGGGGATCTGACACCCACACACAGACATACATGCAGACAAAATGCCAGTGCACATAAAAATGAGTAAACCACAAAAAGAACAAGTTTGAGTGGACACACAATGCCTTTGGCAAGATCCCTCTCCTCCATTACCATTTCATAGCACACATGGCCTTGTCCTCACAGACTCCAGGCATTTTAAGGGTAGTCCATCTTCGAACTGGACACTCCCATTTCTCCAACCAATAAACTTTACAGCGTCGTGAAGTCACTAGAAAGCTTACTGCCCCTCTCTAGCCCCTTCATTCTTATGACGTGACTACAAGGAGAGGTCACAAGTGTTAGGAACCATAAACCTTCACTCACACTCTAGCAGTTCTTTGGTTTTTTTTCCTTCTTCGAGACAGTGTTTCTCTGTGTAGTCTTGGCTGTCTTAGACTTACTTTGTAGACCAGGCTGACCTCAAACTAACAGTGGTCGGCCTGCCTCTGCCTCTTTAAGTGCTGGGATTAAAGGCTCACTCCAGCAGTTTTTCTGCAGCCTTAAGGGTTAACAGCATAGCCCTGTCCTCAGTTCCTTAGTGTGGTAATTCCGATCATGTTTCCATTCCTTTGTGAAGATGTGAAAACTTGAAGGTTCCCAGAAGCAGGAGGGCAGAGTGGCCAGGTTCTCCTTAAGAGTAGCCCAACAGAGGTACGTGGCAGGGGTATGTGAGAAGAACCCTTGACAGGAATACCAGAAAGAGATGCTGTCTGTTTTTTACTAAGGTGGTGTGAAAGGTAAAGCCCTGAAAAGAAAGATCCTGTGAAACTGGGGAATGAACCAAGTCAGGAGAAGCCAGAATGTGAGGTGCAGCCCAGGGCCTTCTTGTACACCACACTTAAAGTCAAAGCTTTGCTCTCAGTTTCTACGAGTTGATCTAAAAGCCTTACCATGGGTGTTTGGAGATGGACTACACCATTAACACCTTATATAGACCTAAATTATGGACTGCCGTGTGATCTATATTAGTACATCATTTATCCTTCTATGCATTTGTGATAAGTAAAATATCTGGAAAATAGGCAAGCGGTTAATACAAGTGGCCAGACAGCAAGAACTGTAACCGGAGGCATGTGCGATGGCTTACTCCATACATTTGCCTTGAGAGTATGAGGCCCTGAGTTCGATCCCCAGAGCTCATGTTTCTTTTCTTTCTTTTTTAATAAGGCATGATAGCACACTTATAATCCCAGGTCTAGGGAGGCCAAGATGGGTGTATCTTTGGTGCTTGCTAGCCTGCCAGGCTAGCCTATGTGCTAAGTTTTAGATCAGCAGAGACCCTGTTATAGAAAACGGGGATGGTCCCTGAGGAAGCACACCTAAGGTTGATCTCTGTCCTCTACATACACACACACACACACACACACACACACACACACACACACACACACA
>OU015746.1:98049175-98064132 GCA_907169655.1 Acomys percivali | reverse complement strand
CACACACACACACACACACACACACACACACACACACACACACACACTTCTGGCTCTTGTGTTCAAGCACATCTTTGATGTTTTTCAGATTCTGAAAGCTGAAACTTTGGTTTGCCATGTGTATTTTTTGTAAGCTGACCCATCCCAACCTTGTCACACTTTCCTGAAGAAGTAAGGATAGTGTTCTGGTTAAAAGAGAACAGTCCATCTCAGCTCACAGGATCCATGGCCCCTTGGAGGTGCTGTCAAGGGGACATAAAAACAGTAGGTTAAATAAACTGGCATTAGCATCCTTTGCTAACTAGGTCCCATGATTCTTTCAGGACCTAGTTAAAGGAATTCATGGAAAAGTATAATAGGATGGGCAGCAAAATATACAGAACCTCCTAACACTCTCACAGTGATGAGCGGTGGCATTTTGAAGGCAGGAGTCAGTTTTAGACAGCTGTGTTGTGTACAGACCCTCACAAGGAATAGCTGTGTGGCATCCACACAGATTTTTCTGTCCTTCCAGGCTGTCTACTCACAAACAAAATCAAATCAAAACCCTTTCTTGATACTTATTTTCTGCCCTTCACTATGCTTGATATGGAGACAGTATTTCATGGATTTGGTCCACATTAACACTTCCAGGGATGTGTCTACCATGTATGTCACATCGCTCAAAGGATAGAGATGCTTATTGGTCTATTAGCAGTATTTACATTTAATTTTATCAATACTAGGTCTAGGAATCTTTTAATTAGAAACTTCAACACAAACCATGGCTCATTCTTGACTTCTATTCTGTACTAATATCAAGAGGCATTATCTATTTTCATAGATTAAACAAACATCTTATTCATGAAAACATCTAGCTCAATGATTCTCTTTCTAACTTAATTGTATTTTACAGCACACACTGGATGGTGTAGCTCACATGTGAGAATACAGATTTCTTGATCCCACCATTCTGAACTTAAGTATGCAAGAAACATCTTCCTGACTGATGGTGGCAGTCCATGAACCATAGGCCTGCAAACTCCAACTGAGACTATCCGAGCCATACCACAGTTGAGCCAGGAAAGAAACTATACCTTGTTGTCACCTACAAAATCCCAGTTTGTGGACTTCACAAGGTCATTATTTAGATGGAGTCCCTGGCTAAAAGAAAATTACTCCAACTTCAGAAATACGTATCAGGGATGAAGGCAGATGAGAATCTACTAAAGTATATTTAATTTGCAAAGGTCACAAGGACGCCTAACATTTTTATATAATTAAGAATAGAAAAATAAAATCTGCCTGTTCTCAAAAGGCATGTACATTGTGGAGTCCAGGACATAGTCACCAATTGTAATGGCTACAAAAGAACAGGAGTAGGAAAGTCTTCTAGTCACAGATTCTAAATATTAGTGTAAAAATGACTCAGAAGTAAAATCTGAAGAGTGATGTGTATATAGCAATACTCAGGGCAAAGGTTTCCAAAACACAGGAAATTAGAAGCAACCTAAGTGTCCACTATTGCATATGTATGTTAATAAGCTACAGTGTGGTATTATATTAACAATACTATTGCTATTAAAACACAAATTATTATAAATATTTAAATAAAGTAAAAATTGTCACATTGTATAAATGTATCTTGCAGTATGGGTATAAACAAAGCACATTCACACACAGGAAAAATATTTGCATTTTTGAGTGAGACCCATCACTAGATTGCTTATACTATTTGGAGTTAGCATACCATTGCAGTTTATGATGTTAATTCATGGCAGAAAGTAAACTATGGCTGAGATTTATGGAAATATTGAGTAAGAATAATCCATGGCCTTCTACTCCATAGAGATCTCTGTCATGTCTGTTGTTGAGTCCCATGTTAAGTCTGACAAAGGCTGTCCCAGTATTCATGAAGCATTGAACTCTCATTTAGAACCTAGTTGTTTAAGTGGTATAGAAAATCAGCATCTAAATGGCTGAAAATGGTGCTTAAATAGTATTTTAGCAAAGAGTTTGAAGGCAAAAAGAATCTAAATATCGTCTATCTATCTATCATCTATCTACCTATCATCTGTCTTCCTATAATCTACCATCTATTTTTTCTTGAATCTTCTCTTATCTATTCATCTATCATCTAGACCTATTTATCTATCTACTGATAATCTATGCCATTTGCTGTTTGCCTATATCTATCTATCTATCTATCTATCTATCTATCTATCTATCTATCTATCTATAGATTTTAGGGAACTGGTCTGAGTTCTCGTACAACTCTGAAATCTGTCATCTTCAACATTAGGTAGAGGTGTCAACAGGAACTGATGTTGAAGTATTAAGTCAGAAAACAGTTTACAGACAGAATTTCTTCCTCGTCAGAGCACCTCAGTCATTTTCTTCAGGTCATCAACTGAATGGACAAAGTCTATCCACATACTGCAGAGCAATTTACTCAGTCTACTGGTTTAAAAGGTCACACCTAATAAAAATTTTACAACATCCTCTACTATGGCATTTAAAACTAGGCCCCATTGGATACCACACTTAAGGTGGCCCATTAAAAATAACCACCACAGTAAACTAAGTAATGATTAACCCTTAAAGTCAAGATGTCTGCCCAAGCCTGAGAGCTAAGCTATAGATTACCCAGTGAAGTATTTTCTTTCCTTTCTATCCTACATGGTGGAAACACCTGCTTTAGGAGGAAGTTTAGGTGACTTTTCATTCAAAAATTAGTAGGCTGGCCTCATAAGTCAGCCAGTAATAGAGCCAGACCCCAAGAGAATTAAAGTAAGTCAGAGGGCTCGTCTGCACATGTCACACCCTATCCTCTCATAGGAGGAGTGAATAGTCTCATCTCCATGGGCTCCAGTTTTCTCTCAGGTGAAAAGTCATTCCTGTCTTGTTGGCATTGCTGGTGGCTGACCACAGCACCATCAACTTACAAAGTTCCTTTCTCGTCTGAGTAAGAGTGGGCTCTCATTTTTCAGACCAAAGTTTTCTTGCAGGCAAGGTTTTGGATACCATCTGGAGGAATTCTGGGTTGGGGTTGACACAACTGGCAGGGATGGATGGCTATATTCACAGGAACTGAGGAGCATCCTGCAGGGCACAAGGCATCTCAAGCACCAACAGTGATGTAGTTCAGACCATCAGTGGTGCCGAGGCTGACTCTGTCTCAGTAGACACATTTCCATCACTATGACAAGTACCTGAAACAAATCCACTTGAAGACAGGGAACATTTTCTGTTGTCCAGTTTCTTGGATTCAGTTCATGGCTGGACCAGGTATCTTGGGTAAGGCAGTAGCTCATGCTGCAGTGCAGGATTACTTGTCTCACTGCAGCCAGAAAGTAACATTCCGGCCTCAAACAATGATGCCTCTCTGTAACAAACAATCCCAAATAACAGAGAAAGAGGTCTCTGTGGTCATGGAGCAAGCAGAGAAATAAAAATGATCACATGACTTTATCCTCTCTTTTGGGATAATGAAAAATCATTTTCTGATAGAGGAGCTGCCCAGACCTCCCAGGGCCAAGTTTCTCTTTTCTCAGTGTAGGACCACAGGACATGAGAGGATGCCCCAGTCCAAAGTACCCTGGTACCTCCTTAGACTTTGACACTAGAATTAGTGTGATGCTTATTGAATCATGTGCCCTTATTTTGTAATGGTCAGCACTACATGGTGAGAGCCATGAACTTAGCATCCTTATGGACCTGTGGGTAGCTCTGTTCACTCATGTATGTTGGGGATATAATCAGCCATCGTATTCCTTCCAGTTCTTTCTGGAGAAGATTTCAAAAGAACCTTAGTTGTAGTTAGAGTTATGTGAGTCAAACTCTGGGTTTGACATGTGGAGGCAGGCCATCTCCTTTTCTGCATCTTAGATTCTTATGGCTAAAATAAGTTGTTGGAATAAGGAACCGTCACAGTTTGTGTAAGCTCAAGTACTTTGAACACTGAGCTTACAGGATATTTGAAGGACTTGAAGACATGGTAACTTTTCCCCTGTGAGAGAACAAGTCAAGCGTGGCGGTGAGAAGGTGAGCAGCAGGTGATGACTGTAGGATCAGACAATGGAGAAGCCTAAAATCTTCTCAGCTCTTTCAAATCAGGACTTGGCCACATGGATTAATTTTCTGAATTGTTGCACCTTCAACATTAAAAATGAATGTGTTCAAACTGCATGGATTCTTTAGGCTCCCTATGAGAGTGATGTTTTAAGGGGCTTTACTTAGGAATGAGGTCTCTGTCTCTCTCTGTCTCTTTCTCTGTGTCTCTGTCTCTGTCTCTCTGTCTCTTTCTCTGTGTCTCTGTCTCTGTCTCTCTGTCTCTCTGTCTCTGTCTCTCTCTCAGTGTGTGTATGTGTGTGTGTGTGTATGTGTGTGTGTGTGTGTGTGTGTGTGTGTGTGACCGTTAGGTTCTGTATTGAGGTGTGGTAGAGACATTGTAACCACCAAAGAAATATATGTTTGGATGCCAAGCTAAGACCAAAGCCTAGACCTCAACACGGAGGTCCTTGCAGGTGGATGCCAAGTTTTATGGATTTCTTGTCTCAGAACCATGCCTCTTTGCATGGTAGGAGCTCCATAAATGCCATTGAATATTTTCAGGAGTGAAACTTAGATTGTATACAGGGCAGCCTGAGAATGTATAGACATACACACACATGTACACATCACACACAAATATACCTACATGTATATGTATATGCACAACACTCCCACACATATGCACACATATACATACAAATACATACACACTCTCTCATACACATGCACACACACACATATATAATTTCAAACAGCTGATTGCCTAGCAATCTTATCCATTTATTTTAATTATACTTTAAAGTTTCATGGAATACTGGTGAAGGTAAACTTTGATCTAGGATCCTTCTCTTTATCCCCATGTAACATAAATATTTATAATTTAGTTCCTCTCATCTTCTCCTTACAAATGACAAGACCAGATTTAGAGCCATCAATTCAGGCACTGTGTTCTGTAATCTGTGGTTTGTTACTATAATTTTGAATCGCAACACCACTTTTCTAATTTCAGAGCTGTATTTAGGTAGAGCAGCATGATTTGTTCAAGTAAGCAAGTAACTCTATGTTACCTTTTCTTCTACGATCCTGTTCTTTTGAAATTCTGGCAGCAGCGACACCTACCTTTTCCAAGGGAGACTACGGGGGACCATCATGTCAGCATCTCGCTGTCCATATCCTAGCTCAGGTACATCTTCCAGAAACCCCTTTGTTCTCAAATCACCACCATGTGTCTGTCTGGGGCATTCAAGATTCAAATGGCCATCTAGAAAGAAGCCCTTCTCAGTTCTCCAACTCTCTTTTCTCTTAAGCAGTCCTGGTTACAAGGACTTGTGTCCTTGAGTCTGATGCCCTGTTCTTTGCCAAGGATCTGGGAGCTTTGTCTAGGTCTCTGCTTCTTCCCAAGGTCACAGGAATACCTACTGATTTGTTCTCTTGCTCCAAGCTCCCAATCAGCAGTGTGGAGGTCTTTCTGGTTACGATCCCATGGAAAGCTCTTCGCTGCTGTTAAATAGACAGGTTTCTCCCAGGATCTGAAACATCACTTGCAGATCCAGATTTCAAAAGAAAGCCCAAGTGAATAACTACAGGATTGTGTCAAAAGCATTCTTCATGTTCATCAACCACTGTGTGTGGACACGGTTGGAACTCATCAGGGAGCTGCTCTGTTATCCCAGTGGTTGGGAGATGGACGCAGATCATCAGGTTCCAGTGTTATCCTCAGCTACCTTGTGAATCTGAGGTTACAGCAGAGACCCTGTCTCAGAAAAGAAAGAAAAGAAAGAGGAACATTGTCATGTCTGTGACTCTTCATGATTGTGACAGTTTGAGGACAGTAAGCATGTCATCCGAGACGGAGACACTAGATCTTAAGTCTAATCAGGGAGGTGACAGATGAGCAAATGTGTGATACTCCAGTGTAATGGGTTGTGTGATAGCTCCAGGTGTGATGTCTTGGGATATCTGCTGTGGATTCTAACAGCCCAGTTCTGAATGAAAGAACCAGAGGGTTTTGAGGAGGTGACACATCACCATGACAGAGATAGATAAACTCAGTGGGATTGACAGTGGCCTGAACACCTTCCCTGTGTCATCGATAACCCCTTCACTGGCTACAGAAGGGAACGATGAATGTGTGGCCTTTCGGAGACAGAGGTCTAGGGAAAGAACTGATGTCTGCATTTTGAAATGAAGGGCTTCATTTATTTATCCTACAGTTCATGTCATTGAAGTCTTCTTTGATTTCATAAGAGAAGAGCTCATTATTTTACGAAGGACTATTTGCCTAAGGTACGATTCCCTTTCTCTGCAGACACCACTTGGGCCCTCCAGCCTTTGGTTTTTACTTCATGACTCTATCTTTCCATGAACAATTTATCTTTCTTCATGGTGCACTCCCCTCTGCCCTTTCTTGACTTCCCTTTGATGCCTCAGTTTGATGGTTGACAATGACCTTACATGTCCCTTCCTACCATAGCCATACCTCATGCTTGAAGCTCCAGTTGGTTTATCTCTTAGCCAAGAATGTCAAAATACCCTGTGTATGCCCCATCCTATATATGTGTTTGTCCATTACTTGTCTCCATTAGGACTGAATGGGACACCTTATGGGACTATCCTTAACTGGGATATAGTCTCTAGAGTCTCCTTCAGAATCAGGACTTGAAAGATGTCTGCTTGGTTAATTCTGAATTGCAAGATGAAAGATTCCATCAGTGACCTCTTCAGAGAGGACTCACCATACTCTAACCAGCATCTCAAACTGTACAGTAGTTAGAAGATAGATACTTTTAATGAGTGGTGCTAGACTCTCCTCATTCCAATGTACCATGAGGTAGTCAGTTTATCTGTAAAGGCTCTGGTATGTCTCTAGTTCATCTCCACTGTGGCTCAGTTATGACCTAACAAGTTGATTCTTTTATATATGGGCTTTTTTTTTCTGGGACTTCTTCAACATCCTTACTCATGGAAGTTGATGCCCCTCTGGACAAAAAAGCAAAGTAATTGGTTGAAAGAAACCACAATGCCTTGGATCCTGCACATTGCATGCTCTGGGTGAACAGGTCAGTCATGGCACTCCATGAGAGATCCTAGCACAAGGGAGGGACCACTGTAAGGTAAAGATCAGTGGCATCGTTGTCAAGGCTGTCACCACCCCCAGCCAGGTAAATCTTTTCCTTCTTTGAGAGAGAAATTGGAATCTTTATCACTTAGCCACATCCCGGGGCGATGTTTCCTGAAGAGAAGAGTGAATTGCTTGAGAACTCCACGTGAGCTACACATGGTGACAGGAAGTGTTTGACAGGCAGTACCTTCAGCATTCCATTGGCGGCAGGATGGTCTCCTATATCCTTTGGCAATATAAATAAATTGCCTGAACTTCCCTCTTCAGTGGGTGTCATTTTCCTTGTTGCAAATAATAAGTTAGTGTCAGAACACATGGGAATCGCTGGAGGTGGCCTGTATGTCACTGTCAGAATAAGGATCACAGATTGAGGTATCTGAATTCCAAACTTGCGTTTGGGCTAGACCATCTCTGGTGCACGGTGAGATGTGGCACACATGGGTAAGGTCAGTGATTTTCATTGTAACGCTGCTACCTAGCCCTGCCGAGCTCCTCTCTGCTCTCATCACCCACTGGCATGCACCCTACCACCTCCCATAGTGTCTGAAAGCCAGGCATTCCCTTCATGACAGACTTTCTGCCTGGCCAACAGGGGGCCCTCGGGGGATGTTCTTAGAGTTAAGAACCAAGGCTCCTACCTGCAGAACAGAAAGCTACAATTTTCGTATTGGATCTCCTTGCCAATTGTAAATCAGTCATTTTAAGGATGCTTCCCATTCTTGTTTCCCTTCAGGCAGCTCTTATTCCTCTCTGGAAAAAGAAAAGATTTGCTTTATAGCTAACTGCAGGACTGAAATGACATATAAAATAGCAACAGCAGGGAACAAATGTGTCCCTAAAGTGGCAATATGGTGCCTTTTTGTGTGTTTTAAGGCTTTCCGGTGAGAGGCAATTTTTCTTCTCTGCCTTCTATTTGAATAGTTGAAAATTTAGAAAACAATATTAGGTGTGTTCAGTAATGAGACCTGGCCCAAGCTGTTCTGTGGTATCACTGGTAGGGACACGCATGCACGCACGCATACACACAAACAAACACACAAACAAACACACACACACACAGACACACACACACAAAATCTGCCATTTCTTTGGCCAGTTGTTCTGATGATATTTGCAGGGCAAAGCCACAAACTTAATAACCAACATTGTTCCGTTATTAGGAGTGTGTGTTTTAGTTTAGCACATAATATTTTTTCTCACAAAATCATTTCAGTTCTGTCATTAATTAAAAACCTATAGAATAGAAGCACACTTTATTTCCTCTTTAATCTTCCCATTTTCTTGCTCTCACTGTAAGAAATAGGCACTCTGACTGTCAAGCCTATTTTCTTTTTCTTTTTTTTTTTTGTCAAATAGGACAATTCATACATTTCTTTTCAAACAAAGAACCAGAAAGCCATAACAATGTCTGTATTTCTCCAAACTCCCTGCAGTACCCATAAATCTACAGGGCTGGCAGCACAGGGTGGGTTCCACACAGGAGAAAAGGCAAATTGGATCAACAGTGGTGCTCATTACCCTCCATACTGGGAAACAAAGCTCCAAAGAGAGGTTATTTCCTGGAGGGAAGACCCTTATGTGACCCGCTCCTCGCTGCCACTCTGTCTGTACAATGTTGGCACAGCCCACACTTGCCAGCAAGGTCTTGCACAGGCAGAGGAAGGCAGCCCATTCTCCTTTTACTCTGTCTGCTTCCCTTCTTCCCTCTGCACTTCCTGTTGCTCAATCACTGGCTTCTTTCCCTCTGTAACCGCTACCCGTTACACTCGAGAAGGACTCGTCTCTGAAACCCATAGCTCTGCAGGAGCAGGTGGGAGAAGATGGGTGGTCATGTGGTCCGATAGGCACTTAAACCACACATGATGAGGGAGAATCCCTCCCAACACCCAGCAGCTCACGCAGCCCATTCTTTGTTGGCCTCAGACAAGCAGAACACCCTTGGACATATCTGCTTGATCACGTCATTCAAGGCCAGCTCGTAGGTCCTCTTTGTTCCTAAGACTCTAGGATGGTAGGCTGAAGGAGAACCTACCGGAGTGTGAAGGAGAGCAGCCTCTTGAGGGGTTGGTAAGAACATGTGTGCATTCTAGAGTAAGACTGGAGGAGCAGAGTATAGTTTAGAGTCTCCTAGTATCGCTGTTTAAAAGGACTAGCAATCATGTTTTCTTGCCACAGATCAAAACTGTAAGAGAAATAGTTATAGGGACCAGAGGTCAAAAGGTGAACCTAACGATTGACTACACTGAACAAGAATTAACCAGGATGGGGCCTGAGACTTCTGTGGGTGTGCCACTCCTATCCCTTATGATTACAACCTCATCCAACCCCCATGTGACTATATCTTGTGCTTAAACTTAATATGTATCCTAGAACCAATGGAATATATTAAAGGTGTATTTGATTCTGGTAGTTTGAGTTTGGCTTGGTGGCATTGGAGTAGGGGGAGATATAGTGAGGGGTGTTTCCTGTTTCCTCCTCCCCCTCTTCCTCCTCCTCCTCCTCTTCCTCCTCCATATTTTCCCCATACTTTGGGGGACAGTCTTGCTAATTAGCCAAGACTGGCTTTCAACCAGAAAGTCTCCTGCCACAGCTTCTCAAATGCTGGAATAACAGCTATGTGCCACAATGAGAATCAAGACTTGGTTAATTCCTATACTAAACTTTGTTTAAGTAGAAGGGAAGATAACCCGGGTACCAAAGGCTGCCTCATAGGTCTCCAGTGACAGTAATCTTTTATGCCTAGGAAGCTGCCTCAACGTACATGTTCAGACCTCTAGCAGGCAAAGCAGACAGCACAGGGGAATCCTTCTCTGCAAAGCCAGCCAGGGAAGCCTAACAGGATGGGAGGCCTGTGGTATAGATGTTGCTGGCTGTGCAAGTGTCTTGATGGAGCTTCTCCAAGTCATACCAAGCAAATGTGCCACTCCTTGGTGGGAAAATGAAATATATTGGCAGTGTTTCTCTAAAGGGGACAGATGTTACTTATAGATCAGCAGGAAACACAATGAGACAGAAAACAAGACAAAACAAAACATTTCTCCCAGAAGCAACCTACTCTTGCAGAACAACAAGGAAAACCATTGGCATAGTTCCCTTTAGAGGCCAGAGATATTGAGTAAGTCCAGGCCTGGAATGGGAGCAAGCTGGATAGCTATTAGGAGTCACCATTATGTACAAACTTTTTTTTCCCAACATAATATTTTTATTGATTATTTGGGAATTTCATGCCATACAACCCAAACACACCCACTTCTCAGTCCTCCCACGTCTGCTCTACTACACTTGTGTGTAGTGGATGTAAGTATGTTTTTGTTTAATTCCAAGTGTGGGTCATAGAACAGAATTATGTGAGAGTGTATAGTGTTTTTCTGCTTTCTGCTGGATACAGACTTGTGAGAGAACAGGTGATGTTTGTCCACTAGAAGAGGAACTACCTCTTGCAAGGTCATTGCCAACTGATAAACATCCTAGTATGGACTCTGAGAGGATATATGTACATACATATACATATACATATACATATACATATACATATACATATACATATACACACACACACACACACACACACACACACACACACACACACACACACGCATATTTGAGCCCAAAACAAGAGGCTTGGCTTTTTTGGCTTTTTGGTCTTGGCTATTTATCATTGTTCCACTTTGAGACGCTCCTAGAGAGAACTGTTCCAGTGAATGCTTCAAGGTTCTAGCTGCTGCTCCAGGTTCCAGCTGCATCTGTTGCAGTCACCTTTGCTGAATTGCTAGTTTGCTGTTTAATGGGTCTGCTGAAGTCTTGCTCCAAAGGAACTGATTCTAAAAAGGTCTACTTCTCCTGTTCCCATTAGCCTCTTTTCTCTCCTGTCAAGGATAGGTTGGTTGGAAGGGAGTTATAAGTATTAATGAACCCCAGATAAAGCAGGTTTGTAAAAGTTCAGTGCTTACATTTGTGACCCCCCAAAAATGAAAAAAAATAAACACAAGTCCAGTTTGTATTTTCCACATACTCACTGCAACATGGTCAAACTCCCAGTAACCAGCCCCTTAAAGGAAACCGAACCCTATCCCCCCACACTCTTGCCAGAAGCCCTCAGTTGTGGAGAACCATGCTTCAGCATCCTTAACACAAGTTGTAAGAGTTCTCTTTATGGATTTCTCTCTAGGCTTTTATTTTTGAGGGGTGTGGTAGGGTATGGGTATGGGTTGTCACTGAAGCCTTCCATGTCCCTCTTTTGTAAATGTGAGTGTGTAGTCAATAATACCACTGTCTTTACAGTCAGTGGATCATGGACTTCCATATAGTTTCTGGTGACAGCAGGGACCATTGAGAAGTTCAAGATGCAGCCAACAGAGCATTAAACATCAAGCCAGGTCTATACTTGGCTCTTCTTAGGATTTCCATGTGACTCCGTGGCCAGCCTTCAGGCAAGCTTAGATGCTCAGATGTAAGCCATGTTGAAGGACAGAATTCTCCTGGAGCCCCAGAGAAGATCATTACAGCGCTTTGATTAATGAGGGATGCATGGTGCTTGCTGCTGCCCAGTTAACCCACTGGAAGATTGCACACCAGACTCAATGTGGAACCGGCTCAGAAGCATCTAGATTATACCAACTTCTGCTTCTGTACAGTCAAATGATCTCCAAAGTCTCTTATCTGTTTTTCCTACTTTCCACTTGAAATCTCTTATCTTTCAGCTTTCTTTGCTCTCTACTCTCAAAAAGTCTCCAAAGACCATTGTGTAAACTCTCTTAGCTCAGTTCATTGGGTATAATTTATATATAACTTGGATTAAATTCTTTTTAGGAAAATATATGTTTTTAAATAGCAACCATATAGCTTGCTTCCACTTTGCCTGATGACCTCATGAGGATGGAAGCAACCATGTGGTTGGCAGGCATCTTTACTGAGGCTAAAAGAGAATGCATGCAGTGTAACCTCACCACCATCTTGTTTAAGATGACCAGATGGGATAAACCTACTAAGACACCATCCATGAAACTTTTTAGTCCTATTGAATTCTCTGGTTATCTTTATATCTCTGTAACCATAGGGTTTTTCTATTCCCACCCCTGCTCTAAATAGTGACACAGAGACTTATATTTATTTAAAATAGCTTTAGACCTTAGCTTATTTTTGTTCCCAACTAGGTCTTAAAATCTATGTTCTGCCATGTGGCTCAGTACTTGCTATCTTAGTGTCATCTGGCACTTATTTCTTTATCTGTGTCCTGATGACAACTCCTTTGCCTGAGATTCCTTCTGAGAGTATTTCTCTCTGCTGGGAATCCTGCCTCAGCTTATTGGTCATCAGAGTTTTACTAAAACCAATCAGAAGGTGATGGAAAACAATGTTTACAAAGTATTTAAGACAGGAGATGCTTCATAATAATAGCACTATCAAGGTCCATGTGTAATCAGATCTGTACAGGCACGGAAATCAGCATTTCAAAATAATCTTCACACACTGCATAAGAAGATTATTCCTAAATATCCCCCCTTTTAGCCCAACAAAAGATTCTTTCTCTAGTATCAATAGACTATATATAATAAGAACAATTATGAAAACTATCGGTTAAGAGTTACATTCACAATGTCCAGTCTATTTACATTTGGAAACCTTGGAGAAAGTACTGTCTTTCCTATCTTGGTGAGTCCAATGTTCTACCTAAATAATTTTCTGTCATAACTTGCTTTTATCAACATATGAATAACTTTTTAGACCATAAAACATTTTCTTAAGTCCTAGACAATTTAAGCTTAATTGTGAGACTATAATTATCTAGTCTTCAACCCCATCAGGGACCTGAGAAGTGTAAATATTATATGAATAAACTGAAAGTGCAGAGCAAGCAGCTTTCAAATCTGTAGAAATAACAGAGACAGCGAGCAGCTTCCAAAACTATGGACATGACAGACTGTTGGCTGCCTGGACAGTCACTCAAGGTTCCTCTGAAATGTTGGGGCATCATCTTCAGCCTTCTGGCCCAGAACAAGACAGACTTTTCTGTGAAGCAAGAATTACGAAGGACTTACCTACTTTGTCCTTGCAAAGCTTGGCAACTGACTTCTTATGTTCTGTTTGTTCAGAGCTTGGACAGCATGATGTCTGCAGTTGAGGCAAGGACAATTTTGTTTTTGTTTTTAGGGTTTTGTTTTGTGATTTTTCCCCCTGGTGGTTAGCTTTACCACATTTGAAGTATCTTTCATATAGAGGTTCTTCGATGCCCATCATCTTCTTTGGAGTAGTATAGCAGTAGTATCTGCCAGGAGCAGATATGATTCACTGTCTCCCCCAGTCAAAGCTAATCTTTACTAGTTTTGAAGAAATCCGCAGCTTTTCATTTTTTGCTGAAACAAAGGGCATAACTTCTCCCCCAATGCAACACACTCCCTGCCTTCTATTCTGAAGTTAAGGCATCCTTGAAATAAGCAGGTTGTTTTAGTTCAGCACTTTTTCCCCATAATCCAATGTCTCTCAGCAGCTGTTTTTTCTTGTTAGCATTTAAAAATTTAAATGTAATAAAGCACTATGTAATACACTCTTGGGGGTCTTTGATACCCCTTTACTGTTTATTAAGCAGTTCCTTAAAGTATGATTAGATCTTCCTGCTACTGCTTGCCCTGTAGGATTATATGGTATAGCTGTAATATGCCTTATATTGTAATATACAAAGAATCATTTTATTTTACTAAAGACATATGCTGGAACATTGTCAGCTTTAATGTGTATAGGTATCCCCATAAAAGACCTAACTTCTAATAAATGGGTAATTACATAATCAGCCTTTTCAGATCTTAAAGCCCATTGAAATCCTGGCTATGCATCTATAGTATGGTGCATATGCTTTAATTTTCCAAACTTTGAAAAGTAAAACACATTCATTTACCAAGTTTCATTTCTTTGTATACTTTTTGGGTTACTTCCTGTAGGTGATGAAGTCTGGTTATAGAAAGAACAAGTAGGACATTTCCTTATAATTTCCTTACCTCGTTGTCAAGTGATGGAAAATTCTCTTTTCAAACCTTTGCTGTTACATGGTGTTTCTTATGAAATTCTGAGGCATCTAGCACATTTCCTATTAATATCTGATCAGTTTCATAAGTAAACTGAATAAAGCAGATTGCCCCTTCTGATGTGAATAGGCCCTATCCAATACGCTGAGGTATGAGAAGAACAAACTGTTGGACTCTCCTATAAGTAGAATCAATTGCTTTTGATCTGGGACATCTGTTTCTTTTTAAGATTTATGTGTGTGTGTGTGTGTGTGTGTGTGTGTGTGTGTGTGTGTGTGTTAATGTATACATGTGAGTACAGTTGCCACAGAAGCCAGCAGAGGGCATGAGACACACTGGCTCTAGAATTACAGGTGACTATAAGGCATCTGATGTAGGTGCTGGGAACTAAACTTATGTCCTATGCAAGAACAGTACACCCTCTTAACTGCTGACTCATCTGTTTAACATATACAAATTAGTTTTTAAATGTATATCTTAGTGCGTATATGTGTGTTGTGTGTGTTTATGTGTACATGCCAAGGCATGTATGTTGAGGACAATATGTGGAAGCTGGTTTTCTACTGCCTAATGTGGTTCTGAGGGATTGGAGGGGCATTTGTTCTTCCCCTAGGACTCAGGATTATTTACTTTCAGAGTAGAGCTACATCATTAGCTCTCAGCATAGCAACATAGACTGAGACTTAACAAACTCCATAGGTATATGAACTAAGTCTTTATCATGTGCGTGCGCGCGCACACACACACACACACACACACACACACACACACACACACACACACAC
>OU015746.1:98022212-98046129 GCA_907169655.1 Acomys percivali | reverse complement strand
CTCTCTCTCTCTCTCTCTCTCTCTCTCTCTCTCTCTCTCTCTCTCTCACACACACACACACACACACACACACACACACACACACACACATACACACCTCCCTCTGCTTCGCTGGTTTATTAAGTAATAAAATAATGAATGTGTTAATGGAGCGGCTGAAGGATCTGTGACACATTGCTGAGGCTAGGAATATAATCGTGTAGTGAAACACTTATATAGCCCCTAAACTGAGAATATAAAACTCACTTCAAGACATCTGCCCTTAAATTTTATGATCGCTCAGGGAATGGTGCTCATAACCTGGTACCTCCTCTCTAGCTAAAAGGACAGCATGAGGACCTTCTGGGAATATGCATTAAAAAAAATCTGGCCTCCTTGCTTGTACTAAACTAGGGCTTGCAGATGGAACTAGTCTGCATTTCTCTGTCACGGTTGCCACCGCAGTCTGGATATTGTCCTTTATGTTTGAGTGGATTTATATTTCAAGGGATAGCCTTTTGGCCCCATGCACAATCATGACACATGGTACTTTTTAAAGAGAACATTTTTAGGAGAGACCCAAATCTGAGGGGCTGAGGAAGCCGACCCATCCAGTCTACCACACCTGCTCACTGCCCCTGGCAGCGGGACTCACCTGCAGTGTCCTTGGGAGCCTCTCAGAGGGTAGCCAGTGCTGATGGTATGAGATGAGGTTCTTTAGTCTGAAAATGAAGATTTAAAAAAAAATTACTAGAGAGGAAGAGGAAGGGTGAGAGTAAGGCTGAAGACACGGGAAAAGAAAAAAAAATGAGCACACAGCTGGCAGATACTAAACAAATGAGCAGCATGTGGTTGTACTGACTGACAAGGCAGGTTTTAAAGCAAAGTTGCTGCTCGGAACATAAGGGACCCAGATTATACTAAAGTCCAATCCAGCATATCGCCATCATGGATGTGAGTGAATTCAGTAGTCAGCCTTAAAACATGGGAACAATCAGGCTGTCACTTGGAGGAAATGAACCATGGTCACATGGGAGATTAGAGGCTATAGACAAGGCATGGAGGTTTAGAAGCATTTCTTGATGGCCTTTGGTAAGATCTTCTGTCTGTAATGTGACTGTTTAAGATTCCCATGTCATCATGACAGTTCAGGCCATGTGGACCATGGAGTTTAGGTAAGGTCAGTGTGTAGGAGACTTCCATTCCCTGCTAAGCTACGTGCCTACCTTTCTATCTGCTCAGCCAATATTCTGTCTTCATTGGCATTTGAGTGTTAAATGAAAAATGGTTTCATATAATATTGAGTATGTGCTTATGGCTTAGCCTTACTATATCACATGAAAGTATTACTCATATGTATACATGGTAAAAGTTTCTGGAAGCATTGAGAAGGGCTAGTCCCTGCCCTTTCCAACAGTGTGGTCTGGGTCTTATTTTTTCCTTCTATTCCAGTGTCTTGCTCATTAGTACATGAACAAAAAACAGGTAAGTCAATGGTGGCTATTTGTATATATAATCCTTCCTGATAATGCTTCAACTGATGAACATTCATTGACCATGCACAGTGTGTCAGGCGCTGATAGTGCCCTATATGCTTTTACCTCCATGATGTGTCTATAGCCTTCAATCTCCCACGTGACCATAGTCCATTACCTCTGAGATTGTTTTTCATGCTTTAGCTGAGTACTGAATTCATTCACAGTGATAATGGTGATATGCTGGTATGCTGTATTGGAATATATATGGTGGATCTAAGATGTAATCCTTTCTTGTAAAATCACTGTTTTTGGTAAGGGAAACACTGGCTTTCTCTGCAATTTTATCAGCTTCCCTGACTTTTTAATTAAAAATTATTGGTTAAATTGTTCTCCAACAGTATCCTACAAGCATACAATAAATGATGCTTACTCTTGTTTCTATCCTTTCTCACTACCACTTCCTGTCATTGCTTTCTCCTCCCCATAGATACTTTCATGTCTTCTCTGACATTTTTATTGAGAATTATTTATTTCTTAAACTTCATCAACTGTTCAGGACTGAGCAGGACTGTGACCTGGCACTGTAACAGGCTGAGTATAGGTTAGGGCGCAGCAGAAAGTTCCTACCTTCACTGAGCTGATGCTCAAAGAGAGGAAGCAATAAATAATTAAGAATAGTACAGATACAGAAATGCACATGCTTCTGTAAGACAGTCTTGGATCTCATGAGTGAACGATGGAGAGTGCTTCTGGAGCCGAGGTGCTGGGGAGTCATTTTTGGAAGCAGTTAATGGGGTTGTCATAGGAAACAGAACAGGGAGAGAAGCAGGGACAGGGCATAGAAGAGAACATTCTTACTGGCTTAAGAACAAAAGAGCTAACTGAGTCTAAGCTCCAGGGAGCATGGGAGAAGGTGAAACAGCAGAACAGTAGATAAGATGGCATCAGTGACGTGGATCTGCGTTATCTTTATATGTTGCTGAAGTTTGGGGATGACTAGAAGTCAAAATACAGTAGAGAGGAATCCGTTCAGTTATCAAATACCAACTTTATCTGTAATGAAGCCTGGCCAATTGCACTGACAGACACGGGTCTGCCTAAGTGGGGGGGGGGGTCCTAAAAGTTATAACTAATGCTTAACTTGAGAAATCTAAGATCTACTTCAGTCAAAACCCAAATTTAGTTTTGCTGGTTTGTAATCTTGGGTAAAATGGTGAAATGTGTTGAGTTTGCAAATCGCATATATGAAAGAGAGATCGTAATGCCTGGTGGCCTGAGTCTTAAGTCAAAGTAGTGTTCAGAGTGCCAGGCATATCAGTATATGACTGGCAGTGCTTGCTATTCTCTTGTCAAGGCATAATAGTGGATGTAGCAGGTGGGTGCTAAGTTTTCAGAACTTGGGTCTGAATGCGTTCTAGCTAGTTGGATTCACTCTTCTACATTCAAATGTCTAGAACTTGAGTCTTTCAAAGATGAAACAGTATTTAGCTACTAAGACCCCCCCAAAAAAAGGCTCTTTCTAGAGGCCTGCTGAAATGAACAGGCTTGTGTGAGGGTGGACCACTGTCATTGGCTGAGGAGCTGGCGTTCACACTGATCGCAGAGTGTAGCTGTTTTCAGGATGCTATTGTGTGACTTTCTAGAAATGGTGCAATCCTTTCCAGGAGACCACCACCTCTTCACCATCTGGTGGAGTAGGAAGCACTGAGTGACATGGGCGTCACCCCAGGCAGTGCTCTACTACATTAATACAACCAAGCCCAGATCATCCAACGTCCTTGTCCTATCTCTCCAGGAACATCCTGTCAAGAGAGCACAACAGTTCTGTTTTAATTTCCTGGACTGAAGGCAAAGCAGAGCCTAAGAATCACAGACATTAAGCTGGATTTACATCCGCAGGCTAGACTCCCCTGGAACAAAGCTTGATGTGGAAGCCATGGCAATTCCCTGGGAAGGACAAGGAAGAAAGAAGAACAGGATGAAGAGAGTAGGTCTGCAACGCATTCCTAAAAGAGAACTTCAGTGATGCGTGCCCCCAGGGGAGGGCTGGAGGGAAAAGGTCTAATTGGAGCCATCTTGATTTGGGGCTTGAAGATGGGGCTTCTTCTCTAGCTAGTCACTGGCTGTGAACCTCCCTGGGTGAAGTGGCAGTCTTTGCATGAGCTATCCTTTGAATGACAAGGCAGTTAAGGCTGTCTTCTGCGATTACTCCCAGCGGCTGGAAATAGGTTCCTCCACCCTGAAGGAAGACAGCATAATTTAGCACAGTGCCTCCCACATGAAGTGGCTTAGACAAAGTGATTCAAGACTCTCCCATTTCCACATGGCTTCTTACCCATTGCTTCTAGCATATTCTATCCCACAATGACTATCCCACAGCCTTGTACCATCCTCCTTTGAAACACCTCTTCTTCAGCATGCTAGAGATCTCCTTGGGCGTCATGTAAAGCTTTGTGTAGGTTGTTTGTTTGTTTTGGTTTTTTTTTGTTGTTGTTATTTTTTGTGAAACAAATGTGTTTATTAATCAATAGATAATACTGCTCATCCTGAAGGAAATCAAACTCACCAATATTAACTGACTGTAAAACAAGTTAATGATCACCCACACAGAAAGCATCACTGTGTTAGGTCTATAATCTGTACAAATATTAGAATGTTCTTTCACCACGTCTCTATTTAGAACAATGGGACTTGATGACCAATTCAAAAACACAAAATGATAATACAAAGAAGTATGTAGATTTTCCTGAACTACAAATTAAAGCTTAGATTCATTAAAACCACAAAAACATAAGAACTCTACTTAACTGACATTACTTTCTTATAGTTACAACCCCTCATGTAGTTTATTTTGCTATAAAAAAAAGTCTGCCTCAGGAAAGGTAAAGTATTTTTAAAAATATTTTATTAATTTACTCATATTACATCTCAATTGTTATCCCTTGTATCCTCCCATTTCTCCCTCCCTCCCGCTTTCCCCTACTCCCCTCCCCTATGTCTGTGACTGAGGGGAGGTTGTTAAATAAACAGCTGTTGTTATATAGAACCTTACAGCAAATGGAAAAATAGGACGCATGGTTGGTTAAGCACCTGATCTCAGCTCTGGAGCACAACTGATACAGGAAAGACCTGGAAGGAACAGCAGGAGAAAATGTGGTCATACAGCACACCAGGCAATGGATTTAATTCCCCCAAATTATCAAACCCACGCCTCCCCCTAGATCCGAGCAAGTTTCTTTTGATGTTGTTGAAGATAATTTCAGGGTAGATGCTGTGTATTGACTAAGAACTACTTAACGTATTCAGACCTTTAATTGCAAATTGCAAATTTTCAAGTTTCTCTTTCCTTTGAAATATGACCAGAGCCAAACCATTCTTGAAATACTGCTCAGGGAGGTGACATGCTTTGCTGCCACTGGACATCCTACTGGCTACTGAGGCCAGCCAGGAACAAAAGAAACCTTTCTCTTAGCTGTAGCTCACAAGAGCCATTCCCCAAGAACATCATGTTGTCTAGTTGTGATGGCAAATTGACCATGTTATATCTTTGTTCCTTTTTGTCATTGTCTACTCTATCATAGCTACTCTGAGCCCTGCCCACTTCAGATGTGGGGTGTCTAGGGCCCCCTCACTGTTGGTAGTTCAAAAACAGCTGTAGCATCCCCAGGTAGCCTTCCTAAATCTTGTTTATACCTTTGTAAAAATTTCCTTAAAGGAGTCACTGGTTCTGCCAGGTCCTTGCATGCAATCAACAGCCACTGTCTACTTGGGACCTGGTACCGCTTTGCCCAGGGAAGAATTTCATCTGGAAACAATCCTGTCCTTCTGATATGATGGGCTGACACCCACATTTAAAATTCCTGGAGCAAATAGAGTCATTTTTTCCCTCATCTTATGGCAGTATGCTATCCCTCCCCACCTCCTTCTCTCCTTGAGCAAGAGTTATCACGGGTGGGAGAGCTTTCAGCTTATCCCAGATCCTGGGTTGGAGGATGGTGTCCACAAAGCAAGACAAATGCAGAAGAATGTAATGTCAAGCCGTGACAGTCTCAATGGGCTGAGATTTCAAAAAACATCTGCAAGGGAGACTTTGAAGTGCCTTATTCAAAGGCAGCCAAAACCTTTATCATCCAGGAGGAGGTCCGAATGTGGGCTTGTAATTAGTGGAGAGATAGGCCCTCCCCATTTATGCAGAATAAGGTGCCATGGCTGGAATGTGCCCTGAACCCATATGCGGTTGTACAAAAGGCCTTAGCCTGGTTCCTGGAATTTATAACAATGTCAACTGTAGTTTTATGAGATATGGCATCATTTTTTTTAAAAAAGGCTTGGACCCTTATAGAGCTATTCAAATAACCATTGAGTCATCTGAGCTGAAATTGGAGTGGGTTCCAACTGGCAGTTCATAAATTAGAGGTTGTTTCAAGGAGAGGGCATCAGTGCTGCAAGCAGCCTACAGCTCTTGCTTGCTAATAATTGTGCTTTGAGTCATAGAGAACCAAGGCAGGAAACAAGCAGGATTTGACCTTCAATTCACATTAGACATTAATTAGGAAGCCGGATGTGGTGGCGCACGCTGTTAATATTGGCGCTCAGGAGGCAGAGGCAGGCGAATCGCTGTGAGTTCAAGGCCAGCCTGGTCTACAAAGTGAGTCTAGAACAGCCAGGGCTATACAGAGAAACCCTGTTTCAGAAAACAAAAAAAACAAACAAAAAAGAAGTTAATTAGGAGCTGAAAGGCATACTTCAAATATGTATATATTCATTGGACTTTTTTTTTTTACTAAAACTATATGAAGGGGTTAAGGATGAGACACTATGAAGATTGGCCATTGAAAAATGTCTACTTAAACATGAAAACATGATGTAGTGTCCTGAGTTCTCAGGGGAGAACATGTGAGGAATCATGGACCACAGAGGAAGAGGTTCCAACTCACCCTGGGAGATGCAGCTTGGGCATAGTCAGGGAAGACTATCAAAAGATGTGCTAACATTGACTTCTTGCAGGACATGACTCAGTGTCATGGCTGAGTAGAGTGCAGAAGGAGGATCCCTGTAGGGGGAGAGAGAACTTCACCATGCAAAGAAGCAAGACCAGCCCAGAGAACTAGAGAAGGTTTGTTGGGCTCATGGTGAGGTTTCTGGGGTGGCATGGCAGAAACTGAGGCTTGGTTCTGGAGTGCACAGAACATTATTAAGTCTGAACTTGGTCCTCAAAGCCAGTAGGCCTGAGTCTTTGATAGGATATTCTATTACCAGAACTGTTGACAATTCTAACTCCTGGGTCCTAAACTTTGATATTTTTCCCCAGAATATCTGGGATGAAATTAACACACATTTATAGAAGAAATTTGGGACTATAGTGCTTTGGTTTAGATATGAACCCCCCCTCCCCCAAGTGCCTAAGGTGCAGAGGGCCTGGCCTCTAGAGAGTGAGTAATTCTCTTGAGGCAATTGGATCTTGAGTGTGTTAACTTTGTGAGTGTATCAATCCATTGATGAATTCCTACCTGAAGGAATAATAAGAGTTAGAGTTGGAGGAAGTAAGTCACCAGGGAAGGGAATGTCTGTGAAATCTATATCTTGTCCTAGGAAACTCCTTACTCTCTCTGCATCTTGGCTATCATGAGGGCAACAGCCCCTGCCTTGCTACAGGCCTAAAGGGAAGCAAGTAGCTAAATACTGTGAAACCTTGAACCAAAATGACTTTTCTTCCTTTAAGTGTGTGTGTGTGTATGTGTGTGTGTGTGTGTGTGTGTGTGTGTGTGTGTGTGTGTGTGTGCACTCGCGCATACTTTGAGAACCTCCAAAAGTAATAGAAAGCTGTTGGAGCTGTGGGTGCCTTAAACAGAGAGGGTCCAAAAAGAAATTATACATGACCATCATTTGCTCTTTGAGCTTGTCTCTTCTATTCTTCTGGCTTGTTCTCCCTTAATGAGACCAAGAGTGAGGTCTCCTGCTGAAATGACCCATTGCCATAGTGGGTGTGTGACCCTTTCTAGATGGTGTCAATGTGGACATTTATAGTTGAAAAGGACCACCAGGGACTCCAAAGCATAAATGAATAGATTAGCAAAGTTAGAGAGAGTATGCCATGGGATACTAGTATCACTTCTTTAAAAAGCAAAAGTGTATGAGAGAGAATAGCTTCTCCCATGAGAGCAGAGCTACTTTGACCAACCTCTGAAGGTCTTGTTATTATAGGGGAAAGTAGAAAGTATATTGGATTATATTTAATTTGTGTATATTTTTAATAAAAAATTTATGTGTACAGGTGGTTTGTCTGTATACATGGCTATTCAGCATATACATGCTTTGTGCACAGGGAAGCCAGAAGAGGGCATCAGACCCTCTGGGACTGGAATTACAAAGGATTGTGAGCTGTCTTGTAGGTGCTAGAAATCAACCACAGGTCCTCTAAAGGATCAACCAGTGTTCTTAATCTCTGAGCAAACTCTACAGCCTCCCCCAACCTTATTTTTTTTTTTTTAACACAAAGGGCATTTAACTGTTATGCACAAATGGTTTTTAGTTCAAACAGAGAGTTTTGGATGCAATGATTAGGGTTAGTTATATTTTTGTTAAAAAAAAAGTGTATCTGGGTTATAAAATGTTACATTTTGCTCCTCACATGCCTGGATGTGATAGGAATCAAGAACTTCACAATTGGACGTAAATAATTTTGGAGGATATTGCAAAAGTGCTGAACCTGGCTTTTGTTTTCATTTAGATTCTGTGAACACAATTCTTCACAATTGCTTTTATGTGATGCTGATTTGTTGTTATAAATCAGGTTCCCTTACTCAATACCTTACCTTCTTACTTCAGGAAATATAATAAGCAGCTGTTAGTTCAACGATACAGACTTAACGTCTGCACATCTGTGGCCTCACACATTTTGATGTCCAGTATAGAAAACAAGAAACCTACAAAATGAGTGTAGTAAACAATCAAAAGCATGATTCTTTGACTATCAAAGAAAGAAGGAAAATCAAAATGAAAGTAGTTCAGAGACACAGAGGAAGAAAACTGGGTAATTTTGTTTTTAATACGGGAAAGGCTCCCATAAACAGCAAGTGAGATATTTGTAGCGAGACACGTGAGAGCCTTTGGCATCAGAATGAGGTGAGGGGATAAAATATGGACCTGAGGATAAAGTGACCAGAGTTAGTATTTGGACACCGTTTCATCATTCTTAAGATGATAGGATAAATTAACACACGTCAAGAGATGGCAGCTACATCCCAGCGCCCATCGGTCTCCCTCCACTTTGTGGAGCCATAGGCAGCCACTTGTTCAGCTCCATACAGCACATGATTGCCTTCATGTTACAGTAGGGAAAGTAGGTAGTTGTGATAGAGGCTGTGTCGAATGTGGAGCCTACAACAGTTCTTTGATGATGCTGTACAGATAGTGCTTTTTAACCACCCAAGCTGGTGATTTGGCAAGTTATTGAGAACGACCGTTTCATTCCTGAACGTTGGAACCGATTCATCAATGGCCTCTCATGTGTGGACATTTACTGTCTAGAACGAAAACACCTGAGCTGGGAGAGCAGCTTCCCCTTGCTACCTTACTCTCCTCCTGGTGGCTTTCCACTCAACAGCCAAGATCCTCAGAGCACCTCTGCCTTCCAGCCACGAGGAAGAGGGAAGGCATAAAAGAGGCCTTGCTCTTCCTTCAAACAATCAGACAGTTGACCATTCACCTCCACCCGGACCACACAGATCTTGGCCGTATCTGAATCTGAGGATGAAAAACATATTCCTATCTGGGTGGCCATGAACCCAGCTGAAAAATAAGAGAAGGGCTAACGGGAGACTGATGGTTTATATGTTTCTTTCATCTTAAAATCATGTGTCGTGTTGTGTTAATCTCAAATCGCTATAACAGAATATTATAATCTGGGTACCTTAAAAAAAGGGAGAATGTATCTCCTTATATCTATGGAGCTTAGGAAGTGCAGGACCATGGTGTCAGCCTGTCCTATGTGGTTCCTCGTGAGGAACCTGGCTTCTTATTGTGTCCTTTCCTTGTACAATGGAAAGCAAGCAAGATGACTGACAGTGTCGTATTACAGCAAGACAAATCCCATCCAGTCAGGGCTTGTCCCTTTAACTCCATTTAACTCCAGTTATTCACTAATTCTGACGCAAGCACATTGGCTGGAGGATCTCAACATGTGAATTTGGGGAAATGTAATTGAGTCCTGCTAGTTTCTGATATGAAATTGGAGAAATGGAGAAGCTATGAATTTCGCAGAAGGTGTGAGTGGGGCTGAGGCTCTGAGCCACAAATCTGATTGTGGGGAAAAAAAAAAAAAGAACACCTGACCAAGAGAGAAAGAAATAATAAAGCACACACTGATAACTCCACAGCACAATTGCCATCTGTGGCATAGGAGAGCCTGGGTTTCAGTCCCCAGTGGCACTTTAGCAAGTTATTGAACCATTCCACCCCAGCCTTTTCATCTATAAAATGGCATGGGAATGGTATTAGCAATTCCCGAGGTAAGGTAACTGAGGCACTTAGCAGAGAATCAGACACATGCTAAGGGCACAACTGAGATGGCACTTACTATCTTTATTCACGGAAGAATTACAGTATGTGAAGGAGAAAACCATTCACCCTAGAGCCCCATAGTGCACAGCTACCTTAAAGCGTTGTTTTCATTGCCTAGTAACCCTGCACCTCATGTCAGTCAAACCACGGTCTTAAGGGTAAATAGTAAGGCTGCCACACTCTCTGTTAGTGTCAGGACACTGTGTAAACTAGATAGACACAGGAGGACTGTTCTTATTAAGCAAGGGGCCTTAGACTAAGATGTCCTAACCCGTTAGCCACTCCTTTAAATTTTTTTTTTATATTTTAATACTTTCCTACCCATGATATTTTAGTATCCCAGATATGCCATATGCCTGACAATGTGTAGAAGGGATATCTGTGTTATGTTGTAAAGTGGGAACATTGTTCTCATGGGCAGAACCCAGGCTGGACTATACCATCTAAGGGATTGCCTAAGGTAAATCTCACCAAGTAACCAGGGACATGGATCATCTCTTTTTGTAGGTGGTTGCTTCACTGTTCATAAAAGAAAAATAAGTATTGTGAATTTAGTAGAAAATACCCTACTTAAAAAGGAATTTTTTTTATCATTGAGGCAAAGTAATAAAATTTGATTTTATTCTTATTACTTAAAAGCTTTTCCTAAATTAAAAACACAACGTTTGTTTATCTTGTGTGGAGGTAGATGGGCATGTGTTGATATGAGAGTGGAAGTCAGAGGACAACTTACAGAAGTCATTGGGTCCTGAGGATTGAACTCAGGTCATAAGCCTTGGCAGCAAGCTCCTTCACCCACTGAGCCATCTCAGTGGCCCTTAGTATCCTAAGGGCTCAATTCACAGCATTTCTTGGTTACCGTAGAATGTATTTTGAGACAATGAGAATAATCAATACATGCTGAATTGATGATTGTGAATGTTAACGCCTGCAAATGAAAAAAATGAACAGGCATGTAGGAACAGAGTCTCTGGGCTTCTTTAGAATTGTCTAGGAAAAGCAGAGAGATGCAGGGAGCTGATACCAGGGTCATTTTCCTTTGCTTGGAGAAGGCCATTCCCATGGTCTGACCGAAGCTTTTCCTGCTCCTTGTGACATGCCATAGAAGTCTTGACAAAAGATGCTTGGACATTGTTTGAATTCTTAATTACTTAAAATACAAAGCAGCTGATAGGAGAAAGATGATTTTTACTTATTCTTTTCTTCATTTATTTAAAAATATGTGGAGAATCAGCCTTTTTAGATCTTTTTTTAAATTTTTAAAAATTTGTTTTTAATCTGTATAGTCACTTTGCATCTCGATCATAGCCCCCTCCTGGTTCCTCCCTCCCAGTCTTTTCCCCTATCCCCCTTCTCCTTCCCAGTAAAGGGGAGCCCCCCATCAACCTACCCCAGCACATCAAGTTGCTTTAGGCCTGAGTTCCTCTTCATCCACTGAGGCCAGGCAAGACAGCCCCATTAGGGGGAGGTGATCAAAAACAGGCAATAGAGTCCATGCCATAGTCAGCACCTTACTAGGGGATCCACATGAAGATCAAACTGCCCATCAGTTACACACGTGTAGGGGGCCTAGGTCCATGCATGCTCTTTAGTTGGTGCTTCTGTCTCTGTAAGCCCCATGGGTCTAGGTTAGTTGATTCTGTTGGTCTTCTAGTGGTATTCTTTTCCCCTCCAGGTCCTTCTATCCACCCCACCCCACCCCACCCCACCCCTAGTTTTCCACGAGACTCCCAGAACTCCGCCTAATGCTCAGCTGTAAGTCTCAGCATCTGATTTGATCAGCTGCTGGGTCAGGCCTCTCAGAGGATGGTTATGCTAGGTAGGCTCCAGTCCGTAACATGGCAGATTTTGTTAATGGTGTCGGGGTTTGCTTTCTCCCATGGGGAGGGCCTTGGAGTGGCCAGACATTGGTTGGACATTTTCTCTACCTTTTTAGATCCTTTGAGAGAAACTATTCTAAGGAAGCATTTTGCATTTGAGGAGAAGGTATTTTTGACATTAAATATATTCTTCCATTTTAAAAGTACGTTCCTCTTTTCAGTTCATCTAAACATTACAATTCTTTCTTTCTTTCTTTTTTTTTTTTTTTAAACATTTTTATTTTACAAACAGACTCTACCAACCCAATTATAACCCCCTCAGAAAGTAATGGCACCACAGGGAGATAAGAACAAGAATGACTGGATAGAGCTGCTCCATTTTTTTTGTTGTTGTTATGTTTTTGTGGCTGTCATGGGAAGACTATAAAAGCTTCAAGCCTGATTTTGGTGAGTAAATTCCCTACAAGCTTTCTCTTCAAGAAATGGCCACTATTATGGACAGAAGGGGGAAGGGTATTTCTTCAATATGTCCATTTGATTTTATTTTCTGTAGCAACTACTTTAGCACCTCACACTAACATGTCAGAATTATGAAACTGTCTTCAGTTCACTGCCCCGTAAAAGATGCGTGGCAAAAAATAAAAAATAAAATAAAAATAAATAAATAAGCCTAGGAATGCCTGAGTAAGTAATTTTATTTTTTATGATTCAAGCTCCAAAAGGTCTTGAACTGTCAGATTTATCGTCTATCCGATTTTATGACTTTTAGTTGTATTTATTTTTAGATGTTTACCATCAACGGAGCCAGTATGTGCCCGGGTCTGTGGGCTTTCCAATTGCTAAATCATCCTTTAAGCTTCCCTTGTATCTTCTATTTAGCATCAATCCCCCGAGACGTGCCATTAACATGAATCACCTTTGAAAGTGTTTGGTGCAATATCAACCCCTTGTTGAGTGCATCACTCACTGCGATGGAAAGAAATGATGACCTTCTCGGAAATATCCATCGGGAGCAAATAGCCCAGGACCTGACTCACTGGCGGTTAGGAGCTTCAGACTGGGGTGCTCTCATTGACTTTTCTTTTTGCCTCTCTGTGGGAGGCTAGAGGTCAGGATAGTTTTGGAAGAGAAAAGGAAACCAGGGGAAAAGGAGGAGAAATGTATACCACAGCTGCTGCTTCTTAAAGAGGTCTGGCTTTCCCAGAGCCTACACACAGAGCAGCAACCTTCAGCGGCCTGAGCAGGAGTCTTTAAACTCCATTCAAAATCTCCATTCATTTCCTTCTTCCTCAAGAGCAGCCTCTGGTTTTGCTGTGCCTTCTCCTAAGCTGCTTTAAAAATACAGTCTTAGCGCTGTATTCAGATGCTTACGGAGCCCTGGGGGTTCTTAGGTTGAGCAATGAAGTTACTGAAGGCAGTCCCATGAGTTGCAGTGATGGTTTTGTATCTTCCTGGTGTAAGGGTATTTTCAGGTTTACAATTCAGTGTAGCCACTATGCATAGCCTGTTTTTAAGGACACATATATTATTACTCTGTAGTGTCCATCCTGTCTCTGCTTGTTTTTGTTGAATCTGGCTCCCCAGTCCTCCTCTTCTAGGGATGGCCAGACTGATGGTTCAGCCTATGAATTCCTGACACCATGAGTTCAGTGCCTGGAATCCATATTAAGGGAAAGGGAAAGAGTCATTTCTGCAGAGTTGTCCTCTGACTCCCACATGCCACCATAGTACCAGTAGACTCCACACATCCTACACATATGCAGTGCTAATATGTGAACTTCTAGCTTTCAAATCAGCAAATTATAAAGAAGATAATAAAGTTGAAGGGCAAAGTAAGATGAAGAGAAAACTTGAGATAGAATGTTAAAATTTACTCATCATAGCACTGCATTTTCCTGAGTATGATGACTTATCAGGAGTGTGAAGTTTAAACAAAGTATTGTAAAAAGAAAACTTTCAGGCTATAGCCCATGTCCTGGGCTAAATGCCCACATCACAGGTCTGCAACAGTGCTGTCCTTCCAGCTGCTCAGGTGAAAAACAACACTCTCTAACAAGGCCATACTCCCATTAGTCTCATTCTAATGGGCCAATAGGGACCAATTACATTCAAATTACCACAGTAGATTACAGTTTGTCAGTCTGCCTTCATATTGATCAAGGAATGCTTTTTAAAAAAATAAATTTAAATTATATAAATTAATAAATACACAAAATAGTCATAGAACTCTGAAACATGAAGTTCCAGGACATTTAAAATGCATATAAAAACTCAAAGCAAGCTGGGCATGAGGGCATATAACCTTTAACCTCAGCATAATGGAGGTCAGTAGATCTCAATGAGTTCAAGGCCAACTATGCACAAATCTCAAAGCTAATAGGGACTTGGATCTTAATTATATAAAGGATTCTTAGAATTAAATCATAGGAAATCAATAATGCAATTAAAAGAGGTCAATGCCTTCGAGAGAGAGTTCTCCAACTGGGCAGTGGTGGTGCACACCTTTAGCCCCAGCACTCAGGAGGCAGAGCCAGGTAGATCTCTGGGTTTGAGGCTAGCCTGATCTATAGAGCAATTTCCAGGACAGCTAGGGCTACACAGGGAAACCCTGTCTTGAAAAACAAAAAGAAAAAAACAAAACAAAACAAAACAAAACAGAAGACAGACAGTTCACCAAATAATACAGATGAGGAAAAGCACGTGACAAGACCTCAGCTTTGAACAAGCCACACCTCTAAGTAAAGACTGATAGCTCTTCATCTGGCTCACATGTCTTTTCATTCTAAGGTCAGGGTGGAAAGACTGTGGAGCCAGTGAGCCAGCCCACTCCAGATGGTGGGGCTACAGATCAGGGAAAGCCACCTTGGAAACAGCATAGCCATTCCCAGCACTTTGCAGGCAGATTGCTGTGAGTTCGAAGCTAGCCTGGTCTACAAAGTAAGTCCAGGACCGCCAAGGCTACACAGGGAAACCCTGTCTTGAAAAATCAAAGAAGAGAGAGGAAAGAAAAAGAAAAGTTAAGTGTGGCCTTGCCATTTGTCCCAAGCGCTCCAGATCACATGGAGGCTGTGAGCCGGAAGTGACTCAGTTGTCTACCTAGAAGTCAGTGAAAAATAAATTGTAGTTTATGCCTGTAATGGAGAATTATGCAACATCACAAGAGAGTGAACTATTGAAGTAGCAATGGATGAACCTCAGAATTATGCTGATGGGGAAAAGTCAGATAGAAAAGAGAATATAGCATGTGGTTTCATCATCATAAAATTCTAGAAACTAGAAAGGATTTGCAGTGTAGAAGCTAATGATGTGTGGTTTCCTGGATATGGGACAGAGCTTCTGCACAAACTACACCCATCTCTCTGGCTCAGTAGACACCACATTCTGCTGCTATCACCCGGAGGGACTTGGCTGATGACTGGAACTCCCTAGGCACTCAGGCCACATTTTCTGAGCTGCTGAGGACGATCCCATGTTCCTGCAACTGAGGATTATCTCTATTCTTATCACTTGCATCCCTAATTTCCCCACTCGACCTCACTTAGGAAACATGAGTTCCAGAAAGAAGTTATTGGGAGGCTATCAAGGGCCATGGGGAATATTAACCCAGTGTGTAGCCTGTCTGTACCCAGAAGCTACACACTTAGAGCTGAGGAGAGGAAGAAGAAACAGCACACATGTGAAAGAGGAAACTTGTACACACACTCTGGAGAGGCTCTGCATTACCCAATCAGATGCATGCATTACCACATCTGCATCTACTCTGTTAGACTCCCCATGATATGGTCCCTGCGCTTATCAGAGATAGCTATGAGGCTGAGCATCAAAACCTTGAATGTAGTAATAGAAACTGGGAGAAAAGGAGGCATCTGCCACCAAAAAGTGGATGAGTGAATGAATGGATGGATGAATGGATGAATTATGGAGGCAGCAACAAGACCACCAGAAACAGCCACTGAATTTGTGTTTCTCTTTCTAGCTTCATGGCTGAGGAAGGGTAAACTTGGCAGTGACTTGGCCTGTGGGCCTGTAGTGGGTCTGAACTGAGGGCTTCATATTATTTATAAGCTCCTCAAGTGACTAAAAGACATAAAGCAATGTGAACACACACCTAAAATCAAAATATCTCACGCATTTCACAGTATTTGAAAGTGAGACATACCGTGTACATGTAAACTAGAGACAGACGTATATCATGTTTCCTTAATATTATGGTTAGTTTTAATTATTACATTAATAGAACCTAGAGTCAACTCAGGGGGAGTCTCCATTAAGAGTTGCTTAGATTGTTGGCCTGTGAGTCTATTAGTGAAAAGCTGTCTTGATTGCCTCAGTTGATGTGACAAGACCCATCTAGAACAATGAACATCAGCAGTCCCAGGTTCAGGGCCCTGGGTTGTGTCAGGGTAAACAAAGGCAGCGGAGTATTAGCCAGGAAACAATTTATTTTTCTCTTATCTTGAATGTGATGTTCCTAGCTAACTTGATTTCCTGCCTTGACCTCCTTGCCACAATGGATTATGACCTGGAATTGTAAACTAAATAAATTCCTTCTCATCTAAATTGCTTTTGTTAGTGTGTCTTGTGACAAAAAAACAGAAATGAGACAAGAACTCTTAGTACCACGTCTCCCACATACGTCATGTGACACAGGGTGGAGACCATCTGAGAGGAAAGTCACAGGGGTTCCTGGGTGTCACAGGAGGTAGGGAGAGAGTACAAGAGTACCACCACACTTCTCAAAGCCAAGGCTTCAAATGAGTAATGAAGTTAGTGAGAGTTTTGTTTCTTTTTGTTTGTTTGTTTTCTGAAGACAGGCTTTCTCTGTGTAGCCTTGGCTGTCCTGGACTCACTCTGTAGACCAGGCCTGGCCTCGAACTCACAGAGATCCACCTGCCTCTGCCTCTGCCTCCGGAGTGCTGGGATTAAAGGCATGTGCCACCACGCCTGGCTGAAGTTATTTATAGTTATTGAAGGCTGTGCTCCAGCCATCTCTTCTAAGTGTCTTTATTGCAACGTTTCATATGATCTTCCTAATGTCTCTGTGGTGGAAGGACTATAGTTATCTTCATTTTCCAGATTGAGGAAATAGAAGGCCATAAATAAATAGTTCTTCAAAGACCATAGGGTAAGGATCAACTTCACTGGACCCCAGGCAAGGGCGCTAATACCCTTGTTCTAGTCGGAGCCTGTGGGGAGGAGTAAGAAGGACCACAAGATCGTTTATAACAACAAAAAGCCACACAATGTGTGTTATGGGGAAACCAAATAGGAGATTGGAAAGTTGATAGCTGGAGCGTATGAGGCCTCCATGACAGACAGCTATTCTAAGTAGGGTTAGTCTTTGAAGTTCGTCATACGTTTACAGGTGATTATTGAAGACAAAGTGCTTCCCAATACTCATGTTTTATTTTCCGAAATTGTAAAGTTTTTAAAAAAGCTTTGGATAGTTACATAAGCAACAGGTCAGTTGAATGAGTAATGGGGTAGTTAAGTAAATAACAGATGAGTTAACTCAGAACAGGAAAGTTAGTAACAGGTTAGTTAAGTAAGTAACAGAATAGTTAAATGAGTAACCAAGTAATTATGTAAGTAACTGAGTAGTGAAGTAAATAACAGGATAATTCAGTAAGTAAACAAGTTGTTAAGAGCCAGGTAGCTAAGTAAGTAACCAAGGAGATAAGTAAGTAACAGGTAGATAGGTAAATAACTGGGAGATTAGGTAAAGGGAGGCTAGTTAAGTCACTAACAGGAAAGGTAAGTAGGGACAAGAAAATTTAAGTAAACAAAAGGTAAGATATATAAATTACTGAGTAGTTAGGTAGGCAATTGTATAATTAAGTAAGTAACTGGGTAGTCAAGTTAACTACCAAAGTAGTTAAAAGTAAGTATGCAGGTAGCTAAGTGAGTAGCCAGGCAGTCAAATAAGTAACCATGTAGTTGAGCAAATAACAGGTTAGTTAAGTCAGTCATAGGATAGTTAAGTAAGTAGATGAGTAATTTAGTAAATAATAAGTTAGTTAAGTAAGTAACTAGATAGATAAGTAAGTAAATGGGTAGTTAAGCAAGCCAATAAGCTGCACTTCTCCATGGCCTGTGCATAAGCTCCTACCTCTGGGTTCTAGAACTGCTTGAGTTCCTGCCCTCACTTCCTCCAATGATGGACTTGATCTCAAGTGTAAACCAAATAAACCCTTTCCTCCCCAACTTCTCTTTAGCCATGCTGTCTCTTTGCAGTAGTAGAAACCCTGACTAAGATAAGTTGGAACCAACAAAATGGTGTGTTGCACTGACAAACCTGGCCATGTTTTGGGGAAGATTGTGGAAGGATTTGGAACTTGAGCTAGAAAAGCCATGGAGGAGAGCTGAGGGATCCTGCAGGAACATCCAGCTTCCTTTCTTGGACCCTTGCTGAACCTCAAGATCTCCAGCAGGCACCAAGAGCTACCATCCAATGGCAGAGACAATCATATCACTAAAGGCCAACATAATAACACAATCAATAAAATCCAGAGCAAGATCCCATCTCCAGAACCCAGTTATCCCACAGCAAGCAGCCCTGGATACCCTAACACAACTGAAACACAACAAAATGACCTTAAATCTATGATTATGAAGATGCTAACAATGGCATTTAAGGAGGAACTGAACAAAAAAAACTTAAAGAAATATAGGAAGATACAGTTAGACAGATTGAGGCTATTAGAAATGAATAAATCACTCAAAGAAATATAGGAAAATACAAATGAACAAGTGAAGGGATTGAACAAATCATCCAAAGAAATTCAGGAAAATACAAACAAACAGGTGAAGCAAATCAACAAGATGGTTCAAGATCTGAAGATGGAAATAGACACAATAAAGAAAGCACAAACTGAGGGAATTCTGGAGATAGAAAACTTAGAGAAGAAAACAGAAACTATAGAGGTAAAGATTGACAAAAGAATGCAAGAGATGGAGGAAAGAATCTCAGGTGTAGATGATACAATTGAAGAAATCAATGTATCCAAAAAATCAAGGACATGATGAAAAGACAAAAATCTAAGAATAATAGGAATAAAAGAAAGAGAAGACTCCTGCCTCCAAGGCCCACAAAATATTTTCAACAAAGTAATAGAAGAAAACTTCCCCAACCTAAAGAAAGAAATTCCTATAAGCATATAAGGGGCCCACAGAACACCCAAGAGATTAGACCAGAAAAAAAAATCTTCCTGCCACATAATAACCAAAACACTAAATGTATATAACAAAGAAAAACTATTAAAAGCAGCAGGGAAAAAGGCCAAGTAACATACAATATTATCAGAATCACACCTGACTTCTCAGCAGAAACTATAGGAAACCAGAAGTGCCTGGGAAGACATCTTGAAAACTGTAAGAGACCACAGTTGCCAGTCCAGACTATTATACCCATACTATACTATGATTTCAATAACTATAGATAGAGAAAACAAGATATTCCACAACAGAACAAAATTTAAACAATATCTATGCACAAATTCAACCCTATAAATGATACTAGAAGGAAAACTCCCACCGGGGGAAAGAAACAACACCAAAAAAAAAAAAAAATCCACAGGCTATAAATAACTTCACAAGCACACAAACACACTACCACAAACAACATCAAAATACAAGAAACTAACAATACCTAGTCATTACTATCTCTCAACATCAATGGACTCAACTCTCCAATATAAAGACACAGACTAATAGAATGTAATTTTAAATAGGACACATCATTATGTTGCATACAAGAAACACATCTCAGCCACGAAGAGAGACATTACCTCAGAGGAAAAGGCTAGAAAAAAATTTCCCAAGCAAACATACTCAAGAAGCAATCTGAAGAGGCCATTCTAATATCTAGTAAAACAGACTTTCAACCAGATTAATGAAAAGGTATGAGTTAGGACACTTCATACTCATCAAAGGAAAAAAATCCATCAAGATGACATCTCAATTCTGAACACCTATGCTCCAAATAAAAGGGTACCCACATTTGTAAAAGAAACATTAATAAAAAGCTTAGACCACATATCAATCCTCACACATTAATAGTGGGAGACTTCAACATCCAACTCTCACCAAAGGAAATGCCAATGAAACAGAAACGAAATAGAGAAATAATGACACTAACAGATGTCATGAATCAAATGGACTTAACAGACCTCTAAAGAATTCTTCACCGAAAAAGAAAAAAAAAATATCATCTTCTCTGTACTTCATGGGACCTTCTCCAAAATTGACCATGTAGTCAGTCACAAAGCAATTGACCATATAGTCAGATACAAAGCAAGCTTCAACAGATAGAAGAAGATTGAAATAGTATCTTGTATCTTATCAAACCATCATAGACTAAAGCTGGACCTCAACAAAAACAGAAATAACCAAAAGCCTATACACACATGAAAACTTCACAACTTTCCACTCAATGATAACCAGGTCAGAGAAGAAATAAATAAATTAAAGACTTCCTAAAATTCGATGAAAATGAAGGCACAACATACCCAAACCTATGGGGCACAATGAAAGCAGTGCTAAGAGGAAAATTCATAGCACTATGTGCCTTCATAAAGAAATTGGAGACATCTCATACAAGCAACTTAATGTCACACCTTAAAGCCCCAGGAAAAAAAGAAGCAGACACACACAAGAAGAGTAAATAGCTGGAAATAAACTCACCACTAAAATCAATAAATTAAAAACAAAGAGGACAATTCCAAAAAGTCAATGAAGCCAAGAGCTGGTTCTTTGAGAAAATCAACAAGACAGACAAACCCTTAGCCAAACTAACTAAAACACAGAGAGACACTCTCCAAATCAACAAAGTCAGAAATGAGAAGGGAGACATAACAACAGACACTGAGGAAATCTAAAGAATTATTAAGTCTTACTTCAAAAGCCTATATGCAAAAAATTTGGAAATCTAAATGAAACGGACAAATTTTGTGGTAGATTCCACTTAGTTGAATAAAAAGCAAGTAAACAAATTAAATAGTCTTATATCCCCTAGGGATATAGAAGCAGTCATCAAAAGTCTCACAAAACAAAAAAAGCAGAGGACCAGATGGTTTCATAGCAGAATGCTTCCAGACCTTCAAAGAAGACCTAATACCAATACTCTTCAAACTCTTCTGCAAAACATTACCAAACTCACTCTATAAGGCCACAGTCACCTTAATTACTATACTACACAAAGACTGAATAAAAAAGAGAATTTCAGAGCAATTTCTGTTTTGAACATTGATGCAAAAACAACTCAATAAAATACTCACAAACCAAATCTAAGAACACATAAAAATTATCCACCATGACCATGTAGGCTTCATCCTAGGCATTCAGGGGTATTTCAATATATGGAAATCCATCAATGTAATCTACCATATAAATAAACTGAAAGAAAAAACACATGATTATCTTCTTAGATGCTGAAAAAGCCCTTGATAAAATCTAACATGTCTTGGAGATATCAGAAATATAAGGCACACACCTAAACATAGTAAACACAATACACAGCAAGCCTATAGCCAGCATCAAACTAAATAGAATATTAAAGTGATTCTTCTGAAATCAGTAAGAAGATAGTACTTTAAGTTCTAGCTAGAGCAATAGTACAACTAAAGGAGATCAAAGGAATACAAATTGGAAAGGAAGAGGCAAAGCATCACTATTTACAGATGATATGATAGTATACATAAGGGACCACAAAAAATTCTACCAGGGAAATCCTACAGTTGATAAACACCTTCAGCAAACTGGCTAGATAAAAAATTAACTTAAAATAATCAGTATCCCTCCTGTATACAAAAGACCTTGGTAGATAGGTAAATAGCTGAGTAGTTAAGTTAGTAGCTAGGAAGTTAATTAAGTAAGCAGGTGGTTAAGTAAGTAATCTTGTAGTTAAGTGATGAACCATGTAGTTAAGTAAGTAACCATGTAATTAAGTAAGTAACTGGGTTGGTAAATATGTTACTGGTTAAGTAAGTAACCAAGTATTTAAGGAAATAACCAGATAGTTAAATAATTAATTAGGTAGTTTAGTAAGGAAGTGGGTTCTTAAGCAAATAACATGTTAGTTAAGTACATAACTGAGTAATTAAGTAAATAACAAGCCAAGTGAAAGTTGGAGATCAGAGAAAATTGTGAGAAGTGGCAATGCTGCATAATTCATGATTTAGAGAGACTAGTCCATCTTCCTGGACCTAGGGAGGCTGGGAGCAGTGAGCAGACTCTGGTGACGTGAATCCCTGGAAGTGATGTGTCACCCACTTCTAACACGGGGAGGGAGGGCATGACTCAGTGTGTTTCCTCTCAGTGCCCCTGAGGTGGTATCTGCTGGATCTCTCCATTGCAGTTTCTATGTTTCCACTGTTCTGGGGTGAACTCTGGAACTATAAAATAACACGCTTCAGCTAAGACATGCACCCCTTCCTTGTAGCAGACATTATGCTGCTATCTTCTCATGCTTTCTAAGCTTTTTCCTTCCACAAGTTCCACGCAGACTTCTTTGTAGGAAGAAGTGTTTCTGTGGTCTCACTGACATGCGTTTTCATCTACTAGTTATATTTCAAAATCTGAGTTGGTTATCGATCTGTTCAGATTGTTCCACTTGGCCTTTGGATGTGTCGCTGGCTGCTTGTGCACTTTCCCACACTCTCTGCTCTTCTGTGAGTACTGAAGCTGTGGATCTGGGGTCACCCACATATGTAAGGTGCCCAGAGTCTGAAGAGTTACATTGTTGAATCTTGCTGGTGTGGAGACATGTTTGTACCATCTGTCTCCACACATGTATGCATGTGTGGGTGAGTACACATATGTGTACATTTCTAAATACAGATGAACATACATCTACAATAATTCCAGTACTTATCTACATATATAAAATAATAAGAAAGAGTTCATGCAACAGCCCAGGCTTTATTTTAGATTTTTAAAAAAAAATTATTAATTTATTCTTGTTACATCTCAATGGTTATCCCATCCCTTGTATCCTCCCATTCTTCCATCCCTTCCATTTCCCCTTATTCCCCTCCCCTATGACTGTTCCTGAGGGAGATTTCCTCCCCTTGTATATGCTCATAGGGTATCAAGTCTCTTCTTGGTAACCTGCTATCCTTCCTCTGAATGCCACCAGGTCTCCCCCTCCAGGGGACATGGTCAAATATGAGGCACCAGAGTTCATGTGAAAGTCATACCCCACTCTCCACTCAACTGTGGAGAATGTCTTGTCCATTGGCTAGATCTGGGTAGGGGTTTAAAGTTTACCTCCTGTATTGTCCTTGGCTGGTGCTTTAGTTTGAGTGGGATCCCTGGGCCCAAATCTGCCTTTCATAATGTTCTACTTGTAGGTTTCTAGGACCTCTGGATCCTTGTACTTTGCTATTCTCCCATGCTTCTCTCATCTAGAGTCCAAATAGGATGTTTCATATTTATTTTCTAAAAGACTGAAATTGGGATCATATTCTGTTATTCATTCAACTTTGACATATTTAGGAAACAGTTCAGAATTCTTAATCTATATGCCTGTCATTAAAAAGGTCACTAAACACACACACACACACACACACACACACACACACACACACACAGAACACACACACACATACACCTTTTAACTTCAGCTTATAACATAATAGTCTACCTTTTTCGTTTTAATGAAATGTGGAAGATTCGTCCAGGTTGTTGTAGATGTTAATGATTCATCACCTGAGTTTTATTGTCCAGAAGAAACATGTCCTATATCCACTAACTGATTTAAAGACATATGAGTTGTTTCTATCTTAGAGCAATTATAAACAAAGCAGCTATGCACAGTTACATGCTCAGTTTTTATGTGAACATTTTTATGTTCACATAAAGACATTGTGGGACAAATCTAGGAGCAGGAGTGCTAAGCCGTGTGGTTCCGGAATGTGTAAGTGTTTGGGGATTTGCCGCATTATTTTCCAGAATTGCTATGCCCTCAGCTTTCTGGCCATCAAGCTGTTCTGCACTCAGAACCTCACAGCCTCCCCTTTCAAATTCTATCTACACTATTCTGATATGTATATGTCTCACAGCCTCCCCTTTCAAATTCTA
>OU015746.1:97945927-97988139 GCA_907169655.1 Acomys percivali | reverse complement strand
TCTCTCTCTCTCTCTCTCTCTCTCTCTCTCTCTCTCTCTCTCTCTCTGTGTGTGTGTGTGTGTGTGTGTGTGTGTCTCCCCCATGTGTGTGTGTTTGTCTGATTGTGGAGCCCCTTCTTTTTACCCAGCATCATACTTGAAAATTCTTCAGATGAAACAGACAATTGAATTGCTCTTCTGGAGGTAGAGTGTACTGGGATGAAGTCTGCCACTCCAAACCTATCTATACATTTGTGAAGAAGTCTGAGGAGTACTGGGGTCCAAGTAACATGTCTGGTTGACTCTCTGACTTAGAAACACAAGTTGTACATCATGGCTGAGGCCAGTGGATACCAAAGGTATTGTCCTTTCTTTAGAATGTTCAGTTGTCTGCATAGGGGCATCATATTTGTAGAATTCTGTTCTATTTCATAGTAGTTAAAATGCCATTGATGAACAAAGATGTTTACCCCAAATGACCAAAGTAGTCAGTGAAAATGTGGGTTTGAATAACCCCAGCTCTGCTCTGATTTGGACATCAGTTCTGTCACCCACCAAAATTAAGGAACATTTTTCATGCCTCTATCCAACTACTGGCCTCAGAGACTGATTTCTGCCTTTTCCGAGGTAGCTGTTCTATTTCTTTCTGTCCTCATGTTAAATCAGATGTGTCAAGCCATGTGGCACCAAGTGAACACCTTCTTCAGCCTCTTCTTACTGGCACTTCCAATCCCTTCAGCAAAGATTAGGATACACCCCATTCCTTCCTACAACTACAAAAGCATCATGTGGGTCACAAGGTGAAATGTCACTAAGAAGACTTAATTTATCCTTCAAATTTACTGAGTCAAAATTAACCAGAAAGTTCTTGTTTACATTTTCATTGTTTTTTTAATAACTGAAAGACCCTTGATGGTATAAACAAGTGCCAATTTTGTTTCTACTATTGAATTATTTATTTATAAGACTATATGTTTTTCAAGACAGGGTTTCTCTGTGTAATAGGCCCCCTGTCCTGGAACTCTTTTTGTAGACCAGGCTGGCCTCAGACTCACTGTGATCCCCCTTCCTCTGCAGAGTGCTGGGATTAAGGGTGTGTGCCACCATGCCCAACTATAAGACATATATTGAATGCTTGGCATTTTCAAATAGTTTGCCTTGCAACCTTGGAGCAGAGGGGCTCCTCCAGGTACCTTTGTATGTCCTCATATCATGGTGGGAGACCAGATTACTCAAAAAAAAAAAATAAAGAAAAGAAAGATAGTTAGAAGACAAGAAAAAGGAGAGAGAAGACAGATGAGAGAGGAGAAAGGAGAAAGGAGAGGAAATCAGGAAAGCGCATCTGCCCCTAGTGTCAGTGTTACAGTTCTGAGGGGAAAAGTTTTCCCAAAGCAAGTGTTGTGGCTCTGAAGGAAAAGGTATTCTTGCAGTTGGGAGCCAAAGAATGCCACTGTACAACAAACCTCACACAAGAAACTTATTGGGAAGATTCAAAAGGGTGGCTGTCTCTGCTCAGGAAAGAAGCAGCAAAGAACTGAGCAGTAGGCAGACTTTATGCAGGGTTTCTTGGGAGGGGGGCTTTCTGGGGTGCCCTGGGATTGATGGGATTTTGTGGCCTGATCTTGGACTTTTTTTCTGTAGGGTGGTGCTTGGGTGGCTAGGAATTGCCACTAAGGTCATTATGACAGTCTGGGAGGTGACCGACTGGACTCCTTAAGGGGCTTACACCTAGGCACTACTGTGTGTTGGTCTAGGTTTCACACTCACACCTAAAAGAAAAAAACAGAATTGTAGAAAATTCTCCTGTCCTGAGAGGTTAACAGTGGCAGCTTAGAAAGTATTTTGAGATTTTATTTTCCTATAAAGCAGTGGTTTTCAACCTATTGGTTGTGACCCCTTGGGGGTCACATATCAGATATCCTTCATATCATATATTTATATTACAATTCATAACAGTAGCAGAATTACCTTTATGAAGTAGCAACAAAATAATGTTATGGTTGGGGCGAGGGATACAGCAACATGAGGAACTATATTAAAGGATCGCAGCATCAGGATGGTTGTGAACCACTGCTATAAAGTAAAAATTGTTGTATTAGTAGTTTGTATTAGTAGTATAATTAATTTAAATACTTTGTAACAGAAAATTGCTACTACTAATTGAAATACAGTAAGAAGAGGGAACAATTTAATGAGCAGCTACACCCTAGGCTGAAAGGTCACGCTGAAGAATGGATATCCATAACTGTGTAAAATGGGAAATTTAAATTAGCCTGAGATACTGGATTGGAGAACAGTCTGTGGTCTTAAATCTCAAAAATACACTGTGTACTGTGCTAGTCAAAAGAATGTGTACTAGGATTTGGGGCATATTTGGTTTGTATGTATTTGCTGTATTTAGTTTTTGTTCGTATCTGTAATTTGAAATTTCTTGTTGCTATATGTTGTGAATTTTTATTTTTTGATGGATACTGAAAAACAAACCCACATATATGATACAGTCAAAATAATAAAATCTTTCATTCTTTCTTCTTTTCATTCTTTTTAGGAGTTTATCAATAATAATTTTAACACACACACACATAATCTTTAGTGGAAATACAAGACATTCTTTTGTTATGTCACCAAAAGGTATGTCTGTGAAGAAAATGGGACAATTTTCCATCTTTAGCTATCACCATAATAATGACACAGAGTGAGATAAGAACATCAGGAGAGATTTAATCCATGACCAGCTCTTATAATGCAGCCCTGGGAGTGTCCAGATAAGTCTGCAAATACGGTGATATCCCTTCCTTCAAAAGATGCTGCCTTGTTATCTCATTCCTCCCTGCTGCCTAGGCCAGGCAGAGTGGCTTCCAGGCAGAGTGGCATCCTTCTAACCACTAGAATGTATCATTCTTTCGGATTCTCAAGGTGTGTCTCAAGAAGAGCTGCCACTAATCCCTCCATGATATGAATCTTCTCAAAGCCAGTGTGAAGGAAGCTAGGGTTCTTACTGGTTTTGGCTGGGTAATGTGAGTACATCCCAGACAAGCCCTGAAACCATTGCAGCTCAGCTCAGCTCAGCACTTCCCACAATTGCTGCGGGGCCCTGCTCCATGTGCCAGGTGTCCAGAGCACCAACGTGTGGAAGGGGCCATAGAAAAAATGGGAAGCCAGAGAGGCTGTAAAGATTTTAGAGGAACAGAAAAGCAGACAGGCCAAAAGGGCTTTGGAGACAAGTGCTCCAGTAGAGGGATTCTCTAGGGCTACACAGACACCATCAGCCTTTCCAGTCACTAGGCTACTCAGCATAGACTTATTCCTTAAGATTGGAAGGGATTGGTGTCAGCTGTTTTAGAAGCTGCTCAACAGTTACAACAGTTATTGTGGTGGGGAAATGAAGCCATGAGAATAGAACAACAAAATATAACAAGGGGCATAAATGTTGTTAAAGAAACAACCCAATCTGAAGATGTACTAATTGAACAATGTTTGTTGCAGCCTTAAGAGCTTGGACTATGGCTGAGGATCCTGGTAACAAAACCACTTCGTTTACTAAGGTATTTCAAGGCCCTGGAGAAGCCTTCAGAGAATTATTGGAGAGATTGGGTTCAGCTCTAGAGAGATCCATACCAGATCCTGAGACCAGACAGGCATTGAAACTGACCATGGCGTATGAGAATGCAAATACTGAATGTAAGAGAGCAACGAGACCATTAAAAGCATGAGGAGCCCTATTAGATGAATGAGTAAGAGAGACATCTAATAGTAGCTCTCAGGAGCAACAAAACAGTATCATAGGGCAAGCTGTAGCTAGAAGTCTCAGCTATCAAAACATCTGGTACTTTAACTGTGATAAATTAGGCCATTTACAAAGGAACTGTAAGGTTAAAACTTCCAGACTTCAAAATAATAGGTGCCCTCACTTTAGAGCAAATGGTACTTGTAGAAGAGTACAAAGAGCTTCTGGCTGTGGTGATAATGATATTCCAAGACAATCCAGGGTATTGTAGCTGCTGTGGGAAGGGAAAACATTGGTCTACAACTGTCAATCCAAGAGAGATGTTCAAGGTAATCTCTTGCCATGGGGAGACAATAGGAGGCGCCTGTTAGCTCAAGGCATCGCAGCAAACAATATGAGCCTTCTTTCTTTGGTCAGCCAGGAGATAACAAACTTGCAGGAAAACAAAGACTAGGCATTGATGAGTTAATCTATGTTACTGAAGGCAGCACAATGGATCTGGCCTCAGATAAATCTCTTACACTATCCTCACATGTTGAATGTTACAAATAATGACTGGTGTTTACAGGCCTTTACCTTCAGGGACAGTAGGAAAAATCTTGGGAAGACGTGGATTAACTTCTCAAGGCTTTACTGTGCATCCAGTTATTATAGATGGGGATTGTAAGGAAGAAATTAAAATCATAGCATATGTAAAGAAGGAGATGCAAATTAATGTAAGGGATAGAATTGCTCAGGCTGTTACTGTTTCTTTACATCAAGGGCAAAGCCGCTCCAGTAGAAAGAACGGGTGCATTTGGGAGTACTGGAAGACGTATGTTCTGGCAAACAGTGGTTAATGATCAGAGACCTAAACTAATGGTACAAATGAATGGTGTTGAAACAGAAGGTTTGGAGGATACAGAAGCAGATGTCACGATCCTTTCTCAAAAGTATTGGAAGCCACTTCAGAAGTTTTATACACAATTCATAGGAATTGGTAAGTTATTTCAAATAAGACAAAGTGTATAATGGACTAAGTGTGTGGGACCAGAAGGGCAAACAGAGAAGCTGAGACTCTATGTGGCTGACATACCCATATATTTTGGGGGAAGAGACCTTTTACAACAATGGGATACTCAAATTAATATTCCTGAAATCATAGAGACAGACAATGATGAAATTAGAGGTGAAATGGTAGATGCTTCTGGGTAATATATTGATATGTGTAATCAAGGATAATCTTAAACTGTGCCCATTGCCCAAACAGAACTTCACAGGTATTGAGTTTACAAATTTATAAAAAGGACCACTGCTGATATACCAACAGCCTTGCCCCTAAAATGGATATCAAACAGACCTGTGTGGCAAGAGCAGTAGCCCATAACAAAAGAAAAAATGCAGGCACTTCAACAACTGGTACCAGAGCAGCTGGAGGTTCACCATATAGAAGAGTCTATCAGCCCATGGAATTACCCTGGATTTGTTGTAAAAAAGAAATCAGGAAAATGGAGGATGATAACAGGTTTAAGAGCAGTGAATAGAATAATTTACCTAATGGGTCCTTTACAATCTGGAATTCCTTTACCTTCTTTGTTACCTATGTAATGTTCTATAATAGTAATTGACTTAAAAGATTGTTTTTTCACAATACCTTTGCATGAGCAGGATAGGGAAAGGTTTGCTTTCTCAGCACCTTCTCTTAACAATAGTGGTCCAATGAAGAGATACCATTGGAAGGTAATTCCTCAGGGAATGCTGAATAGTCCAACTTTATGTCAATACTTAGTGTGACAACTACTAAAAAGAACTCATAGGCAATTTCCTCAATCTATCATTTACTATTACATGGATGATATTTTGTTGGCTGATTCTGATGCAGATATTTTAGAGAAAATGTTTAAAGAAACACAGAGAAATCTGCCAGGCTGGGGCCACAGATTTCTCCAGAAAAAAAAAAAAACAAATAGATTAAATTACCTATTTGGGCTATAAAATAACAAAAAAAAAAAAATCAACCACAAAAGATACATATCCCTCTCTATGGATCTGTACCAGTTTCAAACTCTTAATGATTTTCAAAAATTGATGGGAGATATTAACTGGGTGAGGCCTACAATTGGATCAGCTACTTATGAGTTAAGTAACATCTTTAAAACATTACAAGGGGATTCAGATTTAACAGTCCAAGATGTCTAATGGCTGAAGCAGAAAAAGAGTTAATTCTGGTAGAACAAAGACCACAAGATGCATATGTGGGTAGAATTGATCCTAAGCTTAATTGTATTTTGGTTATTTTGCCTTCAACTCATTCTCCTACTGGGCTCATTATGCAAAGGGAAGATAAAATCATGGGGTGGATTTTCAAGCACTTAAACAAAGTAAAAAATTGAAAACCCACATAGAAAAATTTCTGAATTAATTATAAAAGGCAAAATATGACTATGTCAACTGTCAGGAAGAGATACAGTGGAAATTGTAGTGCCTCTTACTAAGGCTGAGGTTATGTCATTATGGGTAATCAGTGAAGATTGGCAAAGAGCTTGTAGTAACATCTTGGAAAAATTAATAACAAATACCTGGAAAACAATCATATACAGTTTATAAAAAAGAATTATTTGGATCCTTTCTCATATTGTAAAGAGAACATGAATTCCAGAAGTACCAAACTTCTATACTGATGCTAACAGGATGGGAATGGCAGGTTTAAGTCAGATAAAATAATAAGGTGATCGAAAGCCCATATACCTCAGTACAAAAATCAGAAATGTATGCAATCCTTATGGTACTATTAGATTTTCCTGACTCTCTTAATATAATTACTGACTCTCAATATACAGAAAAAGTTGTTTTGCACATAGAAACTGCTGAATTTACACCTGATAACACAGAATTGACTTTGTTATTTATGGAATTGCAACAGGCCATCAGAAGTAGAAACTATCCCTTGTATATTACTTATCTTCAGTCTCATACAGGATTGCCAGGTCCATTGACACAAGGAAATGAAATTGACCAATTACTAATAGGAAATGTGTCAGAGGCCTAAAAGTTTCATGAAAAGCATCACATTAAAAGTAAAGGTTTAAAGAAAAAATTCTCTATTACTTGGCAACAAACCAAATACATAATTTAAAAGTGTCCTACATGTTTTGTGTATAACCAAACTCCATTGCCTGCTGGAAGTAACCCTAGGGGCACCAAAAGGAATGAAATCTGGCAGCTGGATGTGTTTCATTTTGCAGAATTTGGAAGACAAAGTTATGTACATCATACCACTGATACATACTCAGGGTTTCAATGAATGTCTGCTTTAAGTCCTGAAAAGACTGATTGTATAATTACTCACTTATTAGAAATAATGGCAATTATGGGAATACCTGCCCAAATTAAGACTGACAATGCTCCAGCATATGTATTCAATAAGATGAAAAAAATTTGCACATTATAGTATAAAGCACATTACTGGTGTACCACACAATCCTACAGGACAAGCAGTTGTAGAAAGAGCTAAGTGTACCTTAACAGAGATGCTTATTAAACAAAAAGGGAAAGGTAAAGATTTCCAAGGACCGATTAAATAATGCTTTGTTGACTTTAAATTTTCTTAATGTTGGTGGAAAAGGGACAACAGCAGCTGAGAGACATTGGATTGTAGAAAAAAAGCTGATGAACTGGGACAACCAATATACTATAAAGATTTGTTGAGAACGGACTGGAAACCTGCAATAGTTTTGAGATTGAGACATGGTTACACTTATGTATCTACAGGGAGTGAAAAAATATGGTTACTGACAAAACTTATAAAGATTAGATCTGACCAGGGAAGACATCCTACTACCTGAAATGTGAATGTGTTCATACAGCAAGGCAATCTTAAGGCTACCTGGTCCTTATGACACGCTATTCTTTCATACAGCATGTATTTTACAGCTCAAACAGACATATAACATTGATGCCTTATACCTGTTCAAAAATAGGGCAGATGTTTATCTTTAGATAATTTGTACACATTGCATGTTCCGTATATATGTAGAAATGTACCTATACTAATAATTTTAAAAGTTTGCTTATTTTCAGAGCAAAAACCCACATAATAATAAAGACAAAGCAAGTAACCCAGGTGATTCAACCTTGAAGACTGCCTCAACTACTGTTTCCTCAAGAATTTGCGTGTATATCAACTTTAAAAGGGTTAGCCCAATGGATTGATCCCCAAAAGACTGGACAGAAACAGATACAGTTAGATTTTGCAGTGCTTGACCAATATCTTATTTTTTAAGGGTACCCAAAAGACATTTTTACCCCTAGACAGCAAAAAGTAATTTTGAGAACATGATGTCCCCATTCCAAATAGGTGGGGAGGGTGTTTTTGTGGGTTAGCAATGTTTGTTATTGTCTGTGGGGGTTAGTTAATATGTTAATAAAGGTTACATTTAGGGATTTCTTTCTTTCTTTCCTCTATCTTTTTTCTCTTATCTTTCTATCCTATTTAGTGTTAGGGGAAAGGAGGGAAAAGGGGAAGGATAAAAGAGTAGGATATAGAACTCTAGGATAAAAGGTATATTATTGGATCTATTAACCTCAAATATTTTACATTGATATTGTAGATCAGTAGAAATTTAAGATTATTTTCTTCAACTTTTGCTTTATGTATTGTATATTGATAGATTTTGTTCAACATTTGCATAAGGTATTGTACATATGCAGCTCATTTAAAAATGTGATGTAAAGGTCTAGTCTTATTTTTTAGTAAAGTTCTAGTCTTATGATAGCTAACTATTACAAACTGTTTGGGATGGTTAGAGATACAAGTTAGTGCTAAGCACCTATAAATCTTATTTGTAGTCTTGTTAGATACTAGTTTAGTTAATTATAGAGAAGCTTTATTTAGTTTCTTGTATATGTTTTCAAGGTTAAGCAGGTAGTGCATAGCTAGAAACAAGCAATGCTTGTCTATTTAGATATACTGAGATAGATAAGTCGATCGATCCATCAATAGATAGATGTAATTATGCACTATAGTAAATAGATAGATGGTCTTCAAGCACTTCAGAGATCTACAGAATATGGCATTTAATAATAAAGGGCTTTTCTGACAGAGAGACACATCTGCTCCTGGCAGCACCTCCAGTCTACTTCAGTGAAGATGATGGACATCAAAGAAACAAGTGTGGCAGAATAGCCACTCAACTGAGGAACTGTTCTCATCAATACGGCTGATAGCAGACTGACGACCCAAACTGTGATCAAACATGACACTGAAAAATTGGCTGTCAAGCTTTGCAGAGACGAGATGGGCCAGTCCTTCAAAATTCCTGCCTCACAGAACATATATTTGGGCTGGCAGGCCGAAGACTGGATGCCTCAATGATAGAGAAAAATCTGTGACTGTCTAGGCAGGCACCTCTCTCTGGCCTGTCTATATTTTTGGAAGTTGCTTGCCTACACTTTCTTCATATTAGATAATATTTCCTTCTTAAGTCTCTGATGTGGATGAAGACCAGATAGCCATAGTATTACAATAAGCATTAGTTTAAGGGCTAAAAGCATGTTTAGAGGCTGATAAGTGTAAATTATAATAAAGTGATTTAGGAACTCTTTGGATACTATGATAAGACTAAGTAGGATAGGACAGACAGTGGAATAATGTCTCCAAGACTGTCGAATACAAATGGACTGGTCCTTGTAAATGTAACTTTTCCTGGTTAATTCTCATAATTATTTTTATTGTATATAGTTTATTATTTTTAAATAGAGTGTGGGATATGTAGTGGATATAAACATGTATTTGTTTTGGTCCCAAGTGTGGCATGGGGAACAGACTTGTGAGAGATCAGATGATGTTTGTCCACTAGAAGAACCACACTTTGTGTGGGGGGCTTGGTTTTTGCCAGCTGAAACACATCTTAGTACAGACTCTTAGAGGATATATATGAGCCCAAAACAGGAGGCTGGGGGCTTTTGGGTCTTGATACTGTTTGGCTCTTCATCGCTCCACTTCGAGATGCTCCTAAAATGACTGCTTCAGAGAACACTTCGGGGCTCCGGGTTCTGGCTGCTGTTCAAGGTTCCAGCAGCAACTTTGGTGGAATTGTTGGTCTGCTGAAATCCTGCCGACTACGCCAGGGGACTTGCTCCCAGGCACTAAGTCCAAGAAGGTCTATTTCTCCTGTTCCCATTAACCTCTTTTCCCTCCTATCTTGGGTAGGTGGGCTGGAAGCAGGTGTAAGAATTAAAGAACCCCAAATAAAGTAGGTTTGGAAAAGGTCAAAGCCTACAAAGCAGCGATTTACTCCTAACTTAAACCTCTGCTAAAAAGAAAGAATGAAATATCTCTGATAGTTTAATAAAAATTTAGGCAACAATATTACTTAAAAGTTTTTACAATATTTATGTTTTACAGATTGTATCTAAGAGCTTTGTACAATCCATCTTCTGGATGTAGACACATTAATGAATATAAGTGAATTAATTTTCTTCTAGCATTTAAAATTTATGATTAGTTGGGTTTGGCAGTGAGAAGTTAAAGGGGATTTGAGACCTAGTGGAGTAATTTTTAAGTGTATTGGGAAGGGTGAGTTATATTCATTTTAATATCACCAAGTTCTTTTAAAGGCTCCCGTTTGTCAACGTTAAAGCTTTTAAATCAGAATCTCCCTTGATCAATGCTCCGCTGGAACACAGAAAGACAAGGACAGACATTTAGCAAACAAGGAAATGCAGGAGGTCAGTCTACTTCTGAAAAGTGCAGTATGTTAAACACCCATCAATAAATAGGGCAATACAAATCACAGCCACCACGAAGTATCACCACTTGCTGTTGTGTGGCTTTTCTTGGGGAGATGTAAACAAACATCTCTTCACCCCAGATCTGTGGCATCAAAGCCAGAGCAGAGAAATGGTGCTGTCTCCCAGTGCTGCAGCCGGATGAACCAGTGAGCAGAGAGTGGATGAATAGTTACTTACAGGAAAGCAGGCTGTGAGGAACAAATCACTCTGCTTTATTTTAAGTATAAAGTGTGCTGGGGGATCTTCAGAGAAGTAGGAGGCACTAGGCCCCCGTCTTCGCTAGCTAGCGACTGGTGCCAGCTTTTAACGAACTTTCAGTTTATCTTAGGATTGAATAAGTTGTAGCTGCCTAAGTGACTGAGCCTTTGTATCAGAAATGGGGAAGGGAATTTGAGGAAGGGGCTGGGTTGGATGAGAGGAGAGATTGTAACTCTATGGAATAACTACCAGCCAGTGGGAAAAGGAAAGCCAAGTGTGTGTGTGTGTGTGTGTGTGTGTGTGTGTGTGTGTGTGTGTGTGCAGGCATGTGTGTACATTTATGTGTGTATATGTGTGTGTGGATGTATGTATGCATGTGTGTACATACCTATGTCTGTGAACTCATGTGTGTAGATGCGTGTGTGCATTCATGTATGCATGTATGTGTGCATGTATGTGTACTGTGTGTGTGCATTCAAGAGAGTAAAAGTGCCTTCTACAGAAGAGAGAATAAATCTGTCTGTCTCACTTTTCTATCTTGAGGTCTCCTAAATTTGTTATTATGAAATCAGAATCTTGTGACCTAAAAGCCTCTATATCAGTGTACCCCTTCAGCATGGGTGTCAACCAAAGGAAAACTGCATCAACTGCAGATTAGCCTTCTACCTTCAATATACTGTAGCATCCCCAAAGGTCACATGTACTTGAGAAGCTGGAATCCCAGGTGAGGTCTAGTCCCTTTTCTACTCAAGAATGCTAATAGTTCTGTTGACATTACCGCAGACTTAGTTATCACTGTTTAGTTCATTGTCATGACTATTGGGCCAAGGTACAATGTAGGTCATCACAGAAACCACTCTTCATAATGGCTCCAGTCATGCAGTGCCCAGAGGTAATAGTGATTCAGAGCATCTGTCTACCACATTGGCAAACCGTTTAATTAACAAGGTAGTAACCTGTAGTCATTCTGACCAGCACTCCAGGCTGGTCATGAACCATGATGATCCTCCGTGCTCCACTTTCTATGTGTCAGCGAGATTGGAAAGTAGAGTAGACAGTAAGCCTGGAAGCCTCACACAAAACAAACACTGTACTTTAGCATCTGAGACAGGCCTGTTGTCAAAGAGGAAGGCTAGAAAACGAAGTCACAGCCGATGTAAATGGCTGGAGCTGCCAGCTAGGTCAGAGACACTCAGAATATCTGAATGTGACCTGAGCTCCTTATAATACTATAATGCATACCTCTGGGTAGAGATGTAACATGATGCTGAGATGTCGTATGCATTCTCTGCCTAGGCAGTGTGGAGGATCTGGCCACAATTGGGTGAGCTTGAGCTTGGAAGAGCCATCCCACTCCTTGCCAGATGCTTCAGGCAGGAAAGCTGCCTCTGCCCCTCAACTGAGCAAAATGGGAGTGGTCGCCATGGTGCCATGGGTGCAGAAGAGTTGACAGGCTGAGCAGCACAGCTTTCCCCCAGGCCCAGATCCAGGGCTCTGAGTGGCCCCACCCACACATCTACCTCATCTTTGAACTGCTGGAGTGCATGAGGGGCTTGTCCAACAGACACAAATCTTCAGGATCTCCATGACACAGGACCACAACAGGATATCTGAGAAGAGTTTTGACAGTGTAGCAGAAGCCAGAGGCTTGGAACCAGAACAGTGACTCGCTGCAATGAACATTTGCAAGTAAAGAAATGTGGACAAAAGAGTATACTGTGGGACACATCATGGCACACTGAGGTTTCCATGGCAAGACATTTTGTTTGTTTGTTTGTTTTGGGGGGAGGTTGCAAGGGTGGAGGGCAGATATGAAGGGACTAGGAGGTGATTTGCGTTGGGGTGCAAGATGTGAAATTCACAAAGAATCAATTAAAAGTTTAAAAATAGAAAACCTAGATTATGCAAATGAGGCATAAAACCCATGCTATGCAAATGAACCAGGAAGCCTGTGTTATGCAAATAATTCCCAAAGCAAATATCATATAACATGAAAGATGTGTCCTTTGTTTCTTTTAAATATTTATTTGCTTTTATTTTATACATATGACTATGTCTGCATGTGTGTCTGTGTATCATATGCGTGGCTATGGAGGGCAAAAGAGGATAACAGATCCCCAGGAATTGATTGTGAACAGCCATTTGCATTCAGGAATTGAGCTTGTGTCTTCTATAGCTGCAAATGTCCCTAGCCTAGACCCCATCCTATGCACAGTGGGGCCATATTCACACATATTTGGCTCTAAAATGATATATCTTTTGTCATATTTAAGATGAGAGTTGTGGGGTTTTTGTTGTTGTTGTTGTTGTTGGCAACAACAATCTGTATTGTTTTATAGAGAGAGGAATCTCAAATTGGAATGAAGCCAGGACAATGTATGGAGTGCCCATCTTTGTCTACTTTCCTGAGAAATCTCCATCTTCTCAGTACGTGTGACCACTTGCGTCTTTGCTGTTCCACAGAAGACCCAGTGTTGAAGGTCTCCGGGTAGGTGATTCTTGGAGGTTCTGAAAGATTAGGAGGGTGGGAGGTATTCCGATTATTAGAGGCTGCTGAAAGGGACCTATGGGAAATTGACACTTCCTTTCTCTCTTTTGCTTCCTGCTTGTGAGGTAAGTAGGTTTGCTTCACCATGAACTCCTGTCTAATGCGAGACTCCCCATGGTCCAAAGCAACCAGATCATTGGACCCAAAGCAACAAGGACAGATAGTCATGCTCTGGAAGCTGGAATATAATGAGCTCAAATAAACTCTGTCTTGTGGGGTGAGTAGGAAACCAGGTATGAACTGCAGGATATCTTTTATGCTAGGGTTGTGCTCTACCACTAAACTGCATTCACGTTATCAAGCCTTTACTTTCTCCCCTGCCTCAACTTCCTTTAAAAATGTTTCAATGCTAGCATAAACTCAAGGGTTTTTATACATTTTTTATTTGTTCATTCACAGGTTCATAAACATATGCAATTTACTTTGATCATAACATTTATCCACTCTTTCCCCCTCCTACCAATTCTCTTCTTCTCAACAAATTACCCTCCTATTGTTATGTCTTTAAGAAAGAATACCTCACTCACGTGCCTGTGGCATTTATTTAGGGGTGCTTGAGGGAGCATGGGGAGGGGTATTACTAGAGCACACATATGAATCTGCCTCCCATATCCACCTCTCAATATAGGAAACAGGCCACTCTGACTGACACATACCCTAGTTAGGTTTGGCCTTTCACTTCTCCTGAAAAACATTCAGGAGAAAGAGTGGAATAAGCCGAATACAATTGATTATTAGGTAGGCATCACAAAGAATTATGACTCTGCTACAGTTTTAACAATGTAAACAATCCCTATAGGAAGTTTGCACCTTTTGATGACTTCACTCCTTTGGTTTTAAACGGTATCATTGAAATGGCAAACATCCAAGCATTTCCAAATACAACTTACAAGTTTTCAAAATGGACTTTTTCATCTGGTAAATATCAGATCACTCAAAGAAGAAACACAATTGAGTTATATCAGAATCTTAATGCTGAGAATAAGGAGAAGCCTCTGCAGGATTTTGATTAGAAATATTCTTCATGCCTCATGGTGCATATTTTCAGTTAGTTCTTTTTAACTATATTCATAGGTGAAAAATGCATGTGCTGCTAGACATGCATGGACTGAGATGTTTTTAACAACTTCAAGAAACTTGATAAAGCTAAAATTGCCTTAAGAGGGTATACCTACTCTCTTAGCCTTGAAAGAATAACTAGAAATTTTAAGAATTAGGAAAGGCAGGATGTGGTGGTACACACCTTTAATCCCAGCACTCGGGAGGCAGAGGCAGGTGGATCACTGTGAGATCAAGGCTACAAAATGAGTCTAGAACAGCTATGACTACACAGAGAAACTCTGTCTCAAAAACAAAAAAAAAAGCCCCCCCAAAAAAAACAAAAGGAGGAAGAAAAAAGAGGAGGAGGAGGAAGAGGAAGAAGAAGAGGAGGGGAGGAGGAGGAGGAGAAGAAGATGATTTAGGAAAGGAATTGAATTAAAATGGGCATTGTGGTAAGTGATAAGACCTTTGGGTATATGCTCAATAGTGGTACATCTGGATCCTGAGGTAGATCTATTCCCATCTTCCTGAGGAACCAACACACTTATTCCATAATGGTTGCATAAGTTTGCACTAGCATCAGCAATGGATGAGTGTCTCCTGTACTCCACATCCTTGCAAGCATGAGTTCTCACTTGTGCTCTTGATCTTAGCCATCCTGACAGGTGTAAGATGGAGTCACAAAGTTGTTTTGATTTGCGAATCCCTAATGGCTAAGGATGTTGAACATTGCCTTAAGTGTTTCTCAGCTATTTGTTTTCTCTTGAGAATTCTGTTTAGATCTGTACCTCATTATAATTGGATTATTTGTTCTTGATATGTAGTTTTTGAGTTCATTGCATATTTTGAATATTAGATGTCTATCAGGTGTATAGCTGTTAAAAAGTATTTTCTAATTCTATAGGCTGTCACTTTATCTGAATGACAGTGTCTTTTGACTTGCAGAAGCTTTTCAGTTTCATGAGTTACTATTTCCTACTAATTATTGATCTTAGTGCCTTGCTATTGGTGTTCTGTTCATAAAGTCTTTCTCTGTGCCAATGAGTTCAAGGCTATATCCCACTTTCTCTTCTGTTAGGTTCAGCGTATCTGGTTGTAGTTGAGGTTTTGATCCATTTAGAGTTGAGTTTTGTGCAAGGTGATAAGTATGAATCTATTTAGATTCTTCTACATGCAGCCATCCAATTTGACCAGCACCATTTGTTGAAGATGCTGTCTTTCTTCTAGTGTATGATTTTGGCTTCTTTACTCAAAAAAACTAGATGTCCATGGTGTGTGGATTTATGTCTGGAGTTTTAATTTGATTCCTTCAATCAACATGTCTGCTTTTGTGCCAACACCATCCTTATTACTTTAGCTCTGCAGTACAGTTTGAAGTCCTGAGTGATAATACCTCCAGCAGTATTTTATTATTCAGGACTGGCTTAGTTATCCTGGTATTTTATGTTTCCACATGAAGTAGAATTTTTTCCTTTCAAGATTCATGAGAAATTGTTTTAAAATGTTGATGGGAGATTGCATTAAATCTGTAGATTGATTTTTGTAGAATGGCCAATTTTTTTTTCGAGACAGGGTCTCTCTGTGTAGCCTTGGCTGTCCTGGACTCACTTTGTAGACCAGGCTGGCCTTGAACTCACAGTGATCCACCTGCTTCTGCCTCCCGAGTGCTGGGGTTAAAGGCGTGCGCCACCACTGCCCGGCTATGGCCATTTTTTTAAACCATATTAATTCCACTGATGCATGAGCATAGGCGATCATTCCATCTTTTGATATTTTCTTAAATTTCTCCCTTTAGAGATGAAATTTTCACCATAGTAATGTTTCCCTTGCTTGGTTAGAGTTACCCCAAGATATTTGTATTACTTGAGGCAATTGTGAAGGGTGTTGTTCTCCAGCTTTCTTTCTCAGTCTTTTGTCATTTGTGTCCAGAAGGCTAGTAATTTCTTTGAATTAACCTTGTATCCAGCTACTTTGCTGAAGAGGTTTATCAACTAAAGGAGTTTCCAGGTAGAATTTTTAGGGTCACTTATATATATTATCATATAATCTGAAAATAATGATCCTTTGATTTCTTCATTTCTAATTTGTATTCCTTTTATCTCCTTCAGTTATAGTATTGATCTAGCTGGGACTTGAAGTACTATCATGCATAGAAATGGAGAGAATAGACAGCCTTGTCTTCTTCCAGATTTTAGTAGAATTGCTTTAAGTTTCTCTTCATTTAATGTGATGTTGGCCATAGGCTTGGTGTAAACAGCCTTTATTATGTTTAAGTATGTCCCTTATTTCCCTAATCTCTCTAGGACTTTTATCATATGGGGGATGTTGGATTTTGTCAAAGGCCTTTTCTATATCTATATCTTTTCTATATCTAATGATGTTCTATATCTAATGTATGTTTTTGTCTTCCAGTGTGTTTATATGTTGGGTCACATTTATCAATTTACATATGTTGAAGTACCCCCTATATCTGGGATGAAGCCTACTTGATCATGGTGGATGATCTTTTTGATGTATTCTTGGATTTGGTTTGCAAGCATTTTTTTTTTCCTAAGCCACAGCCCAGTTTTGTTTACACTCATTGCAAAGCATGACTTAGAGATAATCAACAGATGTCAGGGGTTGGGAGGCTGAGGGTACTGGAGACTGCAGAGGTGGGCAGGGCTTGCAGAAGAAAAGAGGAGGCAATGGTGAGAATGGTCAAGACCCTATTTCTGTGTCCCCCAGGCTCCCAAGAACCTCCGGGGCAGAGAGCAGGTGAGGCTGTCTTCAGGATTTGGACATAGAGACAGCAAGTCTGATGAATCCAGCTATCCCCCCACACCTAGGGCCATGCCACTAACAATAGCCATGCCTACCAGTCCACCTTTCTTCATAGTTTTGTCCATGAGATGTTCCACCTCCTTCTCCTGGTTGCTCTGAGCCTCAGTCTGCTCTAGCCCTTGTACATACTTAGGGCCTTTTCGTATTTCTTGAGCCAGCAATTGCCCACTGCCAGGTTGAAGACATAATCCCGCTGCTCCTCTTTGCTCCCTTTGGGTAACAGCTCCTCCAGCAGCATGATCCCTTTATGGATGTGTACTTGCTTCTCAGTAGGCATCAGGCATACTCACACTGCCTGCTATGGACACAGAGCCAGCTCTCTGCTCAGACTGAAATTTCCTTTCAAAATTCTTCAGACCCTCCAAAGACACCAGCCTGTTCACCATAGCCTCCATGGCCTCCACCTCTGCAAGCCTCACACTAAGGTTTCTATTGGGCCACAGCCTCCATGGTCCAGCAGCAGGGGTGGAGAGGCACTTCCAGCATCCAGTTTGCAAACATTTTATTGAGAATTTTTGTATCTATGTTCATAAGGGAAATTGGTCTATATTTCTCTTTCTTTGTTTGGTCTTTATCTAGTTATTGGGGTAACTGAGGCCTCATAAAATGAATTGGGCAATGTTCTTTCTGCTTCTATTTTGTGTAATAATTTGAGGAGTATTGGTATCAAGTCTTCTTTGAAAGGAAAGTCTGGTAGAATTCTGAGCTAAACCCAACTAGCCCTGGACTTTTTTGCCTAGAGGCTTTTAATTACTGCCTTTACTTAATTATGAGTTATGGGTCTATTTGAAATGCTTATGTGAAATTGATTTAACTTTTGTAAGTGTTTGGGGTTAGACTCCAAAGTGTTTTTTAAAGAATTTTTGTTTTTTCAGGTAATCAGTAGCTCCATGACTTTCTATCATGCTGAGGTCTAAGGCTATGCCCAGTAAATAAATGTACGTCACAAACTTGGAACACCTGTTTGAAGTTACTATTGGCTAGCTTTGCTTGGATAATAGTGTAAAACTAATGCCCTACAGGTGTCCACAGTAGAAGCAAGAGGTGCCTGAGTTCTCCTATGTAGGCTTTGGTTTTATACCTTTAAGAAAAGCAGGTGTCTGTGGTTGGGGGATTGGTGAGGGCAGTAGGAAAGAATCCTGTGGTATCCTAGGAAACCATGAAGCCACTTCAGCTTTACTTCTGCGATTGATGGCACCACTGAAAACCCTCTGTGGGACAACTCTACTGTCTCAAACCTTGAACTGCAGAGTATTCACTATGCCATGTGTTTTCTACCCTAACCTGGCATTGATGGGTGCTGTCCAATGAGTCAGATTTATCACATCTTCCACAGAAAGGATAGACTGTGTATCTTTTCTTCCACTCATAGGCCAAGTGGAAAATAGAAAAAGGGAAGTCTTAGAAAGAATCTGATGGAAAGCAGGTTAGGAATACCAGACAGAAAAGGGGGTGAGGATGGTAGAGAACTTAGATGGAACTTCACAGACATTCCAACACTGGAAAGGCCTGGATTGAAGACACATCAGCCTCTAACATCCATAAAATGGAAAAAATATCAAGGATATCCATAGGAATAGAGGCTTTTTAACATCCCGTGATTACAACAACCATTTCTCTGTGAAGATAACACAAGTTTTCTGAATTGATGAACCCATTTGTCAATACTCAGGAGCAAACATTCTAACTAAAATAAAATTAATGTTTTTGGACTGTCTTTTTGTTTTGTTTTGTTTTTCAAGACAGGGTCTCTCTATGTTAGCCTTGGCTGTTCTGGACTCACTTTATAGACCAGGCTGACCTTGAACTCACAGTGATCCACCTGCCTCTGTCTCCTGCACAGTCATTTTTAACAAGACTGTATATGTCAAACTATGACACCAGCCAAGGAATATACATGCAGTAAACATCGAACGCCGACCCAGATCTAGCCAATGATCAGGACATTCTCCACAGTTGAGCAGAGAGTGGGGACTTTCACACAAACCCTGGTGCCCCGTATTTGACCACGTCCTCTGGATGGGGAGGCCTGGTGGCACTCAGAGGAAGGATAACAGGCGACTAAGAAGAGACTTGATACCCTATGAGCATATACAGGGGGAGGAGGCCCCCCTCAGTCACAGTCAAAGGGGAGGGGAGTAGGGGGAAAGAGGGAAGGAGGGAGGAATGGGAGGATACAAGGGATGGGATAACTATTGAGATGTAAAATGAATGAATTAATAAAAAATTTTTAAAAAGACTGAATATGGAAACAGAAGAAGTGGATTTTTACAAGGCATGCCAGCTTTGTGCCTTTTCGACATTCTCAGTGCTCCAGAGGACAGCATAGCCGGGCAGGACAAACATACTGCAATGATCCCAATGACGGCTGGTGTACAGGCTTTCCTGAGGTAGGGCATGCATGTCACAGGATGAGAACCAGAGTAAATAATTCCAAAAGTGACTAATTCACTGGGCAAACTGCAGAATAAATATGGGGCTGTTCTTGTCTCTCAGACCACAGGTGTCAGAGAGGTTGTGTCAAATTCCCTTCCCTGTCAGGCAGAACATCCATTGCGAAGACTGTGTCACATTTAGTTATTCACCTACAGCTGTCAACTTCATCAGCTAAACTTTCAGTTTCACCCCCTAGGTGGAGAGCTCTAGTTGACAGGCTCACAGATGGGCCAGTAGCCTAAGAGACAGCAAGTGAGAGAAGCCAGCACCAGCCTAAAGAGCTGAAGCTCACGTATAGCTTTTTCTTCTTTGTTTAAATCACAGCTATCTTCTTTGGTCTATAGCTTTTTCTTCTTTGTTTAAATCACAGCTATCTTCTTTGGTCGTAGAGGCTGGAAGGAGAAGAGGAAGAGGGGCAAATTCTCACTGTTTGACTTTCCTTACATGGTTGTCATGGCACCTGAGGCTAAAAGTCCTTCCCCTTCCTGCCATCTACTTCCTTACCTCCCTCTCCCTCCTGCTTGCCCCCTCCTTTCCTTTCTTCTTCCTTCCCTCCATTTATTCTTTCTCTGGGCTGAGGAGTAAATTCCATATATTTCCTTGCATATACTGAGTGATTTAATAGTAAATGTAAAACTAGTAAATAGTAAATAGTAAAAATGGCCATCTTACCAAAAACAATCTACAGATTAACGCAATCCCTATCAATATACCTATAGAATTCTTTATGGACCTTGAAAGATCAATTATCAACTTCAAATGGAAAAACAAAAACACAGAATAGCTAAAACAATTTGGTACGATAAAAGATCGTGTGGAGAATCTCTCCCCATCCCTTATCTGAAGCTGTACTATATAGCAATGGTAATAAAAACAGCATGGTACTGGCATAGAAATAGACTGGTTGATCAATGGACTCAAATGGAAGTCCTGAAGTTAAACCCACACATCTATGGACACTTTATTTTTGACAGAGAAGGTAAAACCATACAATGGAAAAAAGATAGCATCTTCAACAAGTGGTACTGGTCTAACTGGATATCTACATGTAAAAAAATGCAAATAGATCTATATTTATCACCCTGCACAAAATTAAAATCCAAGTGGATTAAAAATCTCAACATAAGACTAGACATACTAAATCTTTTAGAAAAAAAAAGTGGGGAAGAACCTTGAACTCATTGGCACAGGAGACAACTTCCTGAATAGAACACCAACAGCTCTGGGTCTAATATCAACAATTAATAAATGGGACCTCATGAAACTAAAAAGCTTCTGTAAAGTCAAGAGCACTGTCAACAGAACAAAACAGCAGTCTAAAGACTGGGAAAATATCTTCACCAACTGTACATCTGACAGAGGGATAATAACCAAAATATAAAAGAACTCAAGAAACGAAACACCAGCAAACAAAATAACCCAATTAAATGGAGGTATAGAGCTAAACAGAGAATTTTCAACAGAGGAATATCGAATGGCTGAGAAACACCTAACAAAATGCTCAACATCCTTAGTCATCAGAGAAATGCAAATCAGAATGAGTCTGAGAGTCCATCTTACACCCATCAGAGTGGCTAAGATAAAAAACTCAAGTGACAGCACATGCTGGTAAGGATGTGAGGAAAGGGGAACACTCTTCCATTGCTGGTGGGAGTGCAAACTTGTACAACCACTTTGGAAATCAGTCTGGTGCTTTCTCAGAAAATTAGGACTAGTTCTAACCTCAAGACCCAGCTATACCATTCCTGGGCATATACCTGAAAGATGCTTCACCATACAACAAGGGCGTTTGCTCAACTATGTTCATAACAGCTTTATTTGTAATAACCAAAATTTGGAAACAACCTACATTTCCCTCAACTGAAGAATGGATTAAAAAAAAAACTGTGGCATGTTTACACAATGAAATACTACTCAGCTATTAAAAATAAGGAAATCTTGAAATTTGCAGGCAAATGGATGGAACTAAAAAAGATCATCCTGAATGAGGCAACCCAGACCCAGAAAGACATGCATGGTATATACTCACTTATAAGTGGATATTAGTCCAACATAGAAGTCCTCTGAGAGACTCTACCTAGTGGGGCGTTCAGGACAGACACTAGGACTCTCTTGGTGACAGAGTTGGGAGTTTGTAGTGGATATAAACATGTTTTTGTTTGATCCCGAGTGTGGGATGAGTGATGTTTGTCCACTGGAAACAAACTTGTGAGAAGGTGCATGATCTTTGTCAGCCTGGAACTGCCTAGTCCAGAGGCGTGGTCTGTGTCAGTTGGAAAACATCCTAGTAAAACTCTGAGATGATAAAAATAGGAGCTCAAGAAACACAGAGACATCACTTTACATAATTTGAATCACTTCACATCACTTGGCTGAGCATCTCTTTGCTTCAGACACTCATAGAGAGAAATGTTTGAAGAGGCTGTTTTTGGTCCCTGCTGTTGCTCCAGCTGCTGCTTGTTCCGGCTGCTGTGTTTTCTCTTGAAATCCTGACTATGAAGAGTGGAATCACCCCAAGAAAATGTCCCTACTAACTTTCTTTCTCTCTTATCTAGGGTATGTGAATGGGTTGGAAGGGAGGTAGAGGCATTAAAGACCCCTAAATAAAGCAGGTTTTGAAAAGACCAAAGCCTACAGGTGTTGGCTATGGGGATGTCCCACGTGTGTCTTCTCTGAATTAGCACCTCAGCTCTTGCTTCAGCTCCCCAGCTATTGTGTTCCACAGAACATTCCTCAGCTGCTTCTACCTGAGGCTCTGTTCCTAGGTCGGAGCCTTCTTGGTTGGCATTTAGCCCTCTCAGTTCATGCCAGATGTTCAGAACAGGAAAATTCCATATTGAAGCAGACAGACTCAGAAATCAGCTCAAGTACCCTAAAACCATTTCTGATGTTTCTGCCTTAGGTCCCCACTTCCTTCCAAACTGCCAATCCCATTGCTTCCCATCACTAAGACACTGTTTCTTCTTTGAATGTCAGCTCTTTAATTACTGGAGCCTAATGAAGTGCTATTTCTTTAGGAGTTTATTCCTTTTGGGAAGGTATTTACCAGTACATTATTCAGAAAAGCAACCCAAGTCCTCAGCTCTCCTTACTCCATTAGACACAAGTAAGAGGCTTAACTTAATCCCCAACACTTCCCTGCAGGGTCAGCCCCAAACCAATTTGCTGGGGGCTTGTGAACCCAGTATCCTCATCTTCCCCATTCTCCCACTCACCCTCTGGTTCCATTACTGTACCATTACTGGTGTCTTCTGGGAACAATGTTTCAACAACCCTCAGGACTTACCATGTCACTGAGGGTCTGTCCTGGTGGAATGTGGCAGGCTGTTAGCATGATTAGTCCTCCTGTCCCAGCTTCCATTATGGTTAATTCCCAATGCAAAGTGACTGTGAATGCTTCTCTCCTTCCTCCTCCTCCTCCTCCTCCTCCTCATTCTCCTCTGTCCCTCACTTTTTATTGCTCATCTTTTCTTGTCTTTTTGTGTTTTTCTTATTTCCTTGACATAATATGCTTTGACTCCACTTCTAGCCTTTTCTCACCTAGCACTGGGGATTATGAACAGGAAGTTGAATGACTTTATATTCTCAGGTGGATGGATCATCTTGATAACAGTGGTTTGTTCCTGTCAAGTACTTGATCTCTTGTCCCCATAAAGAGGCATAGGATTTGGGTCCATGTTTGGAGAGGGGAAATGGACAGACAGGAAAGGGCGGAAGTTACACTTTCTGAGTTGGAACTCAGAAGCTGGCATGCTTAGCAGTGAGCTGTAAACCACTGTGTCAAAAGGCAGCCTCTGTAAGTGCCTAGTAGAGGCGTAGCTGTTGCTTTCATTTTTTTTTTATCTTGGCTCTAAGCCATTCTTGAGGGTGCAACACAGGGTTTGTCTTTATTACCCAGGTCTCCAGCCTTGTCTAGGTGAGGGAAGACCTGCTGTCCTCATCAAAAGGGAGTCATCGTGAACTACTTACTATGCCATTTGTAAAAGGGGCTACTGACCAACAGCCATACTATGTGTTAGAAATGTCGATATGCCTAAAGGGGGTCCCCAACCTGAGAGGCACTAGCTGTCCACTAGCAGAAAGGACACTGTTGCCCATCAGTTGTGCCACTTGTACCATACCATAAGACTCTGGCAAAGCAGCTGGCCCTCAAAGGCACCCTTACACACACACACACACACACACACACACACACACACACACACACACACACACACCACTCAATAACACAGGTCACTTTTGTCAAGAGATTACACCCTTGGTTGAACTTTTTAACGGAGAGGGAATATGAAGCAGCTCAGAAGAGGTCTCTCAAAGGCACTCTTGCTCCAGAAATCATGAGAGCACTCCCACAAGGGTCAATCTTCAGGCGTCCAAACTGGCTAGAGCTTCTAGTTCACAGCCAAATCCATACCGAGAGCCAGTGGTGGAGCCAAGTGCCCCATGGGCTCCCACTCAAATGACCATCAGTTTATACTATCTGAAGCTGGAGGAAGGGGAGCAGAATAGGAAAGCGGAAGGGGAGGGGAGGATGCTGAGAGAGGACATAAATAAACGGTGAGGCAAGCCATGGCTAATTTCTATTTAGTTTTGTATGTTAAAGCAGGGCACGGGCTGAACAGTGAAGGAGATGCCTCCCTTGTCTTGGATTCTCAGCATTTACGAATGAAATTGCTCCACATCCCGGTAGCCCCTTAAGGGTGCCCATTCATTACAGGGATAATGCTTTTCAGTCTGGACAACAGCACAGCCAAAGGCCTAGTACACAGGTAACATAAAGCTACAAAGACATTATGAAGAAAACTGTGGCTCGTGCCGACTTTGGCAAACCCTTTTCCAGAGATGATTGCCTGGTGCCGACATGTGTTTATTACACTTAATAGTGTTTACATGATTCTTCCTTGAGCTCATTAGAGCTGTCAGATCAAAAGTAAATGTGTTCCCCTCTCTGTTTATGTTTAAAGACTTTACAGTCAATAAAGAAAGAAAAAACGACCTATGTCCAGGGCGCACTCAATGCTCCTGAGCATTATAGGAGGTGCCAAGTTAAGCTTTGTGTTGGGCGGCTCCTGGCTTCAGGCAGGACCCAAGGCGAAGGGCTGATGATTCTCTTTTCTACTTCCCTTTCGCATCCAGCCTGTTTCCAACTTTAACGTGCTTGGGAAACCCTGTTCTCCAGCGTGCTGAAATATCCCCAGGCAGCTCCGGTTCCCAGAGATTCCGATTCAGTAGCTGCAGGGTGGGGCGCTCTGTCAAGCTCACAGGTGATGCCTGCTCAGCACTTGGCAGCCAATTTCAATTACAGTGCTCTCCTTTGTTGGGGCGGGAGGGTTGGGGGGGACACCCCTTTGGCAATTTGGGATGTTCTAGCCTGTGGCATCAACAGCGGTGGTGACTGTCTGCTGAACAGTAGCCTGGTAGCTGCAGCCACAGCTGCATCAGCCCGCACCAGCTCAAAAGAAAACCTCACTAGACTAGCTTGTAGCTGAAGGTAGGGAGGCAGCGTGGGGAGGGCGGAGCCTAGAGCCCGGGGGCGGGCCAACGCGGCCGGGGGCGGGGCACAGCGGCCGGGGCTCCCGCTGGTGGCTGTTGGCTGCGGAGGCAGGGGCTGAGGGCACAGCCAGCGGGCGGCGCGCCGTGGACTCCCAGAAGCCCGCGAAAGGTAAAGCCAAGAGCGCGCTCGCGGGCTTCCTGCCCGGTGGCTGAGGTGCCAACACGGAGCGTCCCGGGCCATAAAAGCTGTGTTTGGGTGCCTGGGCATCTGTGTGGCATGCAGGCAGGGCTGCTGCCCAGCGGGGGTTCCGCATGCGTGGCCCTGGGTTCGTGGCTTGGGGAGTGGGGTCGCTGCTGACGCCTCAGCCTGGCTAGGCTGTCCGGGACTCAGAGGCAACTTTGCGCAGCGCTCCTCTTCTAAGTTCCTTTTATTGCCATTGTCTTAGCGCCTCCAGTCTCACCAGCTCCCCGGACTCCAGCTTTGTTCTCCCGTGGTCTCCAAGGGTGTGAACCTGAGAGACAGTGTCAAGTTGCCCCTGCTGGCCCGCTGGGTCTATCCTGGCTAGGTCCGCATCTCTGAGGGGGTGTGGCGTTGTACAAAGCTCACCCGGGCAGACACTGTGAGATGTAGTGCCCACCAGAGCACTGGCCATCACTCCTTGAGGGTCTGGACTGGAAGCCCAGGCATTGCACACCTGGTTTGTGCAAATTTGGGGTGTTGGGGGGCGGATGGGTGGAGAAAAAGTTTGGGTCATAGACCGGGCCTAGAGAACTGGTAGCCTGAGTTGGAGAGAATGTAAGATGCTAGAGGATGAGCTGAGAGAGCAGGACCAGAACCAGCCCTGGAGGCTGTGAGCTCTGAGCCTGAATCTGGCTGAGATGGTTCTTGACCACAGCGTGCAAGTGAGCTGTAAAGGAAGTGGGAATGGAGGGAGGTACCGGGACTATATTCGTGCCCTGCGTCTGGATATTTTGGAAGAACAATGCAAGGTGTATCTGATTGTACCCTAGTTCCCAGAGCTGGAAATAGGGCTAAAGTGGCGGCTGAGGGGTAAGTTTTACCCAGCGCTAGAAGTGTTTTGAAAGCAAACAGGTGATGGGGACATTAGACATATTCTCTCTCTCTCTCTCTCTCTCTCTCTCTCTCTCTCTCTCTCTCTCTCTCTCTCTCTCTCTCTCTCTCTCTCCCCCCCCCCCCCCGTGTCTGTGTCTTGTGTGAGAGTTTGGGCACACACAGGAGTAGGCATGCTAAGGTGCTCAACCAGAGGAGGAGTACTTTCTCCCCACCTCCTTTGAGATTTTGACAGCTTTTGAAGTCTGAGCCATCTCACTCCTGGCTCCGACAGGGGAGAGGCAAAGTGAAGGTCTTAGAGTACAGCAGACAAAAGGGCACATTTGGAAGACCCTAGGAGGGCTTGCTGCCTGAGTATACATATGAGGAGATCCAGTCCTTTTCCTGCTAGCTCAGGAGAGAACACTGACAGGAGAGGAGGGAGAGGCATGTAGGGGAGTAGAGAGCTGGGATTGGAGACATCTTGCCTGATAAGCTGAAGAATTAGAAATCGACTTTTTAAAAGACACTAGAGAAAGAAAAGTTTAAAAAAATTAGGTAAAGATGAAGCAAAAATTGTAGAGGCTTGTGGCACAATAAATTTGATTATTTCCAAAGGCGTTATATAGAGTGGTGTTGAAGTAAATCTGAAGTCCTCTCTGGAGTGTATGAGTGGTTTTAGGCAATCCCTCTGACACATTTTTTTTCCTGCACCTATCCAGAAAAACCTTTGACTGCCAGGAAGAAGTAAAAGTTATATACAAAAATAAAGTGCAGCTAAATGAAGTTTAAATGAAGCTTTGAGCAGGATTAAATGGCTTGTGTAACTGCTGAGTGCTGTTAAAGTACTGTCAGGGTTATAAAATAGCCAGACAAAAATAAAGGAAAAAAATAATTGTAACAAGAAAATGAAGGCTTTACAAGAACTTCAGTAATGAACACATAACAATTGATGGTATGATGCAGTAATTATTTTCGTATTTACGCCATTAACGATTGTAATTTAACGTTAATGTCCTGGTATTTTATTTCTTCTCATTTGCAGACAAAAGCACATCTGAGACACCATCAGGGAGTAATTTGGTAATATAAAGCATGAATAGAAAACACTAAACCATGCTCAGAACTCTGACAACATAAAGCGTGAAACAAAATAACCTCATTTGCTGTTTATTATCTGCCTTTAGAATTCTGTTTACCGTCATTTGCATAAGTGAATAGCTCAATTGTATAGTATATCCCGTTTTCAAGCAGAAGAAAAAAAAAAAGACACTTGACACTTATACTGGGGGAGGTGGGACAAACCCTAGGAGGCTATCCTTTTAGTAGGCATGAAGAAATTGAAAACTTCACGAGACTTGAAGCTGCCTGCAAATAATGGGAACATAGATTTAGCCAACCATAACCATCTCTGTTTTATTTAACTTTGCTCAGATAGTTTGCCCCAACATGCATGTAAGTCATAGATGGACAGGCTCCATACTCCTGTTCTAGCTAATCTTAGGTAAAGCAAACAAAAACCTGAGCACCATATATTGTAGTGTGAAGTATTTGTGCTAGTTTGCAAAACCCCTTTCTGCTGTTCAGAGTTTCAAAGGGCAGAGCATCTATCTGAAAGTGAAGACAGATGAATTTTGTAAAAAGCTCAAGACCCTTAAGTTATTCACATTTTAAGAAAGACATCAGCATTCACCCATCTTAAAAATGACTGTGAATTATCTTAACCTTGGAATATTTGTTAAAACTGCCTTACTCACATGATAAAGAGAACAATTAATAACTGTATTAAAAAGGGCTCTGAAGTACATGCCAGAAAAACAGCTGAGCCACACATGTGGTGGGGTGGGGGGAGTGATCAGTCTATCACATGATTGTTTTTTTAAAAAGTCCATTTATCTTTGCCAGGCACACACAACAGTGCAGCGATTGAAGGGGCCTTTTCTTCCCCATGCAGACACCGGGCTTGTGTGAGACAACACTGTAAAGTCAGCATTACCTGGGAATAGGCTTCCTGTTAGGACGAGGGCCACCTCTGTGCTCTTAGGAACAGAGAAACATTAAGACACTGCCTAGGACAGGGTCAAGTTCTTACACTTACTGCTCACAAACTTGGGAGGTGCAATGGTGTGAGAAAAGAACACTTTAGGTCCATGTTTCATTACTCCATATACCTTCTACACCCCTGTTTCTCTTTTTTCCTCTTATGTCTTAGGTGTTTTACACGGTGACCAAATTCTCTGCAACTCCTGTTACTCTTTATAGCAGCCCCACAGGAGCCCTTTAACTTTCTCAAAGGCACACATTTGATTTTTCTTAGCTTACTGATTCTTGATACAGTCACTGATCCAGTAGCCGTTGTTAAAACTAGGTGTCGAACTCTGTACTAGTGATTATGGCTGAGTTGGACTCAGCCACAGTACCTGAAAGTGGGTTCTGTAATCTATACAATGTAATCTATTCTGTAGTTTTTAGAGACAAAAGAGATAGTTACGTGGGTAAGCAAGCACCATTGAATATTTGTTTTTCGCTATATTTATCAATTTGTTACTGTTTATTTATTCACTTTACATCTTGATCATAGGCCCTTTTTCTCCTCTTCTTCCAGTCCTACCCTCCCACCCTCTTCCTCATCCCACCTTCCCTACTCCTCAGAAAAGGAGAGACCCCAGATTTTTGTAATGTACCCCGGAACTCTGCAATGTGACAGTTTGAGTGAGTCCTGTTCCATGTCACCCAAACATGCAGTGAGGCTAGTCTGCATGAGGTCTGTCTTGCGCTGTCTTAGTGTCCTGTCGAGAGCTGCGTTATTGCCGCGCCTTAAAGATGGCGCTGGCTTCCGCCTTCCACCCTCCTGACGGTGAGTGCTCTCCTTGGTAAACAAGTCCTTATATGGCTTTGAGGCAAAAGCACCAGGCGCATTGGTCCCCATGACCTATACTGGACCTATGGAGAGGCTACACGCGGCTCCCCCTGATTGGCTCCTGCCTAGGATATAAGCTACAGCCCGGCTGGGGACGGGGCCACTCCTCTCTTAGCTGTATCTGCATTCCTGAGTAAACTGTCTTGAAAAGGAACCTGGTTGTCTTGCGTCTTATTCCTGCTGGACAGGAAGGGCACGGACAGTGTCCATCCATAGCACACTGGCTTCTGCCTCCACCACCCATAGAGACAGCATCTGCTGGTGGAAACTGGCTGATGGAAACTTCTGGGAGATGATAAAGCATAGAAGTTGAGACCTGTTTCAAGGTGGCCTTTCCTTGGATGCTTGGGGCCTGTTCCTGTATCCTTTCCCTAATTCTCTTTCCAACGCTATGTGGTAGCCTGCTTTGTCCCACTACATGCTCCCCACCACAATCTGTGCATCACCATGGACAGGGTTATGAGGACATGGACTGAAACTTCTGGAACTGTGGGACAAAAGAAATCATTTCCCTTTTAAGTTGATTTTCTCAGGTATTTTGTCATATTGACAAAAGGCTGACTGACAAAGCTTACTTTTATCTTTTGCAGAAATGTCATTAGATTAATGTTTTGACACTAAAAAGATATTAATGTAATGTAATCATAGTGGTTGATGGACTGTTTTACTCTCTAGGTAAACAGGGTGCATTTTACCAAACACCTAAACTTAAAATATAATAAAGAGATTTATATGGATATTATATGTTGGAATTCGGATTTTTTTTTTTTTTTTTTTTTTTTTTTTACCAAGAGTAGAAATCCATAGTAGCTACTTTATTTGTTGTTGTGACAATAGCAATTGAAGGTAGTAAGGGCTTATTTGGCTCACAGTTTAAAGGTAGCAAGGAGTTAATGGCCATAGGGTCATGAAGTTGCCAGTCTCATTGCACTCACAGGCAGGAAGCAGAGACATGAATGCTGGCGCTCAGCTGACTTTCTCCTCAGGCAATCAAGATGGAATAGTGCTGCCTATGCTGAAGCTGGTGTTCCTACCTCAAGTGTTCTAATCTAGAAAGTCCTCACAGGTGTGACCAGAGTTTGCTTCTAGCTGGTTCTAGGATCTCACACCAACAGCACTCACTGTGACAGGGTCCAGGCCAGCGCTGCAGGCTGTACATGTCAGAGCACTCACCTGTGCAGAGGGTAGCTGTGACCTAAAGGGCTTAATTGTGAGAGCAGCCTCAGCATAGCCACATGAACAAGTCTCCCCTTTTTTCTCCTCATGTCTTTCTTTTTATCCCTCTGGTGCCTCCATTTTATCCCACTTTTCTTACCTATCTTCTTTTCATTTTCTTTCTCTATCATCCTTCTTAGAGAAGAACCAACCAACCAACCAACCAACCAAATAAACTACAAACAGTAAAACTCAGGAGATCTGGACATATATGGGCTGGCCCTTTCACTTTTCAGTCCCTCTCTGCCATAGTATCCTGACTTCTTCGGCAGTTGGGGTCCTTTGTCTGCGCTATTTCAACCTTATATCCAGAAAATTAAAATTCTTCACCACCAAACCCCCCGCCACAGAACTCCAGATTTGTGTGTGAAATAAGGGTACAAATCGGATATTTACCAATAACAAACCATTAAGAACTTTATTTTATTTAATTTTATTTATATTTTATTAGTTTATTCATATACATCTCAATTGTTATCCCATCCCTTGTATCCTCCCATTCCTCCCTCCCTCCCATTTTCCCTTTACTTCCCTCCCCTATGTCTGTGATTGAGGGGGACCTCCTCCCCCTGTATATGCTCATAGGGTATCAAGTCTCTTCTTGGTAGCCTGCTATCCTTCCTCTGAGTACCACCAGGCCTCCCCATCCAGGGGACGTGGTCAATTATGGGACACCGGAAGGAACTTTATTTTAAATAAATTCTTTTGTACATATAGAACCTTGTTACCTATTAAAGATGAAAACATTTTCATACTGATTACATGGATATTTTAAAATTTATTTTCACATAAAACTAAACCCTGGAAGGTGCATTTGGTACCACAGGACATAGCGACTCTTCAGTGTTGTTCAGGATGAATGGATATTTTATTTTTGTAATCACTGATGCTGAGAAGACTTCTTCACAGAAATACATGGTACAAAGTAGCAGATTTACGTACAGCACCATTTTAGAAATTAGAAAATTTGCCCTAATCTTGAGATAAAGTTCACTGAAGATCTTTTATAGCACTCAGGCCAGCAGCTCATGCAGAAATTCTGCTTGTATGTACACGTGTGCATGACTGCTGTGGTGCCTATCCTTTTCATGCAGTTGTGTGCATACAGGTGGGCATATGCTTGTATGCATGTAGAACTGGAGGCCAGAGGTCAACATTGGATATCTTTCCTTGAATGTTCTCTACTTTTACTTTTAGTCAGGGTCTCTGGTTAAACCTGAAACTAATTGATTCAACTAGGCTTCCTGGGCAATGGGCTTATGGGATCTACCTGTCTCTGCCTCCTGACCCCATCCCCTAGCACTGGAGTGAAAAGTACCAGATACAACCATGACTGTTTGTACATGGACAAGGCTTGCATGCAGGCCAACTCCCACAGCCCCTCAACAACAAATTTTAAAATCAAATCTTCAATGCAATGTGCTGCAAAGATATGCTAAATTTTGGTGCTTATAGGGTAAGAAATGGTAGGAGGGAAATATTAGGGGTCTTTCTCCCATGTGACTAAGCTGTCAAACTTCCTTAAGAACAGACAACTTCTTGTATACAGTGAAAATGTAGCAATTCCTAGTGTATATAGTTTTTAGTATGAGCTGAGGTGTTTCAGCCTACATCCATTTTTGTTGCATGGTATGATAAAATGCACAGTGCAAAGTGCGTATGTGTTCACAACCAAGGCTGTAGTTAAGTCGCATGAAGAAACAGGGTGAATGCTGCCTGGCACACCTTGAGTTTATTGCAAATTTTTGTATTGTTGAGCATTTAGAAACCTCTTACTGTTGCCAATTTTTGTGATTACTCCTATCCACTTTTGTGGCCCTTTCATAGGGTCACAACCCATAGTTTAAGAAACCGTGCTGTAAAATGATTTTTCTCCAGTTAGCAGTTTTTGCAGCCAAGTAACAAGCCAGGCAAATAGCAACACGCTGGGTTCACCTGCCATTTGGAAGAAACACGCTCATCTTCACGGAGATGGTTAAAATTGAATAATGGCTTGGATAATGTTAAGTAATAACTGTTGAGTGCTTGCTGTGAGTGAGATTCTGAGGAGAAGACCTATACCGGCTATTTATTTCTCACTCTTAGTTGACCTGTATTTGACAAAGGTTGCGGATGGAAACTGAGCAGGGCTGCAGAGCTAAGAGGATGTGAGTTCACACTTGACTCTGTTCTTCAGTGCAGGCCCCTCTGCATTACACCCAGCTCCCACATGCAGAATAACTGTGTAGATGTCCTGGAGAGCCCAGAAGCTGCAGTGACTTTTATGGTACACATCAAGGAAAGGTTGGGTGGTCATAATGGCACTTACTGGCACCACAAGCTCAGGCTCCACGGTGCTTGGTTCAGATAAGTAAATTTGAAGGTTGGGATTTCTGCATGAAAGCATGGTAGAGACAGCTCACTTGACTCTCTGGTGTGAGTACTGAGGAAGCCTGGAAAACAGTGGGAGTTGCCATGTGGGATGACCACAGCACCAGTGGTTTTGTGAAATCTTAAGAGCCTTCCTCCAAGTGCTTTTCATTTTCTGTGAAGCCAGTGTACTTTTTAAAAATTAATTCATTCATTTTACATCTCAATATTTATCCCATCCCTTGTATCCTCCCATTCCTCCCTCCCACCCACTTTCCCTCTACTCCCCTCCCCTATGACTGTGACTGAGGGGGAACCTCCTCCCCCTGTATATGCTTATAGGGTATCAAGTCTCTTCTTGGTAGTCTGCTATCCTTCCTCTGAGTGCCACCAGGCCTTCCCATCTAGGGGGTGTGGTCAAATATGGGGCACCAGGGTTTGTGTCAAAGTCAGTCCCCACTCTAGGCTCAACTGTGGAGGATATCCTGCCCATTGGCTAGATCTGGGTCGGGGTTTGAAGTTTACTGCCCATATATTCCTTGGCTGGTGTCATAGTTTGAGCAGGACCCCTGGGTCCAGATCCACCCATCATAATGTTCTTCTTGTAGGTTTCTAAGACCCTCTGGATCCTTCCATTTTCTCATTCGCCCATACTTCTCTCGCCTAAAGTTCTAACAGGATATCCTCCCCTCCTTCCCACTTTCCTGATAAGTGAAGACTTTCATGGGACATGTCCCTCGGCCTAGTGTCCAGATATAAGTGAGTATATACCATTTGACTCTTCTGCATCTGGGTTAACTCACTCATTTTGATCATCTCTATTTCAATCCATTTGTCCACAAATTTCAGAAATTCCTTGTTTTTAATAGCTGAGTAGTATTCCATAGTGTAAATGTACCACAATTTCTTTATACATTCTTCTACTGAGGGACACTTAGGCTATTTCCATATCCTGGCTATTATGAATAAGAAGCCAGTGTACTTTATAGTTTGGGGAATAAATATTCTTTGAGAGAGTAAATGGTAGATGACAGCAGGTCTAAGATGAAGAGAAAGGTTACGGGTCTGAGTAGGAGAGCTGAACAAAGTAGAGCTTCTGCTAATAACCTGGGCAATGGTGGTGATGTGGTCCTGTGGTCCTCCTCGCTGGCCATGCACCCTGATCCCACTCACAGGGAGGGGCTGGGAATGAATGAGAGGAGAGTAGACCAGTGACACTGAGTCTCTTCCTGAGCTATCGACAAGAAGTCTACTTTTACATAAAGTCCTCTAAGGAACCTAATTTGAGCCACAGAAAAGCCCAGGAATGAAGGGACACGCTTGTAGCCCCATTGCCTAGATAGCAGTTTCATGACTACCCTTCCCTCACATGTAGTGTAACTGGCTTTACTAAAGTGATTGTCAAGAGTATGACGAAGACTCACTTCACTCTCCCGGAAGGCCTTGTGCCATAGCCACACAATGTCCTCAGGGCTCTTTAGGATTTGGGTCTCTGTTTGCTCTCTGACCTCATTTCATACATTCACACGCACATACACAGTGACCTTGAGGAGTAAATGGATAAGTGAATTTTCCTTAAGGAAGCCAGGGAATATGTAAGGTCCTTAGTGGTGTTTATTAAATACGCAAACATGGGGAAGATCGTAATGGAGAAATTAGGATTAGAGAAAAGAAGTACAGGGATATATTAATGAGGAACTAGGAACAAAAGAATGTATCAAAACTTCTGGATGCTCATCTATATTCTTCATTACTTGTTTATTTTTTGGTCCCACAAATCTGTGTTGAGCATCTATCTAATTTGTATCAGGTGTCAGTCTAAAGGCTGGCTGCCCATCAGCGAGTAAGAAGGTAAATTCATTGCTCTTGTGAGGCTGACAGTCTATTAGGAAATAGATTACAATGCCTTTAACAAATAGAGGTATAATTTAAGAAAGAAGAGCTATAATTTAAGGGAAAAATCACCACATAGTTTATGTCTCTCACACCACATATTAGCATTTTTAGTTGAATGAATGAATGGGCTTCCCCTTGAGACAACATTCCCTTTTGTAATTCATGCTTGCTTAGAACGCCATATCTTCCTGCTTCAGCCTCCCAAGTGTTGGTGTCATAGGTGAGTGCCACCATGCTGGGATTAAAGAATGGCTCTGCAGTGACCAGTGCTGTAGAAGCTCACTCAGATAGCAGAGAACAGTTTGCACAGTCCTGTCCTGAGTGCACACAGGATCTTTCCTAATAATTTTCAGTTAGTGGTATAAGTCTTAATTAGATAAATTTGTTTACATAGTCAATACTTTAAAATAATTTTAAAATAATACTATTTCAAAACCAGCTGACATGAGTAAGTAAGTGGCTTGCCCCGCATTTAGTTCTGTACTGTTCTAGTTGACTTTATTTTGCTATGATAAAATTATCTTAACTAAAAGCAACTTGGGGATGAAATGGTTTATTTCAGTTTATGCTTTCAAGTTACACCATAGAAGGAAATAAGAGTGGGAACTGAAGCAGCAATTGTGGAGGAGCACTGTTTACTGGCTCACTTCCTGCTGCATATCTAGCTCGCTTTCTTTCAGCCCAGACCCACCTGCCTACAGATGGTACTACCCATAGTGGGCAATCAAGATAGTCTCCCATAGACAAGTTGTCTTAGCACCAAATTTTCACCCTGTATATTCTGTCTGTGTTGATTTGCTCTAATAGCAATAAAACTTCAGAGATTCCAAATCACTATGGCTGATCAGCAACGTCACACCTCACACCAAGCCAGACACCAAGCTCTTCACATCCCATCTTGAGGGGGAACTGTTGGTTGTGAGGCCTTAGTTATTTTTATAACATCGATGCAGCAAATAAAGCAAGCTTAGTGGCTCCAAGCACTGCACATTAGTTAATTCTCAGCCAGGCTTGTCTGGGTACTCTGGTTATAGCTTCATTACACCACAAAGGGGTAAGTTGCTTTTTAAGGGGAAAAGCCTTATTTATTTACTTATTTATTTATTTATTTATTTAGTGTGTGTGTGTGTGTGTGTGTGTGTGTGTGTGTGTGTGTGTGTGTGTGTGTACAGATACCCTTGGAGGCTAGAAGAGGAGATTGGATTCTGGAGGTACATGTGACTGTGAGCCACATGACACAGGTACTCAGCTACCTAGAGCTGTAGGACTGTGACCTCCAGTTCCTTTTTGCATGCACGCTCGAGTCATTCTGAACTGTTAGAAACATACTCTTGGCTTAAGACACTACCCATCATCAAAGCCAGCAATGGTTGCTGTGATGGTTATCCTTGGTCCTCAACTTGACTTAACTAAAGCCCAAGTGTCTGAGTACACCCATGAGGAATATTTTTTCTTTAATCATTTGCATAGGAAGACCTACTTTTAATCTGGCTCTTATGAGGTGGGAAGATCCATCTTTAATTTTGACCACACCTTCTGCTGGCATCCTGTGTAAAGGACTTGGAAGAAGAAAGCTTGCTCCCTTGGCCTACAGGCTCTCAAGTTCATTGGCAAGTCCATTCCTTCACTGGCATTAGAGCCTACTTCTTCAGAATTCTGGCATATAGTGAAGACCAGTTGAGAAACCCAGTCTCATGGACTGAGCAACTAATTACTGGATTCTTGGACCTCTGTTGGTAGACAGCCAATATTGAATAGTTGGACCATAGCCTGTAAGCCATTCTAATAAACTCCAATGCATTCTAATAAATTTCATAATATACATATATTATAATATAATATAATATAATATAATATAATATATAATATTGTAATTGAAACTTATCAGATTTTTTTTCCTCTCCTACTTTTTTCTACTTGAATCCAGGGAAGGCTTTTTTCTCTGAAAGGACAAATGTAAAATTGGTCCATGCAGTTAATGTAGGGTAATCTCCTTTTGTAAGGTTGATTGATGACTAATTTTAATTATATTTGAAGCATCCCTTTTCCATGTGTGATGCTATATTCACATGAATGACAGAGAGTAGAAGACACACGATCCACAGTCTGTTTTCCACAGGGCCCATGGGGTCAGCTCTGGAATGTAGCCTGACTGAGACAGGCATGCATCTGGGGACTCTCTGGAATGCCAACTGGACAGTTGTATCGGAAAGCTGTAAAGCGGAGAACACGGGTATTCCTTTGGACTGTCCTGGAATTCGCTGAGGACATATCACAATATTCATGGGACTGATGAAGACATAGTTCCTTTATTAGCTGTGGCTTCCAAACATAAGCCTCAACAAAGAACTTTTCATGTCCTGAGTGGGACATTCATATGCTTTCAGGAGGCATATGGGGACCATTTCAGCCCAGTAATGACTAATATCTAAATATAAGGGATGGTTTTGAAATCTGGATTATGGGTGACTCCAGAAATCGTTGTGAAAGCTCAAGGATTTTATATGCCAACTAAATCAAAATTTAAAATATAGGAAAACCACAGTAATTAAACTGAGCTTTATGTATTGCATGACTGTTAGCAGCTTATTTGTACTGAGTAAATGCATGCTTGAGTAAAACAGAATCCAATATGACAGATTATGCTCAATTAGCACTGATAAAGGTATTAAGCCACTACAGTGTAGTGAGAGCAGGAAGCTCTGGCTTTAGCTCCCTGACATGACACTACTAACTTGATTGTTCTAGTTTGTTAGTCTGTGGCACAACAGGATGAGGGAGTAACTAACACTAATAATGTTCTTGAGTATTTGACCTTCAGGGGTGACTAGAATCCTGGACTTCTGCCCTGCATACTCACTGCACAAGTGGGGTTGGTACAGAGGCTGATGAGCTCTCTACATAGTTTGCATGACTGCAAAGAACAATTTGGAGAAGTGAAGTGCCAATCTCGAGGGTCACAAAATTACTCTTATCATTCTAGCTAAGGAGAAATGGACTTCCTAACTTAAGCAGAAAACATTTTAAAGGTGCCCAGAGACTGCGACAATGTGTCCTAGAAACGGGGTTTGAGGCAAATCAGATATTTCTGCTTGGTTGTGTTTGGTTGAGTAGCTCTTTTTGTTGTACATATAAGATTTTCTGTGTATTCAGGGCTGGCCTCATGCTTGCTGTCCTCCTGCCTCAGTTTCCCATGTGCTCGGGGCACAGATGTGTGCAACCCAGTGTAGCTTATAGGGTTCCATGGGTAGGTTGGAGACTATGGCTGAGAATACAGCTAGGAGCCAATGGATTGGACTTTGAATGGAGTTCAGACATTTGGCAGACGGCTTTCCACCAGTTACTTCACTTCTTGAGACTTTTCTTCTCTGTAAAATGGGATGGTTAGCATCTACATCCAAGGTTTCTGTGAAGATTCACTGGAAATCCGTCTTGAAGAACCCACAAGATGCTGGTACCCAGCATCTTGACAACACCCATCAGCTCCCATGCTGTAGACTGGAAACAGCCTGGATGCTGCAAAGGCCAAATGTTGGACTTTAGCAAATGAAGCTATAATGGTGTGTGAGAACAATCCAGGTTCCAGATGAAGCCTTCTCCTCCTCTGCAACCATGGCTGCCGTGGATTTTGCTGTGTTTTCATGGCAACAGTATTGGACTTGGTGCCTAAGGACCCGGATGCCAGTCCTCCTCTATTCTATTTCAGCCAAGCCATATGGATATAGGATTTAAACTCAAATCCTCCGGGCTTTAGATTCCTTTTGCATGAAATAAAACACTAAGTTTTCTAAGCCACTGTGGGCTGGAAAGGATTGCCTGAGGCAATGCCTATAAAATGTTTTTTTTTTTTAAAGCTTTGGAATCCCAATGGTTAGTACCTGCTACTGCCCCTACTGGGCTGTTTTCTTCAGTCTGGCATGAGCAAGAGGAACAAAATGGAAAGATGACCCAGAAGCCTTCTCCATTATTCCATAAATATGTATTGAACATTCATCTTTTTCCAGCTATAGTAGGTATGGGTATAAAGGGAAAGCAAGCGCTCATAAACACATTTCACAATGCCTAACCTCCTGGAGGCCATGTTCCAGCTGGGTATTCAAATGCCACCATAACACAGGATGCTCACACAGATGCAGGTGTTTGCACTTGGGAAAGTTGTGGGGCAGTATCATCAGGGAGGGGAGCCTAGAAAGATACTCTAATTGAAGTGTCACTAAAATATATTTTAGGGTGGGATGAGATGCTATGAAAACAAGAAACACATCCAAAGTACAACAGTATTTCTTGATTTGTTTTCTTTCTTACACTTCAGTTATGGCGATGTTAATATAGTAACTCCATGAAAGTCTTTCTTCCTTCCTAAGATGATACCACTGGAAAATATTATGTAAAATTTTAAACTCCAGACCTAAATAGGTCATTTACTTGGCCATTCCTGAGGTCACAGCAGCCCTGTACACCCACGTGCATATATCCTGGCCTCCAGCCCGGCTTGTGGCTGGGCACTTGCCATTCATCAGAGCGTCCACTTAAATTCCTCTTACTGTAATTGTTTACTCAGATGGCTGCAGTCAATCAGAAGGCCTTTGTTTAATTCAGGATAATCTAGAAGGCCTATGGTAGTCTGGGTGACTGTAAGATGCCATCTATAGGGAGGTTATTTTGAGAATTAAACTTGTATCCTGCTCATGTGGTATTTTAGATCAGTAAAAAAAATTAAACTAACAGAAGAAAAATTTATTACATAGCTCTAAGCCCAAGATTCTCCTTTTAAAACATGCCTCCCTATTGTAACAGCAAACAAGTAACAAGAAGATTAAATAGTAATCAGAAAATTAGACATGTTTCATAATTATGCAAAAGCTTGTATATCTATGAACAATGATAGCTATACAGTAGGGTTAGAAAGTATCACACTTTGTATCATGAGCTTTTCAATAGAATGTGAAAGGACACTGAGAAATGTCCCATTTTCAGCTGATGTCGTTAGAAGAAGGGACATTTATTATTGATTCGTTTCTTTTAATTGATGTGGCCTTTTAAATTTTATTTTCTTTTTGGCTTCCAAAGTTTATGAGGTGCTAAGAATTCTTCATTTTTGTTGCCTTTGTTTCCTATTGAGTAACAGTCCTGGGAGAAATAGAAAGAAAAAGGGTAAGAAAAGGCTGAGAACTTCCCGGGACAGGCTATAGATGAAAGGATGGTAACTAATTCAAATGTGTCTCAGTTTCAGCTCTTGTCAGGGCTCATTGTCCTTAAAAAAACAGGGAAGTGGCACCATTATAAATTCAAAGATATGGGTAGATTAGCACACAAGAGCTACTTCAAAATGGGATTATTTTGTCATTTTTATTTCTTTATTTCACTTATAAAAAATAAATGGGAGTTGGACAGCAAATTAAAGGATCATCTTTTCTCCTTATGAGGCTGGCGATCTGAATATTATTTTGTGGGGAATTTGATTGGGGCTGAGGGAGTGATCTTATTATCGGGTCCCTTTGGCCAGTGATCTCGTGAATAAGGGCATATATTAACTTCTTTTCTATTTATATCCCTTGGCAAGCTATCATTCATTGTTATTGTGGAGACTTGGCTAAGTAATAGTTCTCTGGAGAAATTATGAGTTCTTTTGTGCAGTTAGAGTTTCCTATGAGCTTAAGGAGCCAGCTGTAGGCCCTCCCATTGGCTACATACCCACTCTTAAACCATTTTGGTACACACATAGTGCACTTGTAAGGCTTTAACAGTGTTTTCTTCTGAGAAGTTAAGAATGACAAACCACTATTTATTTTGTGAAGGAGCATTGATTAGAAGAAATAATAAACATAATTCTTTTTTTTTACCATGAAACCCAATATATTTTGAACACTTGGCCAGGCAACACAACAGCAGTCATGTGCTTCTTTTCTGACAACAGCTAGGCTGAGCCAAATGCTGTCTGGTGAATGGCTCCATGATATTATGTCATGAGAATGCCTTCTCCTGATAGAAGGTATCTTATCCCTGGCCTTTATCATTACTATTTCTTTGTTCTGACATGACAAAATCCTACCAGTACCTGTTCATTACTGTCTGGTCATTTATAAGGTGTTGTGGTGACTGCCAATTCAATAGCTTATTTTTCTCTCAACATCTTCCTAAGTGTTTAACCATAGCCATGTTTTAAAACTTAGATTAATTAACAACAGCTGTGTTTGAAAAATCTCAGATGAATTGAATAATGCCTCTGAGAATTAACTGAGGTCAGTGTGAACACAAACCCTACTTCTAAATCTGTAGCACGTCAAACAATCCATTTCAGACCAAAGGCAGGCTTGGCTGATGAGGAGACTGACCCTTAGGGAGGAGGCTAAGTATAGCTTTTATGCAACAGGGAGACTTAACGTCATATCTTGCCTTTAAGTCTCATTAGCTGGGGGGCCTCGGACAACTGCCTGAGACTCTCTCTGAGTGCAAGCTTCTCACCTGCAAGAGAGCTGCAGCAGCACCTGCCTAGGAAATTGATTGGATTTACACAGCAAAGAACCTGACATGTGGTGGGCCCGTTATAAAGTGAGCTTCATTTCCCTCCTGGGTACATGTGGATTTGGATCAATACATGCCACCTGCCCACCCACACGCTATCACACTAAAATATGGCGTGAGCACGGAAATGAGAGAGCCTTTTCCAGTTCTGTGGCCCTCAGGTGAGGGACAGCTGCATCCCTTGGGAGCTGATTAGAAATGCAGAGTTCAGAGCCCATCTTGCTGCACAGAATCTAATGTAATGAGATACAGGGGGATTTGTAAGCAAGGCCAAGGACAAGAATGACAACTCGCCAGCTAGACCATGCCATACCTCTTTTGACCACTTCCACTACCATTGTTGGTTGTCCTTTCCTTTTCACTGTTCACCTGTTGGTTTGGTGATTTGGTGGTGACAGACACACACACACACATACACACAGTGCGTGCTTCTCGAGGCAGGTTGGCACATGCCTGTTTGCATATGTATCTATGGACCATCCCTCAGCAGAGGGCTTGGCATAGGCAGGACGTCTATAAATGTTTATTGAGGGAGATAAAACAGCCAGCCTTCAGACAAGCGGACCTTCCCATCTGTTCTGCAGAACCACAGCAGCTTGGAAGGGCCTGGAGAGAGATGAATGTGTAGAGGCCTCTGCCAAGAGGTATTACCCAGGCCAGTTGGAGGAGGGGCTTGCTCTCCCCTTCTCTGCCAGGAGGTGTGCTGAAGTTATGGAAGCCTGTCAGATGTGTGCAGCCAGAACAAAGGACAGGGACCTTTTTTGCTTTGCTTTTTTCTCTGCCTGGCAAGGCTGGTGTGATCATACCTTGGCGACAGTTTTCATTGGATGATAGTTTTATTTGTTTCAAAAGGGAAAAGAGTCCAAAGCTAGCCTGGCTTTAGGGTCCTATGTTCCTGTATCTGTGACTAACAGGCCTAAGGCTTAAAGTTTCTCATCAGCTTAAAATTTCCTAATTGCTGACTCCCAGGTTTTCTTGCAGTAGGGGAAACTGAGAAACAGATATTAGCTAGAGAAAGATAATGTTGCTTGAAGGGACTTGCTGCCTCAAGGGGAAGGTGAGATGTGGGAAACTTTTGGAGCTTTGGGAAGTTAATTGTACTGAATGGCCATGAGGAAATCAAATATGGCACTTCCTTAACGTATACAACTGTGGTGGTTTCATGTATATGTGTGTGTGTGTGTGTGTGTGTGTATATATATATATATATATATATATATATATATATATATATATATAT
>OU015746.1:97934605-97945917 GCA_907169655.1 Acomys percivali | reverse complement strand
TATATATATATATATATATATATATATATATATATATATATATATATGTATATGTATATGGTTTAGTCAATGTATATCTGGAATGTAGGTAAATGAAATCCACTAGCAATGCCTGGAACTTTGAGACTGTCAACCTGTCTCCATGGTAATAGGGCCCTCTCAATCATCTTTGTCCCTGCCTGCACTGGCAAGGTTGACAGAACTGAAAGTGTCATGTTTGAGCCTTACGCTGGATCTGATTTGGTCCTGGAAATAAAGAACTCTGAGACCAATGTAATTTCTTTCACAAATGCCTATGTCCTTCTGAAAAGCTTATTTCCCACCTATCCATCCATCCACCCATCCATCGAGCTACCTATCCATCCACCCACCCATCCATCCATCTATCCAGCCATCCATCTTCTCATGTATCCAGTGTGAATAATTTGCTAGGTATTAGAAGGAAAGCTATCAGCTTAACATCCATATGAAAAGAAAATCTCCTTTAATCTTTTAAAGCATATTTTCTATAACCTCCATGTAATCTTGTTGTTCATTATGTTTTGAGTTAGGATTTTATGTAGCTTAAGCAAGCCTTGAACACATGATCCTCCTACTTCAGTCTCCTAATTTCTGGGCTTATAGCTACATGCCACCCATCTGGAAGATAGAATTTTTAATTCATGGGAATTTGAATCTACCTGAGTAATTGTTGAAGTAGCATTTGAGTTCATGGACACAGATCAGTGTGATAATTTGGATAATACTGTCTGGGGTACCAAACAGTTCTCAACATTTCAACCATTTAATAAAATGAAACCTTAAGGAATAGGCAGGACATGGCACAATGATGGCATAGCTGGCCTTGATCGAGCAGGAGATGTAAGGATTGGAAAGATCACTACAAACAGGCCATTAAGGGCCAAACTGCCTAAGGTCTGCCCTCTTCTCTGTGTGGTTCTTTCTGATTCTCTGAGTGTCGACCTCATTGGTCAGATGTGGCTCTAATGGACATGACTATTGCTCTCATGTCACTGCCTAAAATTGAATCCAAGGGCAACACTAACCACAAGAAGGCTGAGAAACCCACATAGCTGTGTGCCAGCTTTCACAATCTTCCATCAGTCAGCACCCTGCCTCTTTTGTCTCTTCCTCCTGCAAACCTGGAGAGAGAGTTGACATTCCCTTCCCTACTTGGGAGTCAGTTCTCTGCTTCACAAAGCCCCCTCCACCCACCCAGGGAACAAGAATAGAACCTCAGCACACTAGGTTTTGACAGTTTCTAACAATTAATCCAGACTCGCATAGTTCACAAGGCCTCTGTGAGAGTTAATGGATTATTTGAGTGATTTCTGTCACTTTGATCGCTGCCTTTACCCTATGCTTTTGACTGGTGTGTGGACAAGTCCGGACTCATTGTCCTCCTCTGTGCACCAGGGAACTCAGTGTGCACAGGTTGAAAGGCATAATTCATCTGTTGTAATAGGGCCACTCTTGCGTGCAGCACCCACTCTATTGTTATAATAATTCTGAAAATAGAATTTTCAGGAAAGAAAAGGTAAGACAAACAGTGGGGTTTGTTTTGGTTTTTGGTTTTTTGTATTCATTCTTTTCTTCTTTCTTTCTTTCTTTCTTTCTTTCTTTCTTTCTTTCTTTCTTTCTTTCTTTAATCACTTTATAGCCTAATCTCAGCCCCCTCCCCCCTTTCCTCCTACCTCCTGCCCTCTTCATCCCATTTTGCCTTCTTCTCAGATAAGGGGAGGCCCCCAAGAGGTACTAACCCAATCTGGCATCTTAAATCGCAGCAGGACTAAGCTCATCCTCCCCCACTGAGGCCAGATAAAGAAGCCCAGCCAGGGGGAAGGGATCCAAAGGCAGACAACAGAGTCAGAGACAGCCTCTACTCTCATTTATAAGGACCGAAAAGATGGTGAACTATAGCTGGACAGGGAAAAGTCAGAGGAAACTCTGATGAGTGTCCTTAGTGGTCTTGACATGCATATTGGTTGTCAGGCCTGAGTATGGGCATGAAAGACTAATTGAACTATCTAATAGTTGGTTCCCTCTGAAGTTTCCCTCAGAATAGCTGGTGCTCTCACAAAATGAAAACCCACAGTTTTATCCTATAAAGCAAATGATTAGAGGTCTAGAGGCCAAACACAGTGTTTTAACATGGTTCTTCTCAGTATGTTGCTATGGAATCCTTCAGGGGAAACACTGGGAAAGTTAGCCCCTGGTGCCTCTAATTCCATGATCTGTAAAGTGGAACCAGTCATATTTGCTACTTTTAATTTTCATATAGATGCTTATTGAGTACCTACGACAATATCTGGACTGAAATATGAGCAGTTCTGGGCTCTAGAGGAGTAAGATGGGTTGTGTGTTTACGTGACTGGAAAAGTGATGTTAAGGTAGAAAATATGACAATGATACTATTTGCTTATAGGAGAGACTGTGCCAAACCAGCCTATATGAGCCAAACTTTTCAGTATGAACTGCAGTCATAAAATCGCCGAATCTTTTTGCAAAGGGAAGTAGGATGCTGAGGACAGCAGGGATGCTGAGGTGTGTCTTTCCGGGCTGTCTAGGACATAGCCTGCTGGCACTGGTGGCATGCAGATGTCATCATCTGACTGTGGTGGCATCCCTGGAGATAACAAGGTACCTTATGTTCCTTGAGCCACTGTAGGTGATTGTTTGAGGTCACACAGGCACTGTCTAATCAGAGCACTGAAGGTAATTCCTTCTGTCCATTCTTGAATCTGAAGCTAAAACAAAATCATAAACTCAAGAAAGTCATAAAATATAGGGTCGAAGGAATGGTTGTTTGTATACAGGATGCAGTATCTCCTGTTTAAGGGTTTCTTAAAGTGGACTATGAAGGAAAGTCATCAGGGATCACAGCTCAGCAGGGCTGGAGTAGAACCCAGGTTTCTCAATTTTAAACACCCTCCTCCCCTCCTGTTTAGGATGCTGCTGCTATTGTAGCTCAGTCTGAGGGGAAGAGAAGCAGATGGTTTTGTCATAGCTGTGATTATAGTGGCTGACCTTGGCCTTGAATGGAGCCAAGCTCACAGAATGGCTCTAAGGCCCGAACAAACATCTCCTGGGCCTTTTATTGTTGCTGCTTTTGTTTGTTTATTTGTTTTCTCCTGCTCCTTTGCAAAATGGAACTGTGTGATTCTGCCCTGGATTGCAAGACAGAGGATGGAGGAAGATGGCGCTCTGAAGCCTTGTTTCTATGGGACTCCTTGCTTTCTCACCTTCCTTCCCTTTTAGGGATCACACAGACCAGACTCCGAAGCCCAGCCAGGGTAGTGGGTTTTGGGGTGCAGAGTCCCTCACTGACTTGGAAGTCTCATGTTACCCCCCCAGATGAGGATGCACTTTGCAGTTTTGGACTCAGTTGTCTGTGAGCCAGAGAGATTTCCTACAGGGCCCACACCAGTCTCCAAAGGACTGGCAACCTTCATGGCAGGTGACTGTGGCCCAAGACTGAGTATGAATAATTTGGAGGTCTTCTTGAGATCCAAGCTCAAGCTCTTACTTCTTGGTTTAGGATCCCTACAGCCTCCCAGGTGATACCATGCATGTCTCTGGGGATTACACTGAGCCTGGCAGATTGTGTACAACTTTGGGGACACAGAGCTGGCCTATGTATAAATAGGTCAGGGGTTTCACAGAGCCACTCTCTCTGAATGGCCAGCCTACTTGTAACCTGTTTGGAATTTCTGAGCCATGCTCCATTCTTAGGAGCCAGGTTCACTATAAATAGAGGGAAGCAATAAATCTCTACCCTATACTGGAGGTCTTTAATCTACCAGGTTGAAGCGCAGCCTCTATTTCATTTGTCCTTTGATTATAGGACAGGTGACTGCTGAGGAGCCACAGATTCAGCATTCTTAAAGTCCGTCGATGTCTTGGTTCGTGTTTGTAGACAACTTAATATGTTTCCTTGTTTGAGCTGGAGCATCTGAAAAGTGTCTGGGTGGGTTTTTAGCTGTAGCCTCTGCTCTCCCCAGTGGTGTGTCTGCTCTGCAACTTACAGCTGTGCGTGACCACAAGGTCTTTTTGCTGCTGGCAGCGCTTCTGCTTTTCAGCATAATGCCTTCCACTCTCTCTATCTCTCCCTTTAACTAATTGCAACACAGAAGCACATTCTGCACCCCATCTGTTTCCATGATTGATTGTCTTTTAGTTCAGACTGTCCTAGAGGGTTGCTCCAAGAGGAAAACCAGGCTTCAGTGTGACCTTTCAGAGCATAAACTGTGTGTCTAAGCATGCCCTCCTGTACCTGTGGGCATGCACAGGAGGAAGAAAGGGTTTGCTTCCCACTGCTGAGTGAAGCTGCCTTACTGCTTACGCTGGGCAGGCTTGTACTGAACAAGTGTGATTTCTGCTTCCCTTTCTTATGTTCACCACAGTCAGCCTTTCTGGATATGTGTATTATATGTTTATGGAAAAGTGAGAATGGTTGGCATTAGGGAGAGTGCAGCAAAAGCTTACCCACTGCCCCAGGAGTTTGATGCATCACACAGTTTTACTCCACAATTCTTTTAGTTACTCATGATAGCTAAGTTCTAGCATGTCACCAGAAACACTGAATTAGCAAGTATTGAATCATTATTTCTAGTGGAAGGGTTTCTATAGATTCCTATTGGTTCCTATAGATTCCCGGTCAACTTTAAATCCACTGATTAGTATACAAAGGACACCTTATTGAATGTACACCAATTCAAAATTGGTTTGTGGCCAATACCCCTATATATACATCATTCTTGGAAGAAGTTGATATAACACATGATATAAAACATGTTCGTTTGTGTATAGAAACTTCAGCATTTCTCTAAGGCCCAGCTAAGCAGTGCAGTCACCACCATATCACAGCAAAGAACACCCAGTGCCATTTATGGGCAACATAAGATATGAAACACAGAGGCAGATTGTCACCTCATTTGTTAGTGTTCACCTGGTATAGGCCACCCAGAGCTCAGCATTCCCATGGCTAGGCATGTGTCCACACACGCTCACAATGGTTCTGAGTGTGGATTTAGTGGTTATATGTAAATGTGAGAAGGCAAAGATAAGTAAATTTAGGACTGATTCTGTCTGTCTGTCTGTCTGTCTGTCTGTCTGTCTGTCTGTCTGTCTCTGTCTCTGTCTGTCTGTGTGTCTGTCTATGTGTCTGTCTGTGTGTCTGTCTGTGTGTCTGTTTGTGTGTGTGTATGTGTCTGTCTGTCTGTCTGTCTCTCTCTCTCTCTGGTTTTTCAAGACGGGGTTTCTCTGTGTAGCCTTGGATGTCCTGAACTCACTCTGTAGACCAGGCTGGCTTCAACCTCAAAGAAATCCACATGGCTCTGCCTCCTGATGGCTGGGATTAAAGGCGTGCACCAGCACACCCAGTTCTGATTGCATTATATTATATGAACATGTGGTGTCTGCTTATCTTACTCAGATGGTCTGGGTTCCCTCAGAGGGATAAAGGCTTTTGTCTCCAGCCACTGACCTACTGCTAGAATCATGTTAGTAGAGATCTTCATTTTTTCATTCATTCATTTATTTGTTTGTTTATGTATTTAATCTCTTTACAGCCTGATCCCAGCTTCCTCCCTCCTTTCCTCCCAGTCTTACCCTCATGCTCCCTTTCTCCCTCCCCATCTCCTTTTACTCAGAGAAGGGGAGGCCCTCAGGAGTACCAACCCACCCTGGCACCTCAAGTCACAGCAGGACTAAGGGAATCCTCTCCCACTGGGGGCCTGACAAGGCACACAGCTAGGGGAAAAGAATCCAAAGGCATGCAACAGAGTCAGAGACAGGCCCTACTCCCATTGTTAGGGGACTTACATGTTGACCACGCTGCTGCACATCTGCTACATATGTGTAGGGGGTCTAGGTGCAGTCTACGCATGCTCTTTGGTTGTTGGTTCATTGTTACTGAGGCCCCATGAGCCCAGTTTAGTTGACTCTAGGTTGTCTTGTGGTGTCCTTGACCCCTTTGGCTCCTTCAGTCCTTCCAACTACTCTTCACAGAACTCTCTGAGCTTATCCTGTGATTTGGCTGTGGGTCTCTGCATCTGTTTGCATCTTCTGTTGGATGAAGCCTCTCTGAAGACAGTTATGATAGGCTCCTGTCTACAAGCACAGCAGAGGATTATTAATAATGACAGGGATGGATCTCAAGTTGGACCAGTCATTGGTTTGCTATTGCCTCAATCTCTGCTCCATCTTTACCCCTACACTTCTTGTAGGCAAGACAAATTTTGCATCAAAGCTTTTATGGGTGGGTTGGTGTCCCTCTCCCTCCACTGGAAGTCCCATTTTGCTATAGGAGGTGGCAACTTCAGGTTCCTTAACTCCTGCTGCTAGAAGTCTCAGCTAAGGTCACTCCCATAGACTCCTGAGAGCCTCCACTGTTCCAGAGATGCCCTCCACCGATTTCCTTTCTCTCTCTCTCTCTCTCTCTCTCTCTCTCTCTGTCCTCCCTTCCACTCTCTCACCCCTGCTCTCTACACACCTGATCCCTACATCCTCTCCCACCCAGTTCTCTCCCTCCTTCTACTTGAGATGTCTGTTCTGAGTGAGATTCAGCATCTTCCTTTGATGTAAATAAAAGAATATCTTCTTCTTGGCCACACCTCATATATTAATACCCCAAGTCCCCTCTTTATGGATATACATTATGGAAAGCTTGTATTGAAATGCTGGACAAGGATCCTAAACCAGGTTACAGGTGCTTTGTGCCAAGGAGTTTGCTGTTGCTGTGTGGAGGGAGTAGAAAAAGCAACAAGGTAAACAATAAATACCTAGCGGATGGTACAACAAATGTGGGACTTGTCTGTGGATATAATGTGATAGTTCCACGAGCTCTGGCCTTGGCTTTCCTGAAATGAACTGCAACCTGGAATGAATTGCAAGCCTTATAAGCTGTCTTCTCTCATGTGTTAGTTTTTGTCACAATGTCAGACATGAAGCTGTGAAGGTTTGGATAACTTTTCTAACATAGTTTTTATCTGAAGTATCATGAGCTTGAGCCAAAAGTTGCCAAATATTCCTGCAAGTGAGGATCTTGTTAATTTTTAGTAAAAACAGCAGCAACAACAACAAAACCAGTAGAGATGGTTTATAAGTCTATGCTAAAGTGCTCTAACAGTAGGACTACAAATGTGAGGATTTGCTTTAGTTATCAACTTGACACTCCCTAGAATCCCTCAGGAGTAGGTTGGAGGGTTCACTAGATGACGTCGATCTGTGGTTATATCTGTGGAAGATTTTCTTGATTTTGAATTCATAGGTGAAGACTATGGCCGCTGTAGCTGGCACTTGCTACTTTATGGGTTCCTTTTTCTCTCTTCCACTCTTCCCCACACCTATTAACCCCTTAACACTAGATCAGAGAGAAAAAATAAGCAGAAGGGAAAAGGGACACAGTTGTCAGTAGACTAGTCCCTGCGGGCTTGGGGTGTCCTTGGGTCAGGTCTGATCTTTGCAGTCAGCATATCTAATTTTTCCTTCTCGTTTCTTTTGCACACGGCTCCTTGACAAACAGCAACTCACTTCTGAGGACCTAGCGTTTACATAGCCTCTGAAAAGCTCCCAGAATTCCAAACGCCCCACACTGACAGACTATCTACCCCCCCGCCCCTGCCCGCCAGAGTATGAGGCAAGTCATAGTCAGCTGCTGCGAAGCAGTCCCATATCCCCAGCTCTGGGATTAAAACAAAACATATTCCCATAGTATGTCTGTGTGTTTTAAAGAAACCACACTTACGCAGGTAGCTCCATTCCCTGGACTTGGGTCCTGGACTACAAAACAGTGGAGAAAGTGAGCAGAGAAGTAAGACTACCTGGGCTCATTTCTCTCTACTCTGACTACACGTGCTTCGCTGCTTCAGGGTCCTGCCGTCTTCCCTTCCTTGCAACGATGGACTGTAGGTTAAAATAAATCCTATCTCCCTTAAGTTGCTTTTAGTCAGAGTGGGCAATTGAAATAAAACTAGGACACTGAATCTCTGTGGCTTTCAGCCGTTTCACAGGCTGCTGCTTGTCCCCACGTTCTGCTGCATGTGGTCCTGTCGGATTTCAGTAGCAGAACCTGCTGCACCTGGGTCCCTGCCAGGGTTGTGGAGAGAGGGGAAGTGAGATGGGGAGGAGGCGAGGGGAGGCAAAGGGAGGATGAAGTGACTGACCAGAAGCTTCTGCTGGGACATGACACACCACTTGGATTGCATTTCATTGGCCAAAACAAGTTTATATGGGTGAGCCTGTATCCAACAGGATGAGACTGCTTAGCACTCGGACCCAGAGAGGATGCAGATAAGTATGAAGTATAGCATCCTGGCTCACAGGTTTATAGAGTGGAAAGATTGTTTTGTCTGAAAGGGAGTGGCTCAGGGATGGATGGGAGCAAGTTGTGTGCGGTGGTGACAGCAAGAGGTTTCCCTGCAAGGTATCCTGGAGGCCCCTTCTGACAGCGCAGGTGATCAGGTAGGTACAGTGAGACTTGCTAGGGCAACTTGGGACTCTAAGGACCTAGTGCTTTGGAATCAACTGGGCAGATTCAACTGCAGGTCTGATGAGCTGTCAGGACAAGGCCTAGAATTCTGCATTTCTAATGAGCTCCCTCTGAATGTTGTTGCTGCCAGACCTGAAAGGCAAGGATGTATGTCGCCAGGCACTCTACAATGAAACAGGGAAGTGAGTGTTCATTAGCAAACCATCCCTGTCAAATTGTGAAGAATGACTCTGAAGGAAAGTGTTGAACCTTGTAAGACTGTACTGAGATTCCAGGCAGAGGCAAAAATCAGAGTAGCCTTGGTGAACAGGATGGCTTTCTGAGTGGCGGACAACAGTCAGCTGGCACGGTGGGCCAGCAGGAGAATGGTGGTTAAAAGTTGTTGAACAAGAGAGCAGTTAGCTGGAGCTTGATGGTCAGCTGGGTGAGTTGCCTCGTGCCTGGGGCCACCTTCTGCCAGCACCTCCCAAATCAGGATTATCTGGATCCGCAGAAGCTGGCAATAAGGTGTTACTGAGTACTCACACGTGAGCAGCTGAGGTTGGCAGAATTTGGATTGTAGAAAATGATTCTGTATGATTAGTAAGAATCATTCAGCATTTTCCTTGCTACGGTGGATGTTCCACTTGACTTCTGATTGTCGTTAATGTCTTGCTGGTTAAATCCTGATCAAAACTACAACGATAAGATTTGATGTTTGAAGATAAAATGTCAAGCTGTACATGTTCTGTAGAATGCTAGTGTGGTTGCTTCGAAAGGAAATGTACTGTAGTTTCTAGAAGCATGCAGATTTAACACGGGTCTAGTCCATTTCTGAGGCTGTCAAGGAAGTGCCTTGGCCGAGTTTAGATTCAGTAGCACATTTGGGGTTCAGATGTGTCTTGTCTAGCCCTTAATGACTCTTGCATTGAAGTTTTGACTGTTTTATTTGTAAATTATGGATGAAAGGCAGTCCTCACTCTCCCCACATGAACTCTGGTGGCCCCAATTTGATCATTTTCCCCTTGGTGGGGAGGCCTGGTGGCACACAGAGGAGGCTATATGGATGAGAGCTGATAGGCTGTGGTCAGACAGTGGGGGAGGAGGTCTCCTTCTGCCAGAGGTCTAAGGAGGGGAATAGGGCAGAAGAGGGAGGGAGGGTGGGAACAGGAAGATACAAACAAAGGGATTCGGAAGGTAATCTGAATAAATTAAAATTTTAAAAAATCATAAACAACATAGAATCAATTTATTAGTCACTATTGTATAGATCTTTACCTTTTGAATGAGAATCCTGAATTAGTAAAATAATAGTTTTATCAAAAATTATGGGTGAGATCTTGGTATGTGGAAAACTAAACCTGAATCCTCTGGAAGAAAAGTACATGCCACCAGCCACTGAGTGATTTTTCTCACCAGAGATCTTGCTATATTAATAATAGTAAGCTGGCTGGCTGATACTGTTTCTCCATCCTTCTTTGCTTCCTCTTTCTTTCTCTCCTCCCTCCCTCCCTCTCTCCATCCATTTCTTCATCCCTTCCTCCCTCCCTTCCTTCCTTCCTTCCTTCCTTCCTTCCTTCCTTCCTTCCTTCCTTTCTTTCTTCCTTCATGGCCCACAGTTCAAACCCAGTACATGGCAAGTGAATGTTCTACCACAGAGCTACATCCCTAGCTCAGGCTACCAGTTTATCTTTAAAGGGTATGAAAGAGAAAAGACCATGCCCTTAATACAGCCACATGTGTGTTTTTTAAATATAATGGTTATTATTTTAGTTCTTTGAGAATTTCATATATCTATCAAAACATATTCGATCAGTCACACTCAGGCCTCAAACTCCCCTCTGGCCCTCTCTCCACCATGCACCTCTCTCTTTGGGTGTATTTGCACATATGTGTTGAAAGCCTGGGTGCACTCTCACTTTTTTCAGCATTAAGGTTGAGCCATGCATAGCTCCAGTAAACAAGAGGCAAAGCAGATGTTGGGAAGGATGCAAAGAAGTTAGAACCTTTTACGTCACCAGAGCTGTGATGTGGTAGAGACGTTCAAAATCGGTTTGGCATTTCTTTTAAATGTTCAACACAGATTTACCATATGACCTAGAATGTCTACTTCAAGGACTCTGTGATCAAGAGAAATGAAAACATGTCCCTGAAAAGGCTTCACAAATGTTTATGGCAGCATGATTTATAGTGGCAAAAGAAAATCAAAGACTCTCACTCCTGCCTAACCAAACTGTAGTGCATCTATGCAATGAACATTGTTTGGCAGTGAGAAAGAATAAAGTGCTGGCAGTTTGTGACATGTGTGAGCCTCAAGCATCCTGGGAAGTAAAAGTACCAGACACAAAGACAAAATGTTCCAGGGTTGTATTTATAAATAATTCTCAGAAAGGCTAGTCTGTAGATAAACCAAGAATTTGATGAGTGTCTGACTGAGGTTAAGGTAGGTAATGTGTCTCTTGAGAGATGGATAATGTTGATAGTGGTACTGTTTATTCTAAGAGCATTGAATTGTATAGTTAAGCCAGTGGATTCTATAGTTTGTAAATTATATCTCTAATAGCATTGTCTTATGCAGAGTGAATCTTCCTCACTTTTCAAGATTTTCATCCTTCCCATGTAGATTTTTCACTGTTTTGAGACAAGGAAGATGGTTTCATCACCTTCTGCAATGGCTTGGGCTCTGTAGCATCATGGATTCCTCGCCTTATTAAATTCACTGAGTAAGTCTTGTGTACAAAGCAGCAAGCTTCACACTGCCACTAAAGCCTACAGCGTGGCAGAGTAGAGGATACAGACATCTGAAAACAATAGAGTTCCCCTGTAACTAGAAATCAATACC
>OU015746.1:97903425-97934595 GCA_907169655.1 Acomys percivali | reverse complement strand
TCAGTTTCTGTGACATGGGGTAGGTGTGATCCAAGCATCATCTAAGCAATCTGGTGAGGGCTACTCGTCATACTTTTTGGTTGGTAGTGAGTGAGTATTCAGTAGGGTTAGAATCTTTCTCAATTTTGTTGCCTAAGTAATACACATGCAAACAAACCCTCCACAACCCTTCTGCCTCAATGTATAAAATAGAGATGCAAGGCCGAGGTTATGAAACGGTCCTTAGAGGAATGAGGCTACAAACTGATCCCTGGTGAAAACTAGAGTCTCAGAACGAGACTACAAGACTGCTGAATGGATGGCTGACCAGCTCCTGTAATGTTGCCTCTGTCAGGGTCTGTGAGTTGGAAGCAGGAATCTAATCAAAATTTCTCTTGGTGATTCCAGCTTTGAGAAATACACTCCTGGCAGGAAACACAAACAGCACCGCTTGAGTGTATTTGTATAAACAAGCAACTCTGAATGAATTGAGCAAGGCACACAAGATTTAGAACTTGGTGCCTCTGCAGTTTGCTCATTGTAATTCAGAAGGAAGGGTTGGGGGGGGGCAAGGGAGGGTAGGGGTATGATTCTAAGAGATTGGTCATGGCACATCTCAGAAGTGATACCTGTTCGAGATTAAAGGAAATGAGAAGGCTAAGTCTATGCTTCAGGCATGGAGAAGAAACTTGTGTCTATGGCCACATCACCTTGAACATGCCCTTCTCCTCAGGTCCCAGAAACTAAGCAGAATCTGATCTTGTTAGTACTGGATGGGAGAAGACACAAGGTGAGATCCCTGGGTAGCTGTGTTCCAGGCAAGTTTAAAAAATAGTAGAGCCGGGTTGATAGGTAGGCAAGGATGCAGGAGGTAGCTGCGGAGGGAGAGGGGAGAAAGAGTAAACGAGCAATGAATGGACCTCATGAGCAGATTTGATGTCTGTACTTGTCCTTTGGCATCTGTGATCTTTTCTGGCCTGACTTTCATCTTCTGTACAGTTGGATGAGTACTTGTTCTCTGAACTTGTCACAAACACCCATGGTCCACCTTTCAGAGTGTGTTCATGTTTCTCAGCTCGCAGCTTAGCCCTTTACATTGCTCATAGGACACACTACACATAATACCCACTAAGCTGAAGAGTTACTGCCTCTCCATCAGAATCTCAGCCTTCTGGATGGAGACTGGAAATGGCATTCATGATCCAGCTGCTCCAGGTAATTTGTGAATGTATATAATATCATATATATATATATATATATATATATATATATATATATATATATATATGATAGAAGAGTCTTCATTCTTTACATCTATTTGAATCCTGTTCCCTCTTTAGTTTTTGAAGCTTTCTATTTGTGGAATTTTCTCATATGAAGATGAATACTTTGTCAGGATGGGCTAGGCTATGGCCCACACTCAGTATGCTGGCAGTGAGGACCTTTCAATATCCTGCTTAGGTGAGCCATCATGGATCGAATACTCAGGACTCTACTCAGAGAGAGCTAATTCTTAGGCCAGCAAGATGGCTCAGAGATAAAGTTCAAAACTTAGGACCCACATGGTAGGAGGAAAGTTATCTTCTGACCTCCACATGGGTGCCTTGGCACAAACAAACAAACATACGAACAAACCCCTGTAATTTCTATTTGATTTGCTCAAGCCAATCAATAATAGTGAGAAATAAAGACCCTTTACAATTCACTGTGTTAACACCAACCCTGAGGAAGATGTGATTTTGTCCACCTTGATATTTGTTAGTGTAATTGGGCCAAAGAGTCCCCAAACCCAGTGATCTGTGTGCCATTTGCTTAGTGCTCAACTTGTCTCTTGCACATCATTCTGTGACCCAGAGTGTCTCAGCCACTCTGTGTTTGAGGTCACTTTCAGTCTCTGCAAACAAACCATTCTTCATGTAACTCTTGCTATTTGGCTCATACTTATTTGCCTTAGGGAACTACAAAGATTACATTTGGCCATGTCTTATATTGACAGTGGCGAGGTTCTCTGCCTTAATTTCCCCTCTGTGAGTTCAAGAGGTCAGACATGGACTGGGGCAACACTTCAGGAGCCTGTGTCTTGAGGAAGCAATTGGATTAGTTGCCACAAATATCATCCTTTTTTTCACATTAAAATGATGGGAGAAGTGCGTGCAAGCTGGGCAACATGTTTTAAATTGATTTATTAGGCAGAGAAAACATACCAAAATTGCAGAGAGGATTCCTTGCACTATCTTAGTTGCTAAGCTACACCTAGTAGTTTTCAATGAGGCCCAAGATGAATAGAAGGTGCCAGCTTTTGCTCATCGATCTCTCTTACTCATCCCAAGTATTGGAACTTAGTCATGGTGGCTGCTGAACATTTTACATGAGCGTCCTTGAAAGTGCAAGGCCATTCCTCCAGTGCTAGCCTTAACTCTTATCACTTCCCTCGCGAAGGCTTAGGTGGGGCTTTGTCTACACGCCCTTATTTCTCAGATTGGAGAACTGAGCTTTAAAGCCTACTTGAGTCTGGGTCAAAATTTACAAAGAAGTTTACCTCACAGGGATACCTGCAACACACTCACTAAGTTGTTATTCACTCATCTAAAATCGGTGTGAATTAGTTCTGTGATTTTTCAGATAAAATTTGGAATTCCCGATTATAGTTGAATTTTGGATAACACATATTTTAAGTTAATTAATATGTAGCGCATAGACGTATACTAGAGATGTATTTCTTGCTTTTCTGAAATTCAAGTTTAACTCATTTCTCTGTATTTTCAACTCATTCGTTCTAGCAATTCTTGTTTGGTTGTTTTTATTTTTTAATTCTTGCAATTCTTAGTGTTTTTTGGACATAAGGAGGAGTGAGTTGTGAATGCTAGGCCTGGATCCAAGGGAACATGGGAAGCAAAATACACATTCCTCACCTGTAGGTTTATTTAAAATAACCCATGTTAATATGATTTTTTAAAAATTAACAAAATAATTTCCCCCAAACAAACAAAGAAAAAGCTAGGGAAATGGTAGCATTTCCCTGTTGGCTTTTGCAAGGCACCTAGGCCTTTGGCTTCATAGAACGGAGCTGAGGTAGGTCAGGGTTCTGCTTCCTCATTCAGGCCGTTGAAGTAACATATGTCCCGAGGCCTCTGCAGAACTGAGCGGTACACTTGGGAGAAAATCCGAGCCTCAAAAGAAAGGTTTATTCTCAGCAGCTTTGATCCAATGGGTGTCTGTGGGGACTGCCAGGGTGTGCCAGACAACAGTTTGAGAGCCTCCTACTGAGGGATTGGTTTGGCCAGTACCTCTTGATCCCCTGTCCTGTTGCTCGAATGCAGCCTTTTATTGTAGTGGTGATTCTGAAGTTATGGCCTAAGGGTGTTTATCGAAGAGTGGAAAGTATAACTTCCATTCCTCAGACATCACTGCCTTCTTCATGACTGTGCAGGATGCACTGCAGATGAGAGAGGTAGAGAAGAGACACTCCTGCCCCGACACATGCAGCCCAGAGCCTTGGGTTGGGTTGGTCTTCAATCTTCTTAGAGATTTGTATCCATAGAGTTTAAGTATTTATTAAGTGCTGGCCAGGTGTGGTGGTCCATGGTCCTTGTGAGACTGAGGCAGGAGTAGTGGTGGGTTGCCATGAATTTGAGGTCAGCCTGGGCTATATAGTGAGACCTTGTCTTTAAAATGGTGTCCAAAAGGCTGTAGTGAATACTGAATACAAAGAACAAGGGGTCGGGGGCTAGAGTCACAGTGGAGTGGCTTTTCATCTTTTGAGACATGCATAGCTGGAGAGATTAAGTAAGCTGCCCATGGTTAACTAGCTTGGCATTATGGGGTTGAAGTGGAAGTAAGATTCTCCTTTTTACCATGAGATACCCACAGCGCCTGCCCTTAGGAGGCAGACATCAACCTCAGGTGCAGGGAACAGATTCCAAATGTGGCCAGGGGAGCTGAAGCAAGGGGTGAAGTGTTGGAAGGGCCCAGAGGTATCAAGAATTATTCTTACAGCACAAATAGCTTGGGAGAGATGCAGAGGCAGGGACAGCCAGGGAAACAGCCTTCCTCATGTGGAGTGGGGACAGTGAGGAGTGAGGCTAGCGAGGGGCAGGAGAGGAGGCTGATATGAGAGCAATAATGGCAAGGAGTGCAAAAGGTGAGAAGCAGGAGGGAGGAAATGAGATGGGGCTGTGGCAGCCAATGATGGAGCCTCAGACATCTCATCTTACTGGTTTGCATGGGCGTGTCCTGTAGGCTGAGACACACCCACAGATAGGTGCAACAGTTCCTCCTATCTTTTAACTTCATGAAGCCCATCTCAGCAGCCACAGGTATTTTGTTTAAGATTAGAGGAGTTCGTTCCAGCTCTTCCACGACACCTTTCTCTCTATAAAATGACAATAGTTACACTGGAATCTGGTTTGCATTCCTGAAATCTGTGTCTGGAGAGACAGTCCTGAGGTGTGATAGTTTAAGGGTCACATAGTATGATGAGACTTTTGAGGGTGATGTCATTTGCCTGCTAGTGAGAAAAGACCTCTTCTTTGTGGAAAGTCAGAAATAAAGTGGGTATAATAAACTGGTTGGGAGAAGGGGGTTTCTACAAGATGTTGAACAGAAACCATGTAGTGTAGTCTGCCATGTGCCCAGCCGATGTGTCTGTCCACTGCATTAGAAGACACCACCGATATTCATACAGTCTACATTGGTGACAGTTTGACTTTCAAACAGAAATCTGGCTTTTTCACTAATTCCCAAACAGTTGTCTTGTTTCATAAATTCATCTCCTCTTTGTTGATAAGGTCATAAATACTAAAAAAAAAAAAAAAAAAAAAAAAGATGAACTTTGCTCTCCCCAACTCCTGGAGACAACCGTGTCTCCATTGCTTCTGCATACGTGTGGAGCAGAGGCAGTAACCTCTTCCTCGAGGCTGCTCCCTCCCTTGATACGTCTGCTGCCCTATCCCAGGCCCTTATCTCAATCCCTCAAGCTATTCCTTATGTCTTCTCTCATCTGCAGTCTGTTTCTGCAAGTTTCGCTGAGGCCTTTTCTGCTCCTTTTCCTGTCTGACTGAAGCTCACTTGTGTCCTAGCTGAGTGTGCTAAGCTCTTAGGGATGTCCTTACAGCAGGCGTACAGGATTGGTTCAGGGCTGGGCAGCTCTCATTGTCTTTGTTAGCCATACCCCTGGCTATGTCCATGTCTCTCTTCAACTTGACGCTTTGGTATCGGTGTCTTTTCCTCCCTCTCTGGGCAGCATTGATAGGAGGCTGGCATCCTTCCCTAGCCATCTTTCTCTCTCATCTGCTTTGTGTTCTGTGGGCACGGGGGCTGGCATGAACATCCTAAATACACATCTTATTCTACCATTTAAGGCAGAATTTATGTCTTCATCCCTGATGTTTCCTCTTAGAACTCCGATCTTTAGTGGGAAACTTGCCCTTTCTATTTCAAAGCTGCCATGAAGAACTCAAGCTTTACCCCACTCTTCAGCTTACTCCGCTTCATTGTCTGTCTCCAGTTATTCCTGGCACCAACAGCTCAGAGTAGGCATCTATGGACTGTAGTCTCTCGGCCATCCTACCTGCAAGTGAAGATTTGCTGGAATAGAGCTAGGCCAAATGTAATGCATAATGTTTTCCTCTGAGTGTTCATAGTTAACTCTTCTGTTATTGCTAGGATTGCTAATGGTGCTGTGTACTTTATACAGCATGTTTGGAAGAAGATATCATGTGGCTTTCAAATATCAAATACTTACTCTCTGATCCTGGTTTGCATTATTTGTATTAATATACTTATTACTTTCAATATATGTAGATATAAAGCCATATATGATCTTCCTCTGCCAACAGTTGTTATACAATTCTAAAACCAAACAAGCTTGAATGTAAATAAAAAAAAAAACAGTTAAAGTCTGTGTTGGCATTAGGTGGACATGGGGGCTCTGCCATTGCACTGAATGTTAACTTGGCTTCTGCTATATGAAGCGGGCTTGGTTTGCTGCACTGAGGCACCTGTGAGCTGTCCTGTCATGCAGCCTGAGGCATGTCATATCTATTTCTTCAAGTTCCTGTGAACCTTGTATTTTCCTATGGTAGTGAAAACATTCAGTTGAACTCTTTCTTCTTGCTAAACTGCTTGTAGATGGTAGAACTTCTCACCACACAAGTGGTCTTGAATCCCACAGACCCCTCTATAATGACCTGAGCCCCAGGATCAACTCACAGCCTTAGGCTGATATGTGGATCTTCACACGGGTCTGCCCGTTGCTTCTCATCTCATCTCCTGCTTGCTGTTTTATTGTCATTTTCCCCAGTACTGGACATGAGTATGTGCAGCTCTGAAACACTGTTCCTCCCTGAGCATTGCACATAGTCTTCAGAGTGACTAGTTCTTCTCTTCCTCAAGGCCAGCCCTGATACCCACTCCATGCTGATTTATCCTTTAAACCCAACTTTAGTGTAGATACCTCAGCCATTAAAGTAACTTATTCCCAGGGAGCCTCTGGGCTGCCTCAGCTTTACAAGTGGTCAAGATAATTACTAATGTATTATGCACAGTATACACAGGCCTTTTGTAGAAATGAGAAATGGACAGACCAACTTCACGTGTCCTAGAATATACAGTTATAAATCTTTCTCAAGTGACTATATCATCCCATGTATTTTGAGATGTGGTATTATTGCTTTCAATACAATTCATATTACATGATGTATTTTGATAGCTAGATCAGGTGAATTTCAGAATACTTAAGTGTAGTTTAAGTTACATAGATATTGATGAGATAGAGTGATATGTCCTGATCTTTTTGATGGTGAGGATTATTTTATGGCCCATTATGTGGTTAATTCTATAGTGTTTTGTGTTGGTGTGAAGGATGGCCTATTTGGAGCTTCAGATATTCATTACATTATGACCATTAACTGTCTCCTTCATTGATAGGACTTTCTATCCACTTACTGATTTGTAAGATATGTTTGTTAGCATCCCAAGAACATATATTTTCTTATTTACACATACTGTATTTTGTGAATTGGTAAATTGAACAGTATAAGATTTAAATATTTCAGTTATGTTAATAGTTATGATATGATTATAGCTTGAGCTATATTTCTGACAGATTAATGTATGCATAATGTTTTCCTCTGAGTGTTCATAGTTAACTGTTCTGTTATTGCTAGAGTTGCTAATGTTGCTGTATACTCTATACAGCATTTGATTGTGCTTTGACCCATTTACTTTCCCCATCTTTATATATTCAATCTTATTTTGCCCTTTTCTGTTAGTTTTTTGTTTTGTTTTGTTTTTTGAGACATTAGGGATAAATGTCATTTAACTAGATTTTTAAAATACCATTTATTTTTAAATTACTTCATTTTTGTTGATACAGTTGCTGTTTTGAGTTTATTTCCAGAATATTTTTAATTTTACATTTTCCTCTGTATATTCTTTTCCTCCTGTTTTTTGTTTGTTTTTTGTTTTTGCTACACTTCTTTCACTCTCTTAGCCTCTCATGTTCTGCTTAGTAACCACCTTGGAAGTAAACAACTGTACCTAACAGATCAAAATTTGCTAAACCCTCTGAAATCTTACTTCTTATGTAATATATTTGCCAGAAATTCACAATATCATCTTGTGTCATCTATGATAACTTTGATCACTCACTTAAGGGATTTCTGCTTGTTTCAAGGTAAATGGTTTCTGCTGTGATTAACAAATATATTGGGAGAAGATACATTGGTTGTTCCATCATCCATTGGTGTATCCAGCTTGCAACAATTAACTCTGCTTCATCATGACTTTCTCCTTTTTTTTTTTTGCCACCTACAGCATCTCACTTTAAAGTCTTGCATTTCACATCTCCTTATAAAGAAAAGAGAGTTCTTTATTCTTTAACATGATTATTGTTATTGGCTATATCTGATGAAAATAATTAATATGTCATGAAGGGAGGGGACTGGGTAACTCACTCTTTTTTTTTTTTTTTTGGTTTTTTGAGATAGGGTTTCTCTGTGTAGCCTTGGCTGTCCTGGACTCGCTTTGTAGACCAGGCTGGCCTCGAACTCACAGCAATCCTCTTGCCTCTGCCTCCTGAGTGCTGGGATTAAAGGTGTGTACCACTACACCTGGCATAACTCACTCTTGGGAAGCATACTCCATGTTAAGATGAAATGTTTGAGTGTATGAACATGTTACTTAGGCAAATTTCAATATATAAGATTTTAATACATAATACACTGCAAATAGGTTTTGGTGTTATAAACTGTTCATCTTACTATCACAATTCTCTTGGAGAATATCAGTTTCATAACTCTGTCCATTGCTGCTAATCTTAGCACTGGTGAGTCAACAGTTTACAGGTCAATGCCAGACTGAACCCATGTCTACTTACATAGAAACACAGTGCAGAGGATGATATTTAAATGGTAACATTTTATCAATACTTAATGCTATGGGTGGATTGAAGAATGAGAATATTTAATATCACTCTCATGCATACACATACTCAAAAGAAAAATATACACAGATATCAATCTTAAGTGTGAGAAATGTCCTTCAGATAATCTCTTTGACAATTTTGAATATTATGAGGGTATTTAGGACTGAGAACTAATAGTGCAAATTGAAATTCAGCACAGGCTGTCAGATATATGTTCCCTCTAATTTTTATTCTCATCCCTTAAATGTGGAGAGCATTAGTTTATGTATGTATGTATGTATGTATGTATGTATGTATCTATCTATCTATCTATCTATCTATCTATCTATATGTACATATGCACACACACACACACACACACACACACACACACACACACACACATATATATATAACACCTATGTAACTTTGTGGAAAAAAATCTTTGTTTGGGCTTGAATGGGAACTACACAGGGATGAAGTTGGCTTCATAATTTCATAATTCATTCATGGTGACCTTTAATTGTTCTAAAGCACTAGAAAATCTCAAGAATAGAAAATACCAGGTACATTTTAAAGTAGAATCTAGGCATGGATCAGAAGGAGAGAATTCGCTGAATGCCTACAAAGGAAAGCACTTGCTTCATTTGTAAAGGCTTTGGTACAATGAGAGCTGGAACACTGGGAGCTCTCACCTAGAGGGAGGGATATGATGAAACCCATGTGCTGACAGGAGAGGTCCTGAAGCCCCGACTTCCTCTGAGTGTGACCAGTGAAGTAATGTTCCTCGTCTTTTGTTGTGGTTACTATTTGTTTATTTTGAGGCAGGGACTCATGGAGTCTTGACTGGCCTCAGACTATGGAGCCCAAAATGACCTTGAGCTGCAGCCCTCCTGCCTCCACCTCCCTAGAACTAGCAGCACTGGCATGTGCCACCACATATGACTTTCTTGACTTGCTTTTAAGGGAAAGTCCTGAGCTTCCATTGCTTCAGTCTGATGTAGAACAGTAGATTCTACATTGGACTTTCATTCTTCAGGGCTGGTATGCTTTCAAGCTGCTTGTCTTTTGAATTTTGGGATTGTATTTGCTTCCTACCATTCGTTTCCCCACACATTTTTCCCATATCTGGTAAAATGTCTTGGTTGGATGCTCATCACGTACAATGGGAAATAAAGCTGCAGGCCGAGAGCCTGTAAGAATGGGAAAGCATATTCCTGAGAATTATGGCAGGTGTTTCAAATGTCAACTCAAGGACACTAGGGGCCAAAGAACTCTTGGGCATCAGGGAGAGATAGCTGTATGCTCTCTGGTAGCATCCTCATCTCTATGCAGACTATGTCCCAGCAGACATAAAGTACAAGGAGAACAATGACCCCTGCTACTCAGATGGACTCAGTGTTTGGAGTTCCCATACCTCCAGGTGATAAACACTATTTCAGAATGGTCGGTACACACCTCTCAATGGGACAGTCCTTGGAGGCATAAGCTATGGGGTTCCTCTAATATATATGTGTATATATATATATATATATATAATTTCTGTCTGGTGATAAAAATCTGGTTGAAGATATTTTTCTTTCATTTGATTACTTTTAAAATCCCTTTGCTCATGTTTTCATCTCTTTCATTTCCCATTACTTAGAAATATGAGAGTATTTGCACTGTATACCTGAGGGCTCCAAATGCGGAGCTGCTGCTGTCTGTTCCATCCATGAACATTCATGACAGTTTTCTTTTTCATTTCATAATTTTTTTCTTCACACTGGACTTAAATATCTTGGGATCTAATTGGTGGTCATCTTTAATGCTTGAATTAAAATTGAGAGCCATCTTGTGTGAGTATGCAAACATACTGCTATTTAACCAGAGGTTGTCAATCTACCATAGAGTTAAATTTTTCCCTTGACAGAGGCCAGCAGGAGACCCTGTGAGAAGGGCCATGCAGTGCTTTTCTCCTTCACCTTTCACCAGGAGTCCAAGCACGTGAGTTTCCTTGCAGCCCTTGCTGGGTTTTGACTTGAGTTCTCAGTTCCACTAAGGCTTGTGATGCTCCTAAGCTTTGCCCTCTGCCTTGGGTGCCCCACACAGCCTCTTGAACTAAAGCAAAGCAGAAGCCCAGACACCCACTGAGATGCCTGCTCAGCATTGCCGCCCTGCTTTTCCGGTCATTTTTCTCTAGTGTTTACTGCTTTTGTGACAACTTACCAGTGCTTAGTTCTCAAAATCATTTTAGAATATTTAGTTACTCTTAATGAGTCAAGCACACATTCTGCATGTCCCAGTACCAGCCCTTCAGAGACTGTATTTATTTGCTTCTTTGGTAAAACTGATGCAAATATACATGACCATCTGACATTTCAGAAATGCCCACAGAGGAAGAGCCTTTATGCCCAGAGAAAATAAATAGAAACCGGGATCTCAGTTCAGGGAGAGCAGAAGAAGACTGTGTGTGAGAAACCCAAATAAGTGAATACACTTGAAGAGATAATAGAAGATAATGCCTCAATGAGATATGAAGATTACACACATAAAATTCCAAAACTGCATAGAGAATTAAATAGTTGTAGAAAGGCACTAAAGAGCCAAATTATTAAATAAAACAAGTAGATAAGAAAATAGGAAGCCAAAAGTATTAACATTTGTCTGATGGTTCCGAGCAAGGGATGTGAGGACCCAGAAGGAGAGGGTGTGGTTCCTAAGATCTCAGAAGAAGCTTCATGAAATCATGTTCCCATTATCAGTGCAAATCCAAATGTTTTCCAACATTCTAATGACGGTACAGCCCCAAATTTGAATATGGAAGCAGATGTGAAAATCCAAATGTCTTGTATTAAAATAGACATTAAAAACAAAAAAAAATTAAATTAAATTCTCAACTTTGTTTTGAAGTATATATTTTTAAACTGAGTATTATATGTAATACATTTCTTTGAAGTGAATACATTTTTATTTTTATACCTAGTATGGTATAGTACCATTCATATCACCCTTAATTCCTCTGGACTCTCATTTTAACAATGTGAAGTGTCTATGAGCAAAATGCTTGATAATTGATGAATTATTCATTTAGCACAGGTGGTCCAGCATTTGGCAAATGGAACTTGAGAAGAAGATAAAGATAATTATTCAAGTATTCCAGAACTGAAAACTTCAGTAGAACACCTTGAACATGAGGGACATGTTTCTGGATCGAGTGAGTCCAGGATTTAGCAGAACAGGTTAGTTTGCTTAGAAGACAGAGTGTGGTATCTCAAGTGAGGGACCAAGAAACTATTGTGGATATTTTATGAAGTAAAGAAGATCTTATGTATGTGTCTGAGACTAATAATGGCACAACAAACTCCCTGAAGGCAAAGTATGAAGACAAAGGATGATGCCTTCAGAATCCTGATGGTAAATAGAGTTCTAGTCCAAGAAAGCAAGAGCTAGTGCAAGGACCATGGCCAGTTACCCAGATTCTATACAAACTGTTGGAAAATGGGACCCCAAGAGCATAGTTTATAGAGAATCATGAGAAAGAGCATTTCTCTGAATTGTTTGAACTGAGAGGGATTGCACTTTAAGGTTTATGAATGAATTAATGACAATAAATTGATAGAGCCAAACTATTTCCTTCAAATTTTTTACTCTAGGGAAATAAATTGTATTGAATAATCAGGGTATCTTGTGCCACAAAAATAAACTATAAATAGTATGTATGCAATCATTAATAATGGGAAATCAAATAGTGAACAAACAGACATTTTTATATTATATTTGGAGAATGAAAGAAGATAAGGATGCATGGGCAAATGCAGGTGAGAGGTGGAAATTCAACAGCAACATGATTTTATAATCACACAGGAAAAGAATGAGCGGAGAAGAGTCTATAAAACATAACTGCTATGAACATGGTTGAGCAATTTTTCTTGTTGTGTGCTGGAGCATCTTCTGGGTATATTCCAAGGAGTGGAGTAGCTGGGTCTTGAGGAAGCCCTATTCCCAGTTTTCTGAGATAGCACCAGATAGATTTCCAAAGTTGCTGTACTAGTTTGCATTCCCACCAGCAATTAAGGAGTGTTCCTCTCTCCCCACATCCTCTCCAGCATGTGGTGTCGCTTGAATTTTTGATCTTAGCCATTCTGATGGGTGTAAGATGGAATCTCAGAGTTGTTTTGATTTGCATTTCCCTGATGACTAAGGAGGTTGAGCATTTCTTTAAGTGTTTCTCAGCCATTTGATATTCCTCTGTTGAGAATTCTCTGTTTAGTTCCAAGCCCCATTTCTCAATTGGGTTATTTGGTTTGGTGGTGTTTAATTTCTTGAGTTCTTTATATATTTTGGATATTAGAACTTTGTCAGATGTAGGGTTGGTGAAGATCTTTTCCCAGTCTGTAGGCTGTCGCTTTGTTCTCTTGACGGTGTCACCAGCCTTACAGAAGCTTCTCAGTCTCATGAGGTCCCATTTATTAATTGTTGACATTAAGGCCTGGGCTGTTGGTGTTCTGTTCAGGAAGTTGTCTCCTGTGCCAATATGTTCCAGGCTCTTCCCCACTTTTTCTTCTAAGTGACTTAGTGTCTCTGGTTTTATGTTGAGGTCTTTAATCCACTTGGATTTGAGTTTTGTGCAAGGTGACAAATATGGGTCCAGTTGCATTTTTTTACACATAGACCTCCAGTTAGACCAGCACCATTTGTTGAAGATGCTATCCTTTTTCCATTGAATGGATTTGGCTTCTTTGTCAAAAATCAAGTGACCATATGTGTGTGGATTCATATCTGGGTCTTCGATTCGATTCCACTGATCAACCAGCCTGTTGTTGTGCCAGTACCATGCTGTTTTAATTACTATTGCTTTATAGTACAGTTTGAGATCAGGTATGGAGATTCCTCCGCAGCACCTTTTATTGTACAAGATTGTTTTAGCTATTCTGGGTTTTTGTTTTTCCATATGAAGTTCAGAATTGAACTTTCAATGTCTTTAAAAAATTGTGTAGGTATTTTGATAGGGATTGCATTGAATCTGTAGATTGCTTTTGGTAGGATGGCCTTCTTCATAATAGCCAGATCATGGAAACAGCCTAAGTGTCCCTCAGTAGAAGAATGGATAAAGAAACTGTGGTACATATACACTATGGAATACTACTCAGCTATTAAAAACAAGGAATTCCCGAAATTTGTGGACAAGTGGAATGAGCTAGAAATGATCATAATGAGTGAGTTAACCCAGAAGCAGAAAGACTCAAATGGTATATACTCACTTATATCTGCATACTAGCCCAAGGGGCATGTCCCATGAATGCCTTCACTTACCAGGAAACTGGGACAGAGGGAAGGACATCCTATTGGGACTCTAGATGAGAGAAGCATGAGAGAATAGCCAAGTAGAAGGATCCAGAGGATCCTAGAAACCTACAAGTAGAACATTATGATAGGCAGATTTGGGCCAAGGGGTCCTGCTCAAACTATGACACCAGCCAAGGACAATATAGGTGGTAAACTTTAAACCCCTACCCAGATCTAGCCAATGGTCAGAACAGTCTCCACACTTAAGTGGAGAGTGGGATATGACTTTCTCACATACTATGTTGCCTCACATTTGACCATGTCCCCTGGAGGGGGAGACCTGGTGGCACTAAGAGAAAGGACAGCAGGTTACCAAGAAGAGACTTGATACCCTATGAGCATATACAGGGGGAGGTAATCCCCCTCAGGAACAGACATAGGGGAGGGGAATAAGGGGAAACTGGGAGGGAGGGAAGAATGGGAGGATAGAAGGGATGGGATAACCATTGAGATGTAACAAGAATAAATTAATAAATAAAAAATAAAAAAATAACTGATTATTTAATTTTACTGCAGTCTATCAGAACAGAGCCACGTGGTAACTGTAATATAAATTTTAGCTAGGGAAGAATGGAATAGCCTATGTTTTTACTGACCTAGCACAGTCAAGTCTGTAGAAAGCTGCAGCTACTCCATGGATAAAGAAAGACCTTCACACTTTGTTTGTAGAGTTTCCAAATTGCTTAGAAATGCCCTGCCTTCTCCAGAAAAGTGCTAAAGGATAATATTAGTATCTGCAGTCTCTGATTGGTTCATTATTACAAGCATGGCAGAATTCTGGCAAGTTTGGCATGTGTTGGAAGTGGTCATATGAAGTCTGAAAAACAGGCCCTTATTTATACAAAAGCAGATGAGTATGACCAGCTTCTCTTCTGCTATTAGGTGTGGTGCTGGAACCTGCTTGTAGCATGGAGGGTAGCAGAGCATTCCAGGGCCACTATAATTCCCCGTGTAAGCTTTTAAAACAATATATAACAATAACACATGCTTTAGAAGTGCTGTTTAGTCAAGATAGACAATGGGATATGGATTGCCGCTGTTGTTATTTCAAACTAAAGTAATTTTAATTGCTATTTTTCCAAAAGTAAGTTGCTTTTATGAGACATATTCATTTCATATTCGGGATAAAAGGGTCGCGCACACACTTGGACTTCTTGTTAACTGGACAAGACGTCATTACCAGGTATTTTTAAGGCAATAAGGAACAGTTTTAAACCCAGAGTGGTGGAAGCCAAGGAATCTAGAGAGAGGGGAGCAAGCAGGAACACTGCTGTTTTGACACTATAATTATAAACACATTAGACTTGGTGCAAAATATCATCAAACCATCAGTCTTGGCGATGGTTAAGTTAATTCACTTTTTGAAGTTCAATAATTCATCTGGGAAGTGTCAGCAGCAGGGTCTTGTTAATGGTAAGCCTTTCATTCCTGTTAAATCAATTGTAAATAATAGAACCCCTCGGAGAAAAATGATGAAATAAGCATTGATTTCCAAATTGGGTGTCAGAAACTGCGTTAATAAAACACATTGCAAGCAAACACGTCCCTAATGCACTCTGATCACTGAAATAGTAATCCAAGGGAATGAAATCAATGGATTTTTGTGTAAGTTGTTATTATTTTAACATTTCATTTGTACTTCTGTATCATTATATCAAATTCCTCATCTTAGGTTCTACGTGGTCATTTAATTTTCATTATCTTCACCAGCAAACCAGGTGGTGTGTGTCTTGTCAGCTGTGTTTCGCTGCCTTCTAAAGAGATGAAGGCATCTGGTCACATATTGTCCAGGCTGCCTGGCACTGATGATTTTGTTTTGTTTAAGGCAATACAGTAATCATTAACAGCATGTCTCATAGAATGCCAAGAAAAGTGTTATGGCTCTCATAAAAATTTTTAAAGGAAAATAAAGCTCTCTAACAGGTGACCATGTGAATGGTTTGTGCCCACACATTTTACCAATTGTTAATTCCAGTGTCTTGTGACCCCCGACATGTGGAATCCATGGATAGGAAACCATGTATGTGGATCACTGCTGGTGCTCCAGGGGAGAAGGATGGGAGGCCATGCCTCATGTTTTATCCATTGGAAAGGCTCTACACACAGTATGACTTGCACATGCCTGGTTTGAGGGTAGGACTCATGGTGTGTTTTCTTAAGCCACAGATGGGACATTTGTGGAAATACCAAAAGAGCAGCTGCACACTTGACCTCATTGTCCGCTGTTTCCCATGGCTGTTTGCTAATGATATGGATGCTGCGATGCAGGGGTAGTGGGCTTTGGCTTGACTTCTAACTGATACTAATATGCTTCTAAGTCCATGACACTCTTCTGTTTTTAGCCATTGTGTACTTTTCTAGTCTTGTTTTAATACTTAAATCATGAAACATCTTTGAACTTGCTCAATGACTATGACATTTAAGCATGATCAAATGGTTGAGTGCTACCAACCATTTGTTGTCTCTGGGCTCAATAAGAGATTATTTGTGGGAATCTGATTTTGATGTGCAGCTGATATGCAAACGCTTCTGCTGAAGCAGAAATCGGGATTATTGCACACAGCACGCAGTGAGATGACTATCATACTTGAAGCAGTGTGCTCACAGCATGTAGCAGATAGAGCATCTGACGTCTTTTCCCTCAAGCCCACACAGACACTGTATTTTGCAGGCAGGAGGGAAAAGCTGGCTGATAACAGGCATGGTGGATGCTGTTTGGAGACATTTGAATGACCAATAAAATTTTAGCTGGAACTAGGGAAGATTGTAACTCTGGTCATCTACCAGCTGACCATGGGCTACTTGTTACAGTGCTTGTGTAATTTACAAATGGGACCCCTTGGGAAGAAGAAGAGGTGGTGCCTAAAGGGTAATTATACAAGAAGCATGCTGAGCAAGTTGGCTGCATGGTCATCCTGGCTTTAAGAAGAGAGCTGGCCTACTGGCCTTACCGGCTTCAAGGAGGACCAAGGGGAAGAAGGAAGAGTGGTGCAATGTAAGGAAGCAGTTGCTTAGGAATTGTTCGATAGTGAAAGATGCCCAAGTCGCTCAGCTGGTGATCATGAGGCAATTAGCAAGGATGTCATACAGAAACATGAGCATCCAAATTCAAGTTGGGCCAGGTGAACTATAAGGTACTGCAGACCCCAAAAATCTCAGCTTCAGATGGAGAATCCTAGGGGTGTTGTATTACTGTGAAGAGACACCATGACCAAAGCATTTAACAGGAGCCCTGGATTACAATTTCCGAGGTTTGGTCCATGATCATCATGGTGGAAAGCATGGCAGTATGCAGGCAGGCACCAGAAAAGTAGCTGAGAGCAACATCCTGATCTGTAGGCTGAAAGGCAAAATGAGCCTGTGTCCAGAGTGAGGCCAATGAGGCCACACCCCCAATCCTTCTAACTACTCCCTGGAGACTAATCATTCGAATATATGAGCCTGTAGGAGACAGTTGTATTCAAACTGTTATACCTAGAAAGACTGTAAGTTCCACATCAAGTTTTTTAATGAGTGTTTATGGAATTGTGTTCTAGAATGCTGTGCTGTAGCGTAGTCATGAGTGACTAATGGAACAAAAATGGACCTAATCCTCAAGTCTGACATGAGAAGAAATCTCAGAATCTCTAGCATGGGTATCAAGGATCAACAACATTAGCATCCCTGAGTGGCGGTAGATGTTGATTTAAGGTATCAGTAATACAAAAGTTAGAGAGTGTAGTACTTGAAAAATCACTTCTCTTGGAAGCAGATATGTGGTTCATGGAAGGCTTTTCTGCTGGACTTTTGGAAGTAGCATGAAGTCCTACATAGCCCATATTCTTTACAGTGAAGACACATCAAGTGAACATTTGTTCTGGGCACATTGACTATAGATTAAATAATGTTGTGAAACTGCATTCGAATGCCTTACTTACCATCTATTTTTTATATAGTTTATTATTCTTAGAATACCTTCAAGGGTGATGTTGGCTGTGAATTTGGCCTCATTTGCTCATTATTCATCTGCACCTGTACTCTAGGTTGCTTCTGATTTTGAACATTCCAATATTTTCTTTTCTCAACATTAGCAGAGCCCCCTGGCTCTGTCAAGTTGCTCTTTTCAGTGGTAGTTATGGAGGAGCAAACCTATCTTAGCCTTTAGCAATTCTTGTCTACGAGGCAAAGTGTGACATTAAAATAGTCCCATCTGTACTGCTCTCTGCTGTAGCTTGACTGTGTATGACCCCCTCTGTGTAGACAGCATGGCCCTTACTAGACTCAGAGCCTCATGCCCAGCACACTGTGGATGTGTGATCACGTGAGCAGATCTTACTGCATCATGACTGGCCCCACCCTTGGGCCATACACACTGGAAGATGAAGCTGCTGCTGTTCACGTACAGATGCCTGCCAAATGCAAAAGAGGATTGTTCAAGTCTCTTAAAGCTGCTCCCCTATATGAAGCTGCTAGTGCTCTTAGTATGTAGACTGTGCCTTCTCAAATGGCTTTGAGTTATTTTTGGACCATTCTGTTTCCCTCTGGGGAGTTTGCATATACTCAATCTGATTTCATGTGACACATTCATGTTTGAGATTCCCATTTTATGTAGCATCAGGAGTTAAAGAATTTCTTAGTTAAAGACCATGGGCTTCTGCTTCACTGCCCATTCCTGCTTTTTTGAGTTACTGTCATGGAGTCATAAGAGTCTGTGTGTGCTGGGCACCTGCTGACTCAGGGTTCATAAGGAAGGAGCATTGATTACAAATAATGTGTGTATAAGGAGACTGCAGAAGATTTAACACTTCTTATCTTAACTAATTACTGTGCATAAGAAAAGATGAGTTATGGAGAACACTTTTGGAGAGTTGGGGGAGACAGAAGGATGTGCTGGGCACAATGAAAAATAATATTTGATGAGCTCTTGCCTTCACAGTTTACATATGCCAATGTCTGAAGGATAAATTCCAGCTGGGGCCTGCCTCTTCCAGCATCTTCTGTTTGAACTTGAGCCATGCTCTGTGCGTGTGAATGCTGTGAGTTGCTTCCCTAGGTTTCATCACTTCCCCTTTGAAACTTGTTATCACTATTTTATGAGAGGTCATCACAGTTTTGTTTATATGTATCATATACCACGTGACTAGCAGAGACAGCAGGAGATGTTGTTTTAATTTGCAATGAAACTGTGAGGGGTGTTAGGTAGCTCTGGGATAGGGCTTATGCCTAGCATTCATGAGGCCCTGAGTTCAATCCACAGCGTTACAAAAAATAAAAGCCACCTGCAGGCAGGCACCCAAGACCTTGCATAGCTGAGATTATTCAATGCAAAGCTTGGTGCTACAGCTTGAAGGTACCTCATGACCTCTTAAGGCTTATGCTTTGTTTTTCTGGTTATCTGCCTCTGCCATGGGCACCTGGGAAGAGGGTGCTTATTCACTGGAAGTATCTCTGTGGGTTAGGCTGGTTGGCAGTTGTTTAATGTGAGATCAGTTTGCGTGCATGCAGGAGGAGAAGCAGCCACCTTGGGCCGAGGGCAGTGTGGTATGGAGGCTGGGAAGGGCTGAGAGCCTGCTGTCCACGAGGTCCCACCGTTGTGATGATGCCCATCCTCATTAGTTACTGCTTGTTCTATTGTAGAAATCCACAGTTGTTACAAGGAGATAGACAGATGCAGCATTTGTCCAAATCTCAGAGCCTGTTGCATGGATGCTTCACATTGAACTTCATATTAATTGCCGTAAGGATGACAATGGCTATGTAGTACTTCACATGAGACAAATAAATATATTTCATATATATTTGTGTATTAGATGTGGCATCCCCCAGAGGACAGATGCCAGAAGGCGAACTTCTGCAGCTATTCCTGGAGAAGGTGGAATCACGTACATACAGCTGGAGTTGCATACATTTCTGCATTTTTGTTGTGTATAGTGTTTCCACATTGAGGTCTTGTGAACAAGAGAGGCTTAGCGGAAATGCTGTGTATTCCCTAACACTCATGCTTTCGGTGTGCTTGTTTTTTTTTTAATTTTTTAATTTTTTTATTTTTAATTAATCCACAGTTGAAGGGGGTGATAAACAGGTCTCACTCTGCAGTGGTGATAACCAGGTCTCACTCTGCAGTGTTGCACTGAAAACTGTGATATCCCTAATATATGCACTGACCGTTATTCATGGTAATGGACGGTCAGGGATTTCGACCGGCAGGCATCTACTGACCCTGTGTATATTTTATGTGCTGTAAATTCATCACAGGAGGGACAGTGGAATGAGGATGAGGGGGTTCTGAGCGGGGTCTGACTCCAGGTTAACTCTTCCTTGGGTTGCAGTAGCTGTCTGCATGGGCCTTGGCCTCATGTTTGTGATGCAACTTTCTGCATTTTTAGTAGTTCACCTTACTTTGTAACTGACAGTCCTGACCTTATTGAACTGGCAAACAGCCACTGTCAGACTAATTTCCTCCTGATAACGTGAATTTCCTTCTCTAATTGGCTAATAGAATTATCTGGAATTGTTGCAACTAGAAGAGGTCAGGAAGTGATGGCAGGGTGCTGTCCTCCAGGCTCACTGCGCTCCCCCACCCACAGTGGGAGGAGTGAGAAAAACCACACAGCTGCCTCCCTCTCCACCCTAAGACTGGTGCCACCACTGAACAGGGTGCTGTTACCACAGACCACAGTTGTCAGCTCTTATAGCAATGTGTTGTCCCTGACTGACTTTTCATTTACTTGAGAGTTATTAGCCTTGTGGCTTTAACTCTGGGCTGCTCATTAGTGAACAGAGGCAAGAAAGACAATCTTGACTTTGGTTTTGTACCTTCCAGTCGCTGCATTGTTTGTGTTTTATTTCCTTATGCTTCTTAAGAGAAGAAAATTCCCTAATGAAATAGCAAGACAAATCCTAAGTTTACTGTTTCCAAAAGAATTGTTTTGCTGGTGAAATTATATGGGATGAGTCATCGGTGATTTTAGTTCTAAATCTTCAAAGCATATATTTGCTTAGAAATATTTTGTTCTCAATTTCTCCTACTGCTTCAATATTGTCTCATTCCTTTGCTCCAAATACCTTTAACTACTTCCAAATATATTTATGTTGGCCTTCACCCACCTACCCATACACCCATACCGCAACCTACCAACACACCAAACAGATAAACCTATTTGCACAGACCTACACTTCACCCTTACATATACACACATCTATACACACCTACTTTTCATTAGATACATACATATACATATACATACCCATCTGTACACATACCCTCAACTACTATAACTTCCACACCTCCACATATATTCACACCTACCTATACCCCCTCTCTTACACTTCCACACAGATCTACAAACATAACTATACATACATATACCCCACTCTTAGAAACCTACATACACTTACACACTTATATACACACCTAGACACAAATGTACTCCATCCCTATATACACATACACACATATATCTAGATACATACCTACATCCCCTAGCTTACTTATATATACACAGAGATATATTTTAAAGGTATTTTCAGTAAGAGCACAAATTGTAATTTGAGAAATGTGGGTTTTTTTAAAAATTTAATGTGTTTCAAGATATGAAAGAACTCTACAAACAAGAAAAGTTTCATCTACATTATTATGAGAGGTGATGAGAATGTTGGCAGACCAAAGAAACTACATTTAGGGTAGAGATGGTACCATACAAAAGACAACCCTTCACAAGATGTTGATGGATTGCCATTAAAGAGAACCATAAACATGAGGCATTTCTGTCGTGCATTCATTATCCCGATGTGATCACTAGTGTCATAATAATTACCTTTATACCAAGTCTCCATTGCCAGATGAAATAGTGAGTTGCTGGGAACCTGGGTTGCTGATCCTGTTGCTGCCCCCGGGAGGTGCTTTATCATTTTCTTGTCTTTTGAAAGCTCTGGTCTTAACCTTGGCCTTGTTGTTGCCGCCTTCAGAACTGATGTGGCCCCCTCATCCATCTGAGGTGGTATGGAGTCCTGACCAGCATGCTTTTATAACCTGGAGGTAGATGACCATAGCTGGTACTAATGTTTTGGCTGACTTGGAATCTAGGAATCTAGGAAACTCCAGACCCATTTTTAGGTTGACTATATTATCAGTTTTCTCAGTATTTGGACGTATGTTTCTTGCCTAGCACCATGGGAAAACATGGCTGTCAGGTTAATAATTGACTTTAACTTCAAAGTGTCACCAACAGGATGTAGAAAGACCTGGGTGAATAGGAAAATGAGGCTAGAAAAGTTACTTAGCCTCACTTTGTTGAAAAGAATACTAGCTCTTTGTAATGAGTTGTACTGTGCAGTGTTGTTCGAAGTAACCTGCATTTTGCTGTACATAGCCAATATCCTGTTAATGTTCCTAGTCTACTTTATGCCCATCCCTGTAGGTACATATTAGTGTGCCTTTCATCAGAATTCTTCTCTGTGGCTAAATTAAATATTGATAATAAGTATGGGGATACCATCAAGCACCCATGAATAAATAGAAGGGATAATAAAGGAAAGACAGTTTTCTGCCCTATGAGAATTGGAGAAAGCCAGGACGAGCATGATGGTAGAACATTCTAGAATAGGTAAGATGAAAACTCGCCTACATATAAAGGGCTCTGCAGAGAGGCATCTATCAGGATGTGAGGCATGCACCCCTAATTTCAACTTCTTTTGGGCCAGGCAGGCTTGATCCTGCAGCCGTATTCATGGCAGCAAGTGACAAAGGCTGAGAGCTTACTACAGGGTTGCACTGGCATGTGGAGGGTGGAGACTGCAGAGGCCCATCTTAGCCTCACTGTAGCCCAGTTAGACCTGGGAGTGAGCAAAGGTAAGAGAGTGAAGGCTTGTGGGGAGGTGTTGTGGTGGTTAAAGCACCCTTACATGTTGTCTTGAAAGGCTTGAAGTAGAAGTAGCTGGTTCATTAAGTGAGTGGAGTAAAATTGGACCCAGTTTGTGTGTTTGCATTAGAGACACTCCAAGATAGACCTGCATTGCTTCTTATCAGTCCTGGGCTCCAGAAGTCTAGTTCTCCAGATCCGTGTGTGTCAAATAATCTAGAAGTGTGTCAAAGCATGGAGCTATCAAACTTCGCTCCTGAATTTCTGCTGCAGTAGTTTTAAGATAGAGACTTACAATTTGGGTCTATAGACCCAAAATTTTCTAAATTAAAGGGGGGTGTTGAGATTGCATGAGGGTGGACATAAAAGTATGCATTCTTTCTTTTCTGTAGAATTGTTATCATTTTTAAGGAGACCAAATGCTTTGGGATGAAAAACAAACAAACAAGTAACAAGTTCTTGTAAGATACAGAGGAACTGGAATCCTTTAGCATTGCTGCTGGAAACACTCAATGGTGTATCTTGTATAAAAACAAAAATAGAGGACAGTTCCAACATGAAACATAGAACCAACGTATTATCCAGTGATTCCAAAACAACTATGCAGAAGAGTTGAAGGCAGGTGATAACAGGAGTTTGTATGCTGTTGTTCATAACAGCATTATCTACAATTGCCAAGAGGTTGAAACAAACAAACAAACAAAAAACCTCTATATGGAGGGATGGCTCACCAGAATGTGGCTTGTACGTTTAGTGAGGTAGGATTCAGCTTTAAATGCGGATGGAGACTAAGTTATGCTAAGTGACAAGCATGACAAAAGAAGAATATCACATGATTCTACTTATATTAGACCCTAGGATTCTTACATCTGTGGAAACAGGAAGTAGAAATGGAGGTTACTGTTGGGTATGGGATGACATGGCGGGAGGGCAGCAGTTATATGAAGGGCGCAGAGTTTCAGTTTTGGAAGTGAAGAGTGCTGATGGTTCAATAGCACCTCCTGGAGCACGCCTTTATAGCAGTTGGAACAGCAAATTCTTCTTTGTATGCGTTACTACAATTTTTTTAAAGGGCCAGCTAATCATGTTCTCAGTTAATTGAAATGTTACACTCCCATATATATTACTAGCCTTTGGACTGTGGAAAGTATCAGACACGAAGTTCAAGGCCAGCACAGTGTATATAGTTAGACCATGTCTCAAAATCGAAAAGGAAAAGAGCAGGCTTACCCCTTCCTTTTCCTCTTTGCAGCGTTTCTCCAGTTTAGAATATTGTGCTGTTGAATGTTGAGTTGGAATAGGACTGTAGTATGTTCTCCTACAGAGGGACAATAAGCTTGTAGCATAATGTTTCACTTCAAGATTTGGTATTTCACAGAAAAGAAATTACAGCACTCATGTATATGCTGAACTTGCCCAGAAGTTAACCCTTCACACCTACCCACTGGCCAGGCGAATTAACACACCTTGATTTGTCTGAATTGGGAGCCTGTCGTCTACGAGCTCTGCTCCTAGACACAGCTGGAAGTCAGAAGCTGTCTGCTTTGGTCTCAGTGATGTCTGTCTCTGACACTTATATCTCAATTAGATTGCTGCTAATTAAATAAGATTGTGAAGCCAGCGTCATGCCCTGTCTGTCCTCCTTCATAAGCCAGGGCACTGCCATTTTGGGGAGTTGTCTGTCTCCATCATTTCATAATTTCTAACCTTAGGCATAGCTGCTTAACTCAATTAAATGCATCCAAAATGAACTTTGCTGAAAACCCTAATAGTAAAATAAATACATGTAGTGAGTGCCCTAGAGGTGGTTTCTACCATTCAAGCTGGGGCTGTTAAGTTTGAACACCATGGATAGTTGATGCTAATGACATTTTGCAAAAGAAATTTCTTCTTTCTGAATTATGTTTTAATACCAAAAATATCCCATTTCCATTTTAACTGAAATTTCACTGCTTTTAACTGGCCAACTTTTAAATCCTTGAAAAAGTGACCACTGGAAGCTATGAATCCATAGAGAACACAGGGGCCTGTAAGCTGTGAAGTTAATGTGTCCCCGGGTGTGAGATGAATCCTAGGTCCAGTAACTACTTCATGCAGTTTTCTTTCTCCTGGGTCTTCTGTTTTATTTCTCTTTAAAGTACCTTAAAAACTAAAAGGACTCACCTCTAGAGATGCAATGTTCTGAGAAATAAAACTGACTTTTTTTTTTTCTGGAAAAAGTGTCTGATGCATTGCTTCTTAATCAAAAATCAGAAAACAAGCAAAAGCTACAGAACCCCTAAGCATTTTGCTTTATTAATTTGCATTTATATTGTCAAGCAAGCATGCGTTACACTTAACTATTCAAAGCTCATTCATTGTGGAATCTTATCCCCCAAGAGTGATCTCCTAAAAGTCAAGCAAAAAATGGCATACTTTGAAAAAGTTAGTCCACCTACCTTCATCACACACATGGAGGAAATAAAGACTTTAGGGCTCACAGTTTGTCTGGCGTTACACACTCTTTAAAGTATTATGAGTTTTTCCTTTGGAGTACAAAGGGTTAAGGTGAGGTCACAGTTTGCATTGCTGTTGTTGACTGACTGATGCCCTCAGACACTTCTCAACTCAACATTCTGTCCCTTGACATTGCTTCCTCCCATCCCAGCTCCCAGCCTGTGGCCAGCAGGTGAGATGGCATCTGTGAGACAGCCTTCCCAGCTGACAGATCAAGTTCTCCCTAGTGCTCTGTGCACGGAGACAATGGCTTTGGTATTTATCCTTATCATGATTCTATCAAGCTAGAAACTTTTATATGTAATGATCACTGCACTGTTTGGAAAACAACTGTGTCCAGAATAAACACTAGAAGGTGCAATGTGAGACCGTTAATAGCTTGTTTTGGTGGATTTTGAGTGAGAATTTTTCTTATGCTTTTCAAAGAGTTATAATTTAGTACATTGATTTATTATCTGGTTGGCCCTAATTTTAAAAATTCTTCCTTCATCCACAGTAGAGATATTAGTCTAAGTAGCTTTGTACTCTAAAACTTTATTTAAACAACTGATGCCTCATTGTTGCAATCTGGCTGCTTCATGCCCAGGACCCACATTGCATCCTGGGAAAGATAGAACATCTACGTTTTGAAAGGGTTCTGCTCCTATTCAGGAAGGGAGATCATGCTGGTAAACTGCAGGCAAGATTGTTTCCTTGAAGGTGGGTTGGCAGGTCCTGTATTAGATATTCTAGCATCTATCATGTTAGCTTTCAAAGAGTGCTTTCCTCACCTGCAGCAAGAGCATGACCCAGGGATCTTATGTGAGGTGCAGATTCTAAGGCCCTGCCCTTCACACCCCCGTTGGCTACTTAATTTGAGGAGCCCTTGGTTGGAAAACTATGCTGAATTCCAGCACAATAGCAGACCTTTAAACCAGCATGCCCTTGTTTCAATCCTTGTCCAACCCATAAAGTTGGTCCTACTTCTGAAGAGGCGAGATCCATGGCACCACAGGTGAACTCAGCCTTCAGAAGAACTGAAGAAGCCAGCATGCTGCCCGAGACAGGTACACAGCCATCTTCTGGACATTCAAGCTTTTGGAGAAATCAGGGCTGTCTGGAGACTAGTTCAGGGACTGATCATTCATGAGAGATGCGAATATGGTTTTGGCTGCCATTGTGAACTGCATCCATTGACATCTGTTTCTCACCCTCACTGGGAATGGAGGCCTGGTGGGAGGAGAGGGGACCCAAAGGAGTGTCTGTAGGCCAACAGCTGTGGCCATGGATAAATCCCAGACTAATAAGCTGGGGACTGAACTCCTGATGAATGGATGCTTCCTGGTGGAAAAAAAAATTGCAGATGAGCCTTCAATGAAAGTGAAATTAAAGTCATTTATCCAGATCATTTGGTGATATCAACTCGCTTCTTAAAGAGGGAAAATATAATAAAGCTCGCTCATAAAGATATAAAATATTTAACATGTGACTTCTGTTTCGTACCAACATCACCTCTTAATGGTCCCATTATTTTGTTAGGTTTAACTTCAATGAAAAATTTAGGAGAAGGAATGGGCAAATGCTTAACCCAAATCAGGATTTTTTTTTCCCTGAAATCTGTGATTACATCATTGGCACATTTATATTGCAGGACACTTTTACGATATAAGCATTTTTTCATTTGGACAGCAACCATAATAAATTGAAATAAAATTCAGTCTTGATTGATGCTGGAAGTGTCGTGTACAGGGCAAGTCCCATTTATTAAGTGCAGTTTGCCAGGGCAGCAATAATAGTAGCCTTTGAATGTTTTTCTTATTAAGGAAAAAAAATGGTCAGTAATGTGAGGTTTGGTGGGCACCAACGGTTCCCGTAGGCTGAAGATCCTCACATCCATGGGATTCCTTTCTTGGCTTCAGGACAAAGGTGGTTAGGAGGCTGTAGACATTGTTTTTCTGTTTTAAAAAAATTAGAATAAACTATTACAGTTTGTGGAATGAGAGAGAGGGGCTGATTACAACATAATGGAGTGTACCATATTCATCTCTTTGAAATATGACCTCACCCGGCCTTTTCCATTTTACAATCGATTCTCTCATTCCCTTAATGAACCTTTGCATTCATGAGTCTTCTTGGAAGTATGCACATGAAGTATTGCTGCAGTGGGGAGTGATCGTCTGCCAAGCAAGGAAGAACAGAGGGCCTCTCCTCTCGTTGGCCTCAATAACATTAGGAACTGTTAATGCATCATGCTAGGCCCTGTATTGGTTTGCTTAGTAATTATCTAATTTGCCAGAGCTTGCTGGAAAAAAATGTGGTTTTGGAAAACTGGCACAATAGAGTTATTTGCCAGTTTCTGTAAGGAGAGGAGCAGGAGGCTGGTGGAGATGCACAGAAGCAAAGTCTGAGCTTTTAAACATCCTGTGGAACCTGTTTAGCAAGGCAAACCTTCAGCTTAAGCAAGGATCCCAGGAAAGTGACAGTATCATAAAATTATAAGAAAATCTTGGGTGATTATATCAGGAAAGAATATGAAAGAATAAGTCACGGAAGCCTTTGAGGTTTAAACGGATGACGATTCATTCATGGAATCCAGAATGAATACATACGAAGATCCTGGGTCCGAGATTGGGAGACGGTGCGGCAATCCATGCAACTGTCAGACTTGGCAATGCTTAATTCAGGGGTTTCCTTCTGCTCTGGTAGAAATCCAATGATGTAGTTACATACATTATGTGGTGTGCTGGGTAAAACTTGGATAAAATGATTTTGAATTAGGAAGAGCACGAAAAAGGGAAAGAAAAGGTCTAAATATGATTTCACTGATCAGCCACATAATTCAAAAGCTAGGCCCTGCCCTTGAAAAAATAGTACTTGCAATGCATGTTGGGGTTATTAAGGTGAGGATCATACCTCACTTGTATTTTGTGTAACTCAAACCAATCCAACGATGAATCTCTTTAGAGCAAACAAAACCGAAAGGAAAGGGAAGGAGTTACCACACGGCTGCTATATCAAAAAGCTCAGATCTTAGGCTAATGAGTATGTTCCGGACAATAGTGTAGCTTGCTAACTATCACCTTCTTAGGAATGCTCTGCTACCCTTCCTTCTGGAATCCTGTTCTCAACTATCGGGAGGGAGGAAGCAACCCTGTCAGTGGAGTCTCATTTCTCTGAGTGGCAATTTTCATCGCATGGACACCGATCCTGAGGTTATGCTTTTACTATACAGATGTAAGTGTCTATACATTTAACTTCTAATGCCTAGCCACCATGTGAGAGTGACGTTATTATTACCTATTTTAGAATTTCAAGGTGAATCAGTGTGTACATGTTCTTAAATCTTAGGTCTAGCATTTGACCTCAGGCTTTGTCTGCCCCTGGAGACCAGACATTTATTATCACCAACTACTCCTGGAACCCCTCCTTATTTTCATGTGGTTTTGAAGTATGCGTCACTTTCCTACCTAATGTAAAAACCCAACAGGAGGGGCCATTAGTCAGGAAGCAGCTCCCAGCATTGCCACCCGGCCACAGCTGAGACCACCTCTTTCCTACTTTCTATCTTACAAAGTCAAAGGGCCCCTCCTACCCTCAGCCATCTGGCTGGTGGTCATTTATTGAGCTTTAAAGTTAACTGCGCTCCGCTGGGGACAGCCTGGATGATGATGAAGGATGGTTTGCTTGCGCGTGTCTCTCAAAGACTGGTATGGTCAGCAAGCCTCTGTTGGGAAGGAGGTCTAGTTGAGCCCATTGCTGAGAACCTGAGAACTGGCTGTGCCAACCTGATTACAGGTAGATATTTTTTAAAAGATTTATTTATTTTATTTATTGCATATGAGTGCTTTATCTGCAGAGGAGGGTATCAGATTACATTATAGATGGTTGTGAGCCACCATGTGGTTGCTGAGAATTGAACTCAGGACCTCTGGAAGAGCAGGTGGCGCTCTTAACCACTGAGCCATCTCTCCAGCCCCCAGGGTAGATATTTTTATGGTGGCTGGATATGGTGAGTCTGTGCCTCAAAGATTTCGCAACACCACAGAATCACACAGTCAGACCACAGCACTTGGCCATCTTTATGCTGGGAAAAGGTTGTCTAAGGTATGATTTCCCTTTTCTAGCCCTTTCAAAGTATCTTTATATCTATGTACAAAGTACATCCAAGAAAAGTAACAGTTTATGATCATTGGGAAAGCCCAGGAGAGGTTTGATATGCTTCTAAAGTTTATTCAAACTCCCAGGGAAAGTTCCACCTTGCTTAGTAAACTACATTCCTAATGTAATTTCTGTTTATGCTTAGTAGTAGTCTGTGCTGGCTAGGTTTATGTCACCTTCACACAAGCTAGGGTCACCTGAGAGGAACAAGCCTCAGTTGACAAATGCCTCCAGAAGATCTGGTTATAGGCAGCCTATAGGGCACTTTAAAAATTAGTGAATGGAAAGGGGCAGCCTGTTGTGGGTCCTGAGTGTTATAAGAAAACATGCTGAGCAGAGCACTCTTCCATGGCCCCTGCATCAGCTTCTGCCCCCAGGCCCCTGCTGTTGGATGGTCCATGGATGATGGACTACAACCTCTAACATGAAACTAACCCTTTCACCCACAAGTTGCTTTTGTTCCTGATGCTTTCACAGTAATAAAAAATCCCTAAGACACTACCAGAGTTTAAAGTATTCGTTTTGCATAACGTGACATTTCAGTATAAAGTAATTTTTTGTAATGTAGTCTTCTATCACAGAAAATATAAAATAAAAGTGATATATTAAGGGAGAGCAGTAGAATGTGAAAACACATATAAAATACATCAAGATAGACTTAGAAGAGGCAAAACAGTAATACAAGAACAATTAATAAATGTACCATTTTCATTTGTTATATATTTGAAAATGACAAACGTAGATATAAAATCCCTCTATTATTTATAATCTACTAATTGCATATTTTTCTTATTTACATTTATAGATGTATAATCATAATTTATTTAACTTTTACAAGTATTCATGAATATAAAATAGTTCAAAACCTTCAGTTTGATATTAAAGAATGTGTGGCTCCTTAGGTGCCCTCAGACTCACATGCACAGCACATTCTAAAGTCACCTTTGGCTGGTGCTAGCGCTGGACCTTGTGTGATTCAGAAGAATGGGTATTCCATATTTCTAAGGGCCTGACCTTGTGTCATAGCCAGATGAACTTCAAGGTTAGTCTTTTTCTGTAGGGTGAAGGGAAAGCAAACTCTAACACCTGCACTCAAAACTTCATTAGCCTGAGGCTCGGAGATGCCTTGGCTGTTGACAGTACTTGCTGTACATAGCCTACACCCACTTCCCAACCCCAGAAGCCTTCCAACACCCATAACTCTGTAGCTGGATGAGCTGATGCCCTCCTCTGTCCTCACAGCCTCAAATAGATGTTTGGCCACGTATATCTTGGTAGAAATTAGAGTGTCTTATTGGACTTAAGGCAGACTCAGTGGGAGGGAAATCCTGTTTGGTACAGTAAACCTGGCTGTCTTAAGAGGTCAAAGACTGTAGGAAAACAACTCACTACTGATGCTTCCTAAGCTAACAAAATCTCTGTGTTTTAAAAGCCTGTCGTTATGCTCACAGAGAATTATTTCTCTCATCCATCTTTTTGCAACAAAGACAACCACAAAGATCCGCAACAGGTTAAACTACCAAGGAGAAATGACTGGGGGTTACCTGACTCCAGCCACCATAGCTGCTGCGAAACACCTATGTTTAATTCATTTCCTTACATTGTATTTCTCTGAACTTCTTTACAGGTCTGGACTGTGGTAGCTCTGACCCTCTATGTCTTCAGTGGTAGAGAGGAGGTGGCCATGCTCGCCTTATCTAGGGCCCTGGGAAAGTTCCTGAGCAGCCAGCTTCAGCTGCTCAGTAAGAATCACTTTCCTCACATACAAACCCAGCCCTATCTAAGCCTTTCTGCTATCTTGAAGCCAAATGCATTGCTTAAACAGCATGGAAAGACCTGTGTTTCCTTGAAGCTCCAGAACACAGATGTCTCCACCATATTCATCTTCTTGCTCTGGAATCTTGAGTTGATGGCTTTTAGTCTTGATGGGCTTTCTCCCCTTTCTAGGGGTGAGCAACTGCCAGGGTTCCGGCCAGGGAGTCACTG